>JBBYHM010000025.1:7431006-7441714 GCA_038381775.1 Adansonia rubrostipa
TTTTTATAAAATCATTTATAATTTTATCTAATTAAATTTATTTATGTAAGTTATTTTTTTATATTAGTATTTTTTAATATCATACAAAAATTTTTAAAATTATTTAATAAATAACTGATATGAAAAAATAATTAAAATGAATAAATTTAATTAGATGAGATCATAAATGAATTAATGAAAAGAACTTAAAAATATTGATATAAAAAAAATAACTAATATAAATAAATTTAATTAAATAAAATTATGAATGATGTGATGAGAAAACCTTGTAATATAATTTTTACACACACACAAACGACCATAAAGAACAGGATTGCCTTTAATTTGAGATCCTAAGAATATTTTTGCCTTGATTTTAGCATAGAAGAAAATATAAATTGTGATTCTGAGATCAGGATTGCCTTAAATTTTTCTAAAATTATATTTTAACTATTCTTAATCATTGTTCATAGATAATTTATTAACTGAATTTTCTGGACTTAATCACGTTAAATCTCGATTACTCAAACAAAATACAAACATAATCAAACAATAAATCATCTCGATTTTTATTAAGTCAAATCTCAATCAATCACCCTCAAGCAAATCGAAACATAATTAAAAAACAAATAATTAATCCAAAAAGATAATAATTTAATATGATTTGACTTAAAATTTTCATATATATATATTTAAATTGTAATTAAATAATTACAATATTTATTAATTATTTTAAATTGTAATATACTTTTGATTGTTGAAACTTGTTTTTGATTATTTATGGCACTAAATGGAAGAGTTCCTTTTTTTTAAAATTAAAGTCAAATTTTTTGTTATAAAATCAGGTTTAAGTCATTATCATGCAATAAATATTATATGTACTATATGGTTTTAATTATTTGATAGTTGCATGCATCACGCCGATGATGTTTAGACAAATTGAGTGTACATATGCAATTATAGAAGATTAAGAAAGGTCAAAGCTAAATGTGAAAGGAACAATTATCAAAGCACACAATACACATGAAAAAGGAAAACTTAGTTAAGAGAATATCAAAAAGCTCTTACTACAGCTACTTACTAGCTGAGAAGACTATAATTTATCATGTATTAATTATTAATTAATTATTCAAATATTATCATTTGAATTTAAATTCAAATGGATAGTAATATAATCGGATATCTAAATATGCTAAATATCTATTTTTTATAATAAGAGTTTGCGTGCCATAATTCGAATCTTTATACAAATAGAATTTTATATATATATTTTGAAAATATATAAACATATATTGAATTTGGATATCCGATAATAACAGTATAAATAAAGAGGTTTATACTATTTAAATCAAAATCAAAATAGATTCAAATATATGATATCCAAAGATTTGGATTCATATGGTAAATCTTATCTAAATCTTAAAATTATTCAAATCTGCAATCCGAATTCATAAAAATCAGATTGGATCATGTTGGATATTTGATTTTTCATTATCCATTGCCTTATCTGTATAACATTGCTGTTCTTCTTTTACAAGAAAGTAGACTAAAAATTCAAAGTGCAAAGATGGGAGGCAGAACTATTAATATCTTTGGTTTAAAAAGCCAGAGATGATCAACATAGGATCCTTTTAAAAGAAAAAATAGCAATCAAACTGCAGGGGAAAAGCAAGTACTTCACCGTGGAGGAAGCAATCAAGCAAATAATTAAGTGAAAAGCCTCAGACTTTAGGAGGTTTTATGCCAAGTAAAATATACATTTAATTCACATGGAGCGCAGGCAAAGGATCCATTGTATGGTCCAAAACAAAGGCCAATATCCCACATGGTTTAAAATGAAAACAACTTGGGGCGCCAGGAAAAATGGGAACCAGCCACTCAGCTTGCAGCATTGCACGTGCACAGAGCACTTCTGGTTACCGGACATGGTTATTTATAAATCCGATAATTTTAAATATATTATAAAAAATATGATTTAAATATTATATTTTATATTTATATAAATAATATAATAAATATGATATAATATATTAAAATATAATTCATGAAATATATATATTTAATATGAATATTATATTTATATTTAAAATTTTTATATATTTAATAATTTATGTTTTATTTATATTTTATATAATTAAAACCAAATCAAAATATAAAACACGATGTATCGACTTCTGTTATCGTAATCGAGGCAGATATAATACAGATAGATAAATTGCTTTTAGAATGACCAGCTTTTGTTGGCCTTGGAGTGAGAGAGCTGACAAAAGGGGCCATTCTAATGGTCAAAACAATGCAATTTTGAAATTATTTAAGTGGACAGATATACTTTATCATACCAATGTCTCCTATTTATGGTTCTTCATTTTTGACTTTGGAGATCATATAAAATGAGAAATATTAGTCTACTTTTCATTTTTGACTTCGAAAATCAGATTGTTTTTCGTACATTGGTTTTTAAATTATTTTTATTTTTATTTACACGTGATATGCCTGCGTCTATTAAGTTTTGAATCGTGTATTGTTTTATTTAAAGATTATTACATTTATTTGTTTTAATGGTTAGAAAAATTATCAAACTTGATACACCAACAAATCAAATAAAAATATTAAGACAATTCAAAAGATAACTCTGTCTTATGTGACGGAATTCATTAATCCAATTAATCTAATCTATTCCACGATTTCTATGTAGTAGAAAGCTGCGGTCTTCAGCAAATATAGATGGTCGCAGTCTTTGACTGAATGGCAAACAACTGTAGAGTAAATGCTTTCTGGCCCGAAGAAAATAGATCACGTTTACTTATTCGGGATGAGTTTATGTTTATTGAATGCAAGATGCTTGAATTTAAACCGGAAACATGTTCGAGAAAAAGCTGAAAGATTGTTTCCAATCCACATAGTTTGAAAGAAAAATCCCCTGCAGTTTCAGCTGGATCCCATTCCCAGGAATTAAATTATCTTGTTTATTTATCATCGATGGAATGTCCATAATTTGAACAAAAACACACCAGACTGGTTACAACTAGCTTGAAAATTCCTTGAAAAGCAGTTAACATGATGTTGGTAAGTTCATCAAAATCTATGAATATTGAATGTTACTTTTGACAAATACATATATATACACATAGATACATATAGCAAATTTTGGATGGAAATATGATCAATTAGTGTTTATATTCCAACAACAACTAAGAAGCTGATCAATTAACAAAACAGTAAAAACTATATATACATATATATATATGTATGTAGAGCTTCTGAAAACGAAGAAATGAAATCTTGAATTACAAGATCAGCACAGGCTTCAACCATCATCTTGTTCTTTTGCTCTTGTTCTTACATTGACATATGCATAAATTTCAACAGCAGCATCAGCTGTGACAATAGCATTTCTTGTTCTGATATTTCACAAGCATTTATATATATATATATATATATATATATATATAGGTAAGTATGTATGTATAACCTTATTGTCATTCCATCACTTATCTTTGACGTTCTATTTAAATTGATAATAAAATAAGATTAACGATTAATTCAAACATCAAAAAAATGATAAATTATATTAAACATTACCAAAATAACTGCAAAAGTTATTAAAATTATATCAAATTTTACTACAACGATGGCAAATGTTATTAAATTAACAAAATATATCAAAGATTACCCATTTTGTAAAAAAATTATCAAAATTAAATCTAAAGCTGAGTTTTTCTCTGTTTTGTTAAATGTTTGCGGTTCTCTATTGGCGTGGGACTATTAATCAATACTCTTCTAACCTTTCAAGCATTCTTGCAGCTATATCTCGGACTGTATCCAGAGAAGATGAACCGACAGAGAATAATGAAAAATAGTGCCCCAAGCCAACAGAAAAGAGAGAAAAAAATATTTTAATCACTAATAATAACAACATTTTCAAAAGTCACAATGTAAAATATATATATATATATATATATATATACAAATATCCTATGAATATATGCATGGATAAATATTAAAAAAATAAAGATAAATGTTGAGATTAAATAGAGAAAAAATTAGGGTACAATTCTACAATCAAATAGCTATATATTACAAATGCCTAAATTCAAATATAAATACCAAGAGCTAAAACCCTTAAAATACAAACCCTAAATAGCATAAAAACAAATGTGAAACCCTATGAGAAAATTTAAAACCCTTCAAATCACAAATAATCTTAGAATGTAAAAAACTTTCAGATGTCTTTGTTATATTTTATCCAAGGATTTGTGTATCTCACCATTAAATTCTCCGCTACTTCATCTCTTCTATTACAAGAATCATTATTGAATTGCTTAAATAAATATTTAAACATTTACTCATTACATTTAATGTGTAATAAATAATTTTTTATTAAAAAAAAAACTGATTATTTGGACTGACGTAGAGTAATTATTTCATGCAATCTTTTTCCGTTTTATAAATAGATAACATTACGAAGAGATCATAGAAGAGTTAACTACGTGTCCCAACTGAATCTCTCACTATCAAATATAGAAAATTGGGGATGACCACAAAGTGACAAACAATGAAAAAAATTGAGGGCCAAAGTGCAGTGCAGAAAAATGGAGCCATCGCTGGCTTGAATTGACCTCTTTCATGCAAATATCAGTGGTGCATTTAAGGGTAAAAGGTGGTTCATATGGACCACACTGACTTGCTAACTAGAGACCAATGATTTATTGCTACCATTAAAAGTTTTGGGACTGGCTGGCATTTGCTGTTAGATTTTTATTTGTGACTATGGGCTTAAAGGCCTTTCCAAATTAAAAAAAAAACGCTTAAAGAGTAGATTCTTTTTTAAATTTTTTTGGTAGGTTTCTTCAATTATTCCTTATACATGACACATCATATATGCAGTACCTTTTCATGAATTTTAGTTTCAATTATATGAACTACTCATAAAGCAAACTTTAATTCATTCAATTTAAAATTTAATTTTATTTATTTATACGATTATTTAAAAAAAATGATATTTAATAAATTTAGATTTGGGTTTTAACACTGATCACTTATTTGTTATCCTCATATTAAATTCCATTTTACACCGCAAAAATTAAGAAAAGAAATTGATTGATAGCTTATTACTAAGAGATATTCAATATGATGAAGAGTGCCATTAGTAAATAACACTTTCAAGTTTCAACTAACATTTTCTTTTTCAAGTCCAATATTAAGAGTGCTTGTAAAGATATTCTTCATATTTTGTACCTATAAAAGCTTCATCAAAACAGGTGAAAAATAATAATATAGTATATTAAGATCTAAGATCAATCTAAATCCATATGGACAACATTAATTTTTCAATTCTCTAAAATTGATCTTATTTTTTGTTCAGATCTTTTTTGGATATAAAAGAAGCCGTAGCCTGAGGATAGGAGAAGGAATGCATATGCAGAGATTTAAACTCCAGATTAACTTGATGTTAACTGGTTATATGAATCAGCTGAATTAAGTTCTAGATACAATTTTACCAAGATTTTTAAATAGTAAGGAATAAGGAGTATACAATAATTAAAAGGAAAAAAAACTTCAATAATTAAAAGGAAAAGGAAAGAAAATTATAAAGAAAAGAATTATCTATTCTTAATAATTTAGAAAGATTAAAATATATATCATCAAAAAGGAAAAAAAAAAAAAACCTTTTTTCCCAAATTAAGGCCTTAATAAGAAGGAGAAGAATGGAAGTGATTACATAAACGAGCATATTTATTCTCCCAAGATATGATTTTAAAGTTGATTAAATTCTGATTATATTATAATTAGAAAATAGTATTCGTAAAAGAAAGAACGAAAAGGTATACGTTTATCTTTTTTATTTAAAATTATTTTTATAATTAACATTTTAAGAGATGAAGTATTTTTCACTACGAGATAAAAAGTTTTTTTTTTTTTAAATTAAATGAGATACATTTATTTTCTATCAAAACTCACAGGTAAGTATCTTTTACCCCAAACAAAATTTTGAAAAAACATAAATTGTGTATCCCTCTTCATTAATTAATTCATGAATATCCAGTTATAAGATCATGATTTTTTTTCCTTCAATTTTTTGAGGGATATTGTGAGATGAATTAATTTATAATAAATAATAATAATTCAGAAAGAAAAGAGATTCACTTCAACTTTAGATTTTATAATATAATTATATCCGTTGTTCATGTAATATTTTAAGAATTCTGTCTTTATTAACTTATATTTAATCATTAAAACTTTTGTATAGAGAACAAAAAATTAAACATCTTTAATTTACTCAAAGCTCGATGTATATATTTTGCATAGATAAAACATAAAATATAACAATCGAATAAAATAAATATATATCATATATATATATATAAATATTAAAATATATAAAATTAATTTAATTTTACATGTACTTCTTATCAAAAAATTTTGGTATATATTTTTAGATATTATCATCCGTAGTGGACCCTCTTCTCAATGGATGATCTTAAATGTTTAGGGTTGAAACTGCATCAATAAACAAAAAAAAAAAAAAACTTTAGCATGTGCATGGGACACTTTTAAGAGAAAAGGGTTTTTTTTTTTTCCCTAAAATAAGAAATAATTAATGCATTACTGTATAAACAATAAGCCAAATTCTTTTCTATTGCTCTCAAAATCCAACAATAAAGGAGTACCAATTAAGAATTGAAAAAAAAAAAAAAAGCCCTCCAATAGGATATGGCAAACTTTTCATCATTTGAAGCTGCCAACCTTATTGGTTATGAATCCACCATGGGATTTAACAATCTAAAAACTTAATAGTATACCCTGAAATTTAATAATCAAAGACATTAAATCTTAAGAAAAAAATGACATTCAAATTGATTCTATTTTCTTTTAATGTTGTTGTTGTTATTTATTTTTTACCTGTCTGGAGTTCAGTCTTCTGGGATTTTGAAGGTGCTTGGATCTTCATCCTGGATCCACCCATACTTCTCCATGTAAGGATTAACCAATGTTTTCGGTGGGTAGTTGTCGATTTCATCTTTCCAGACATTTCCATTGTCTAAATCCCTTACAACCTCCCACAAACAGCTGTTGCATTTGAAACCAGCTCCGAAGCTTATCATCAACACTTTGTCCCCTTTCTTCAACCTCTTTTTGGCTTCCATGTATGCTAAAACATACCAAAGACTGCTAGCTGAAGTGTTCCCAAATCGATGCAGGGTCATCCTTGCTGGTTCAAGATCATATTCAGTTAGATCAAGGCTTAACCCAATCCCATCAATCACTGCTTTACCTCCTGTATGGAGGCAGAAATGGTCCACTCCACTCTTGAAGTTGACCCCAGCTTTGATGGGTCCCTGAGAAGCAGTTCCTTTGGGGGAACCATGGCGGTTCCATTTTTTAACCATTGAGACCACCATGAACCGAAGTAGTTCCCTAACAGGCAGGATCTTTGGGGAAATTATCCTCAAATTGTCGACAAAAGAACGAGTAGCTGCTTTAGGGAGGTTCTTGCCAAGATGAAATCCAACCCTTCCTTTCTCATCTTCCCTTTGGATACAGCAATCATACGACTCATCTCTGGCTCCATGATGTGTCCTCACCAAGCATTTCAATTTGAACATTGCACGATGCTTCAAGGACTTGTTGTTTGTCAAAAGAATAGCGCAGCCACCCGACCGGAACAAACAATTTGCAAGAATCATGGATCTGTCGTTGCCAGCGTACCAGTTCGGACTCAAAGACTCGGATGTTACCAGCAAAGCATACTTGTTCTTGTAGGATTTGAAGGCATTGCGAACAATATCGAGAGAAATCAAACTTGCACTACATCCCATTCCTGTCAAGTTAAAAGACTTGATGTCTTGCCTCATTTTGTAGTGATTTATGATTCTAGAAGACAAAGAAGGAACCACGGATAACATCGAGACGTTGACGACGAGGAGATCGATTTCCTGAGAGGAAATACCGGCCCTGGACAAGAGCTTCCCGATGCTGTCGTAAAAAAATTCTTCCATTTCCAAGATTCCGTCCGCCATTGTCGGGCTTTCTTCCCTGCCGGAGAACATGATTCTTGGGGCGTAGGTTTGTTCCCCAATGCCAGAGCTGACAATGGCTTTCAAAAGGAACTTGTACTCGTTGAGTCCGAGATTCTTGTTCCTTTTTATCACCTCACCAGAGAACTCAGTCCCGACCATTCTATCATCGGCCGGCTTGTAACATTGGTAGTCTAAAATGTAACACTCTCGGTCTCTCTTTTCATTAACCCACTTCCAAATTGTGAAGAAAAGCTGTAATATTGGAAGAAGCAGCAAGAAAGAGAGCAGCTCCATGTGAGACTCAGAGGAAATCAACAGGACTACAAATTGCAAAGAAAGCGATAGAGAGAAACAGAGAGGGAAAGTAAATGTTTATGCTTTGAGGTGGAAGGCTCTAATACTTTGTTAGATGGGGGAGATCAGATGAAAGCCTTATAAGGAGGAGAGGCTAATTGGGACAAGACTATTACTTTCTTTAAAAATATATATATATATATATATTTGATGGAATATGTAACACATTCATTTATTTATATGTTTAAAGATTTTTTTTTCATTTAATATTGAATTAACACACTTTACTTTATTAAAGCATTTGACGTGATATTTTTTTATTTAATTTTATGCTTTTTCATTATTCTTTTAACCTAACCTCCAAGATGTTTAATATAAAGTCATGGTTGATCCACCATATTTAATTTTACATGTGAATTTGCTTAAGACCCACTGCCATCAACTCCCACCAACCAAAGTTACATGTAGTTTTGTTTCAATCTTTATTGCAAAGTTTGAACAATGATCAACCTTTAGCAAGCTTTGCATTTCAGAGAGAGAGAGAGAGAGAGAGCAATTGAGCAAAGATTAAAGTAACCAAAGAGCAAGGGGTGCAAATTGCAATCCCTTTCCAACGTTTCTTTAATGACTTGATCTCCATACCCTAATACTGAAATTTTCTAATTGATTTTAGTTTGTTTCTTTAATTCCTATGGGGTCAGCAAAAGTCTATTGGAATGGCCATTATAGTGCACAGTTACCAGCTTACCCAATAAGGTTATCCACATTTAAGACGGATGAGGGTGGTAGCTAGAGATAGAGATGCAAATAGAAAGAGAGATAGAGAGAAGAAGACGACCTTGCGCTGCAATATTATTGCAGAAATCATATTTATTAGTCTATGAAATTAGGACTAAAGCTTTATTTGAAGCTGGGTAAGAATGACAAATGAGTTCAATATCGAAACAAATATTTAAGGAATGGAAAAGGAGGTTACAGATTAAGTACGATACCATTAAATTTGAGAAAAATTGTAACATTGTTTTCCAATAACCTAATAAATGACTTAATAAATAATTTAATGCACATGGTTGACTTCCTTCTTTAAATAGTAATGGGGACATTAGTTTTAGCATCATCGAATGTGATTCCTTCAAAGAGAAATTACGTTAAAATATCTCTCTTTTGGATCATATTAACTATAATTATTTTCATGTTATTAATCAATTATAATTTTAAATTTTGTAAATTTATGAAAATATTATATGAAATTCATGTTTAATAATGAATCTCTACGTAATTTTATTATGTTTTTAAATAATTATAAAATTATTTAAAATGAATTACAAATGAAATATTCCACACTTGCTCTCTATGTATAAAACGTTGGCTCAATAATGAAAGTAGTTTCTTGGTGTTAGTATTTATGAGTTTGGAGTGGACTTTGCTTGCATTACTTCCTAGGTAGGCTTATGTAATTAAGCAACTACACATGCATAATAATTATTAGAGTTTTGCTAAACAAATGCAATTTTGATATTTTTTTTTTTTGAGATTATCATATTTGTTACATTATTATTTTTCAATGCATTAAAATAAAATTATTCAATTAGTAATTTTAATGAATAAATTAGAACATTCGCTTACAAAATTCAAAAATATTAAGAAAACTACAACCACTTTAGATTTGTTCTGCCTAAAAGTCAAGGTAGGGCAAGAATTATACATGAAGACAAGTCGAGCATTAAGACCGATCCCACCCTCCCATTCTTTACCACTTATCATGAACAATCTTCTAGAAGTCAACTCTTGTCTAAGTAAACCAGCAGCTTTTGGGAAACTTCGCCCTTTCGAACACTTTACTTTTAGCCTAGTTTCAACTATCAACTTAAATGTTTTTATGACGATGAACTGTTAGTTAGCGCCTTTGAGGTGATCTTATTTAAGTTTATTTTATTATTTAAAAAATAATTAAATATTATTATATATTAATATTTATATTTTTATAATTAAATTTAAATAAAATATTTTTTCATTACGTAAATAGTAATTTAAATAAAATAAAATCAATCTAAATTATTAAATATTATATTTAAGTCCGATCTTTGAATAAGTTTAGTATTCTTTTATAAGATCAAATATAATTTTGCAATTTTCAATAACTAAGCAGAGAAAACAAGAGGAAAAAGATGGAAATAATGTGGGTATAGATGAATATTATCTTAGTACGTTAAAATAATTTAAAAAAAACTTTAAACTTTATCACTCTAATTATTTAAGTAAAATTATTTTATATTTTATTTTATTTAAATAAATTTTTAATCTTTATTTTTAATTTTTAATTTATACTAAAAAAACTTTTTAATTTTAATTTGCACCTAAAAATATAAATCAACTTCCATTTAAAATATTTTCATAGATATAAATAAAAGAAG
>JBBYHM010000025.1:7518325-7529668 GCA_038381775.1 Adansonia rubrostipa
AACTTTAGCTCAAATGTACATATTAGCACAGCAATAACTAGGCATGACTTTATAAAATCAAAATAAAATTTCAAACCAATGGGCAGATCGAAAGCAAACCATTTTAAAGCTTGATGTACCGGAGAAAACATGCATGCAATAAATGGCCAGTTGACTATCACAAATTTATTTTGAAGTCGGAAACTGAAGCAAAATTTGCAGACCATAATACATCATTCTTGTAATATCGATGAGCCAATAGCTGGCTTGTTATATTATTGAATATAAGTTAACAAAGGAGGTAAAGATGAAAGGGCTTAGTTTTAATAAAAAGGACATCCCTTGACGGCCTGTTTTTCATAGGATAAAGGCGTGAACTTCGTATCCATGAATACCGGTTAATATAATGAGAATAAATTAACGATGGTTCAGTACTTCTAATCAATCATATAATAAGTTTAATATTTTTGAAACAAGAAAGAAAATTTACTTCTGAACTACTTGGGGAAGAGCACAAATCTATTTAGCCATTGCTTTTAATTCAAACCTGGTATCAAACAGGAAGGCATTGCAGTAGGAAGGACTTTTGCTGCTCTTAAGAATTACAAAGTGGATGGTAACAAGGAAATGATGGCAATTGGACTGATGAACATGGTTGGCTCCTCCACTTCCTGCTATGTCACAACTGGTACACATCTACTATCCAGAAGGCAATTAGTCTTACAATGTAAGCTTCTTTGTTCAAGCTGCTCTTAACTCTGTAACTTTGATATCAGGTGCTTTCTCTCGATCAGCGGTTAATCACAATGCGGGAGCGAAAACTGCGGTGTCTAACATAGTGATGTCGATTACGGTTATGGTGACCCTCCTCTTCCTCATGCCTTTATTCCAGTACACCCCGAACGTCGTGTTGGGAGCTATCATCGTGTCAGCAGTAGTTGGCCTTATCGACATTCCAGCAGCCTGTCAAATTTGGAAGATTGACAAATTCGATTTCATTGTCATGTTGTGCGCTTTCTTCGGTGTTATTTTTATCTCTGTCCAAGATGGTCTTGCCATTGCAGTAAGTTCCTACTCAGTCAAGCCTGAAATCGATTTCTTTAGTCGTGTTTTAAACTAAAGTTATGGGAGTATATCAATGGTCAGGTTGGAATATCTATTTTCAAGATCCTCCTGCAAATTACTAGGCCAAAGACAGTGATTTTGGGGAACATTCCGGGCACAGATATTTTCCGCGATCTTCACCATTACAAGGAATCCATGAAGATCCTCGGTTTCCTTATCTTAAGCATCGAAGCTCCGATCAACTTTGCTAATTCAACATATCTGAATGAGAGGTTGGTTTTCACCTTACAGACTTTGTAATTAGTAGATTATGTCTTACCTATCTTCTGATATTTATGCTGTCTCTTGCAAAAAGGATTCTGAGATGGATTGAAGATTATGAAGCTGAAGATCATAAGAAGCAATCAAGCCTTCGGTTTTTGATTTTGGAGATGTCAGGTAAGTCTGTCTCAACCATGAATTATGGCTAGTCTGCAAAAAACAATGGCATTCCAATCTGCATATTGGTATTCACTACTTTACAACAAACTATATAACCAAGATGCTTTCCATCTATGTTTTTCCAGCGGTGAGTGCCATTGACACGAGTGGCGTAGCACTCTTTAAAGAACTGAAGAAAACAGTGGAAAAGAAAGGCGCTGAGGTAAAAAAAAAAAAATCTGCAAAAACAAGTTAGTCACTACTTTTATTGCATTGTTAAAAATTCTGATACTTTATATTTGCATCACAGCTTGTGTTGGTGAATCCTTTGGGTGCGGTGATGGAAAAACTGCAAAAATCAGATGAAGCTGGTGATTTCATGAGACCAGACTGCTTGTTCCTGACAGTAGGGGAGGCTGTTGCGACGCTTTCGGCAACAGTAAAAGGCCAATCATCCAATCATGCAGTATGAAAGGCAAAAAATGTAACTTGACAAAACTATCATATATAGTGTTTACGACGAGAATATCAAAGTATTTGATAATTATTAAAAAATCAATCAAGCCATATTCTGATTTTCCACATTACTTCTCCTTGCTGACCAATCTTCCTATGATCCCCTGTTTGTCTCGCAACTGCAAAACATAGATTCCATGCCCTTGCATTGGCCAACTCTCCAATATAACATAAGAGAAAATATCATACAGCTTGAATTTGTTCCAATAAAAATTAGGTACTTGTTTACAGGACTTGCACATTCAGCAGAGGTTCATGCTATAGAACTATATGCTCGATTGTATGTAGAAGATCGTTAGCTTTTTAATCGCAAATTGTTGAGGCTGATTAAAAATTCTATCATTTACGTAAATGAAGAAATCAGCAACGTTCTTAATCAAGAATAAAATGCATAATAAGCGTTGCCTCCAAGGAAAGATTTGTTCAAGGAATTAAAGACAAGAAAATAATCATCATATCCACCATACTACTAACAAGTACCTAAGATTTGTCAACTGAGGGAAATTTGGAAACCTCGTATAGTTATAATGCAAAAAGATATATTTATAACGAGAAATCTATCAGCAAAACAAAATTGAAACAGAAGAACATGAAGAATATAGCTAACACTTACAGCACTCATCTCCAATGTAAGAGTCTATAGCTGACAAAGATAGAGCTTGAAAAACGGCAAAATGCAAAAGCTGGTTGATCATCTAAGTTCCCACCTATGGGCACATAGGTCAGAAGGGAAGCATTTTCAACGTGCAATGCCAGCATGATTCAAGGTTGTAAAACAATTGCACCTATCAATTCGATGGGTCGAGTGAATTCAGGTTAGGTTATTTTAGAATTTTAAACTTTTGAATTTAGATTATTTTTGTTTTTGGTTATTTAAGGTTCGATCATTTCGGTTTTTTGTCGTTTTATGTTCGGGATATTTTAATTTTGGGTTAATTAGATTTAATGCTGAAGTCAATCGGATTTGAGTCATTCTGGATTTAGGTCAATCGAGGTTAACACTCAAATTAATTGATTTGGGATCAATTAGATTTAACACTCTGGGTTTGGTCATTTCGAGTTAATTGTCCAAGTCAATTCGGGTCCAGATCATTCTTAATTTGAGTTATTTCAGATTTACGTTGATCGATTTTAAATTATTATTATTTTTAATCAAATTAAATTAAATCAAATTTAAATTTAAATATATTAATTTAATTTTTTGAGTTTAAATCAGAATCGATAGATGTTATCCATGTTAATATTTTCATATTTTGTTCTCCGCAGACTGCTCAATGGACTCAACTCTTTAGTGCTAGCCTGCTAGGTGACACTAACCGAAGACAAGGAGAAAGTGGAACGTGCCTTTCCAAGATTTTCTGGTTTTTGTTAACTCAAAAAGGTGCATATATGCACTTTGTTGGGTTGAAAATGGTTGCCTCACCGCAACCCCCATGGCAACGGCTGCTAAAAACTGATTTGCCCTCCATGGATACATATCTTTGACAGCTACATTACATAATGTAAGCATCCCAATATAAGATTTGAGTCTCCCAGTTTGAATTTTCAAGCATTAATTATTAGAGACCCATGGACGACAAAGTTGATATGACTGCCGAGATAAATATTAATCCAAGCTTTGACATAATCAAGAAGGTAAGTCAACTATTGTCCCAGGATATGTCCTTGACCTAACCACCGAAAGCGTTTGGTTCAGTGGTAAGCACACTTATTCCCCTGCTTGTCCGGTTTTGGTGGTTCAAGCCACACCATGGATGCTTGGTGGGCCTGAATCTACTTTTCTCTGGCGGGTGATTAAAGGGGTCGTACGGCGGCGGCTAAGTCGAGCAGCCTCTCTGCGCACCCATTGTTTCGACCAAGGAAAACAATATCCCTGATCTACATCGCTTGGAAAGTCATACATAATGCCTTGTATTTTTTATTGTATAACTAGCCATCCCTTATTTAGATAACTAAATCTTTGCCTGATATGGGATTGGGCTTTGGCGGTGGGGAGTTTAAGATATAATACACGTTCTTCTTGTCGGATTTCCTTGACTCGAAAAGTTTTTTTTTTTTAATTTAAAATGTATTTGAATTTTTTTATAAGTATATTATATTTACATTTAAATAATTTTTTATTAATTAAATAATAATTTAAATTAAATTAAATTAACTTTAATCAATATCTTATTCTAAATCTAGTTTAATCTCATTTAATTGTAGAATAAATTTATTTCTGACCACTCAAATAATCTATAATCATAACTAAATTTAAAGATTTAATTTCAACAAATCAATGCAAAGTAACTATTCATGTACCAAGTAGTCCGCAAGGCTAAAATGCTTGACCAATATTGGACTAAGTTTGGATAAGAGTTATAGAAATTTAAATTGGCTTGAACTCAATTATTATTTATATGATAAAAAATATTTTTAATTAAATTTAATTATAAATATAAATAAAAATATTTTTAAAAATTTTAATATTATTATTAAATGTTGATAACAAATTATTTCTTCAAATTTTAAAATTTAATAGATTGATAAAATAGAAAATCAGTTATGCTTGTGTGCACATAAAACGTTCATGTCCACAATAGTTTATCAAGGAAGCTTGTAAATTGTTATATTTTATATGTTATGAGAATTAAATAAACATTTCGTGTAAATTGGACCCAAAGTCAATATGAGACCAACAAGCTGGCTTTCAATTGCACAGGGTTAACTTTGTAAAATCACACAGTACACGCATCAGTTAGCAAATACGCCTAGAGGCCTCCTTGCTTAGACACAGATTTTGAGAATCATGACGGACAACCCCTCCGATCTCCAAAAGTACGGCGTCCCGTTTTACGGCGCCGGCTGGGTTCCTTACAACCACATCAGATCCAAGCTCGCCTCACAAGAAAAAACTGAAGAGGATAGTAATAATGAAGAAAAAGATCCAACTCAATCCAAAGACGACGGGATTGATACCTCCCTAAACTACGTCGTTTTCGCTGGGGGTGGCGGTGAAGGCCGTAGCGGCATCCCTAATGCAATCGTTGTCTCCCACGTTGATTTCGCCTCTAATTCTCTCTCTGATCAACCTGTAAGTTTAGATTTCAAGAATATCAATTGAGAAATAATTTGAATTTTAGATCTTTTGTTTACGATTCTAGAAGTTTGAAATCTAGATCGTTTAGATCAGTAATTTTGAATTAAGGAAATGTCCTCAAATTCTAATTGTAAGCAACTGCTTCTTTTTCTTCTTTTCCACATGGAATATACTGTGGCAATTTATTTTTTTTTTAAATTTTTTGTCAAGGTGGTTAAGCATGGAACTGATTCTGATTTACCTTATCGAATGACTGTTCATCCGCGTGGAGATGGCATTATCTGTGCATTGCAACACAGTTGCAGGTTTTTTCCTTTTAATTCTTTTCTTTGTTCACTCATTTGTTTTTTCTTTTTTTATTAGGTGCTTTTAATCTGAAATTTTTTATGTTTCAAGGAATCTATGTTGACATAATTATGCAACTTAATTTGATATTGGGAAATCTGAACTTGAAAGTCCTTGGAGGATTTCGAAGCGACCTGCTATAGTTTACCGAATGATTGATAGACACAAGCATAGATGCTATTCTTTCTTTATGTTGCTTTTCTCAGAATGACGTCGAAGCCATTGCTGCTACAATTTTTTTTAAAAGAATGAATTGCGGATTTTGGAAGAAGAGAATGAATTTTTCTTGTTCCTATCGGCAGGACAAAATGCGTAATATAGTTTGTTCTTTAGAATGTGCAAGGAAAAAAAACATGTTTCATGTCAGTTTCTTCATCATATTTTCAACCGTTCTATTTATGTAAAAGATGCACAACTCCTTAATTATTTTTCTATAAATTTCTAATGTAATTATATTTGACTTTAGTAAAAAAAATCTCCTTAATTATGGTGGTTTGTTATAGGCACCTAGTTCTTGAGAGAAACCTTCTCTTTTTGAAATATATTTATAAAATATTATGACACTTCTGTGAGGGAATGGTATCATCTGTTCATTAAGAGAACTAGAAGCAGACTGCTATTAGAAACTCGTAGGGGAAAAGAAAAGAGCTAAATTAACAAGAATTTTTTGTGTGAGCTAGTGGGACTGCAATGCTTGATGGAGGTGCATGGTTTGAGCAAAAATGCGGATGAGGGCTTGACTTAAAGTTTACCCTTCAGATTAGTGTTGGTTACCTGTGGGACCATTCTTTTGCTATTTAGAAGGGAGCCTGCATAACATTAAATTCTTTTCTCTGCTGGTGACAACCTCTTTAAAAGCTGGACAGTTGGTTCTGCCAGGTATGATATACCACTACCTTAAAAGAAAAAAAACAAGTGAATGGGAATGACAATAATAATCCTAATTGTCCCACAAGGTAACTGACACCAATCTCAAGGGTAAACACCAGGTGGAGCCCATGTCTGCATTTTTGTTCAAGCCCTGCACTCCATCAGCTTACACAACACGCTGGTTTTATATGGCTACATGGAAGCTAAATGCTTGAGTTTTTCCTGATGCATGTAGCTGAACTGTAGTTTATTTCTACAGCATTGGTAATGATAATGAACTGGGTTTCTCTTTTGGAGCACTGGTGGGCTTCGATGTTTCTTATGGGAACTGATTTTAGACTTTTATTAATCCTTCTATCTTTAATTGTATTGTATATGGAAGTGGAGGGAACTGAAACCACAGTGTTGTCTGGTCTATATTGGCTCAACCCTATATAGATATACGGGTATGGATTAGAATATGACTGCCTCGGAGGTGATATTATTACTCTGGCTTTATTGTATACTCCAGAAACTGACGAGTAATAGCATCGTTGGGACCATATTATAAAGGTGTACCTGAAGTTATTCTAACATATAAACAAGGAGTTTATGCTGCACACAAGTTCAAAATACAATTTTCAAAGAGCTAATCACATGTGTACCAAGGATAATGTTTTGATGATCAGATAGGAATATCTTGTGTGATTTGTGCTGCAAAAACTTGGTTCAGCTATTTCATCTATTGACTCGCTTCTAATATACATCCTTATTAGTTTTGTCATTTCTTGTGGTTTAAGGCATATAACATATCATTATTTTTCTTCTTCAGGTTGTTTGAGTGGGAAGAATCTGAGGGCAATGAGGTCCACAAACTGGGTGTCAAGGTATCAGAGAAAGTTCTGACCCAGTTAGAAGATGTTGGACAACAGTTAGCACTGACATTTAACAGTGAGGGTTCCATGCTGGCTGTTGGTGGCGAGGTAGAGCATCCCTTCATTTTCTGTTTGTTGGAATAAGTCTGTTACATTATTCATCGCTCACCAAAGGAGGAAAAACTATGGTTCTCACTATATGCTCAAGTTATCTGAAAATGATGCACAAGTTGAGCCACATATTTTCGTATATAATTAAAGAGCATAGGCTAGTGGTATTTTCACATGATGAATCATTTTATGTCACCAGGTTGTCCTTATGGTTAGACTTGTATTTCAAAGACATATGATGATGAAATATCAAAACATTTTTTTCTTAGCGTGGAGAGGGAGAAAAAAAAGGGAAAACATAAAGATATCAAAGCCACCCAAACTTTTAACAATTTTATGACCTTTATTCTATACCCTTTCTAGAATTGTAGATTCTACCCTTGTCTCTTTTTTTTTTTTTTTCTTCTGGTGCCATGGTGGAAGTAATAGGTTCTGCATAGGGGCTTTCATACTTCAGAGTTGGCTACCCTATTAAGGCAGATAATAGCAAGTTATAGGATCTTCATTCGCAGTCCACTTTTGGATTGAAGAGCCAACTTTTTCCATTTCTTTATGTTATGTTCACTTGCTGAATATCACCAATATGTGCCTAATGCATTACACCTTTCCTTTTTTAATTTGAGGAGCAATATGCCATATGATGCTCTGATTTTGGTACAGTACAGGATGGCAGATTAAGGGTTTTCAAGTGGCCTAGCATGGAAATAATTCTCAATGAAGCCCAAGCTCATTCATCTGTTAAGAACTTGGATTTTAGGTATGTGCCAGTGGGATTAACAAATATATGTGTGTGTGTGTGTGTATATATATATATTTCTGAACCTGCAACCTCGTTTTTCCCTGCTTATACATTCAAGGGAGGGGGTTTGTCAAAGCAGAGGACACTTCATCTCCTTAGTAATTATATTTTGCTGATATCTTTACTGTTTGTATTGCAGCGGTGATGGAAAACTTCTCGTCTCATTGGGAAGTGGCCTTTGTAGGATTTGGGACATAATGTCATCAAAAGTTGTAGCTTCTCTGGCAAAGGGAAATGTGAGTGGGTGAATCGAAGTCTTTTAACAAGTGAAACTTTTCTTTAGTTATTACAACTGTTGGTGCTGTTAGTGCTAGCTTTTCAAGCTATATAACATTTAGGAGAGTTACCTAGACTATTACTTTATGCGCATACCTCTCTGTTTTTTATGTTGTAAAATAAGAATTTGCTAAATATGCAACCATCTAATAATTCAGTGCATTAGCCAAAGTCTTTTGTCACATTTCTAGCGGACCCGAAATAACGAGGGAATCGTCAAGCTTTTTCTGGTGATTCAAGTCGATTATTCTTCCATTTATTGGGTTTGAACTGGTTTATTTTTGTTTACGTGAACTACAGGATGAGGTTTTTGCCTTCTGCAGATTTTCTCAACTTAATGATAAAAATCCACATCTGTATATTGCTGCAGTCACAGGTAAATTATTTAGCATTTGGACTTTGTGCTTTTCTGTGTTGTAAAAGAACCCTGCTTTTAGTTTGTAAATTTACCATCATAACTTCCTCTTGACAGACCATGGTGGAAGTATTATAACATGGGACACAGCCACATGGAAGAGAATGCGCTCGAATCGTGTAGTCCGGGAAGCTATCTCTGCGTTCAATGTCTCAGCTGATGGGAAGTTCCTTGCAGTGTAAGAATTATTACTTTGTTGGCTCCATTTCGTTACATACTCTAAAAGTTGAGTACAAGTGTGATAAAAAGACCCATTGTGAGCTCTTCTCCTAAGACCTCTCTGGTGCTGACTGTATTAGATGATTATCCTGCCTGTTTCCCCCTTCCAACCTTTCTGTTTTGTGGTAGATTGTTTGTGGCCTCTTGGCTTTATTAGGCAGGGTCTCAATTTCAGACTGCCAGATATTTATTGTCAATAAATGCATCTATTGCAGTCTTGAAATTCCTCAAGCCTTTGGATTTAGAAAGTTAGTAATTCTTCTTTACCTGGTCTACATGCAGTGGAACAGTTGGAGGAGACCTTTTTATCGTAAATTCTGCCGATATGCAGGTTCAAATGATGGTTAAAAAAGCTCACCTTGGTTTGGTTACAGCATTGACATTCTCTCCTGATTCAAGGTTGTAAACAATATATCTGTGTTATATCTTATTTTCTTCACACTGTTTATGCTGCAGTGTCCCTTGTAAATTGTAACAATAAGTATGATATTAAGGAATGCAATTTTGAATACAGGGCTTTGATCTCCGCATCACTGGACTCAAGTGCTAGGGTGACACTAATCAAGGACAAGACGAAAACTGGTACGTGCCTTTTCCTATTTTTTGGTTTTGTTGACAAAAAAGATGCATATGTGCTTTGTTGGATTGAAAATGGCTGCCCTACTGAAGCCTTATGCCAACAACAGCTAAAAATTGATTTGCCATCTTTGGGGACCTATCTTTGCCAAATCCATTATCATATGAGCATCCGAATTTAAGTCTGACTTCTCTTAACTCAAGGGGACATGCTACAACCATTAAACCTTGTGCTGGTAGTCTCCCAGTTTGAAACATTATCTGAGACCCATGAATGACAATTCATATGACTGAAATGAGATATTAATTCAAGCTTTGACATGGTCAGGAAGGCGAATCTAACTGTTGCCTTAGGTAATGTCCTGATCTAACCACCAAAGTTTTTGGTTCAGCGGTCAACGGACTTACTAGTTATTATGTTCCTTGCTTATGAGGTTCGGGTTTCAAGATCACCATGGACACTTGATGAGGCTAAACCTACTTCTCTGCCAGGTCGCCAAAGGGGCTGTGAAACTGACATGGTTGAGGTGGGCAATGCTCCATGGTGGGTAAACGGAGCAGCCTATCTCTATTTACCTATTTTTCGACCCCCAAAAAAGGTCCTTCATCTAGCTTGGAATGTCATAAACTTGCCTAGTATTTTTAAATTTTTTAAAACTAGTTATCATTTTGTTTAGAAAAATAAATCTTGTTTAGTATAGGATTGAACTTCAGTTGCTTGTCGACAACGACAATCGATAAACAAATATTTGTCTGTCTCATACATAGCAGGAAAACAACCAGCATATGATGTAAATAACTGTCGAAGAGAATTCCCTCTCCTAGGTTGGATGTGCTGTGATGGCTTAGCCAATTTTGTTATTTGATATTCTAGACGTTGGAAATTCAGTTGGTACATAAAGGCTCTAATTGTTTTTAGTCTCTTTAATTTTACAGGTGGAATGAGGTGGATGATCATATTCATGGTACTACTTGCTATTGCTATGTATTTTATGAAGGAGAAAGGAATCATACCATAAATGCGGCCTGCTAAATTTGCAATCAAAGATTTGACCATTTTATGTTAGTGTTGTTTATAAACTTTTGAAATCGTTGGGGAAAACTTATAAACAGATTCTTATCACAGTTCAGTCCCGTACGAATACGATGTTGACTTCTGATTCAGATCGTGAAATGATCTGGCTGCTTCATACGGAATTCCTGTCTAATCTGTAATCCATAATATATGAATTTGGGTTCGTGGGTCGGGGCGGAGGCTCAAGAAAATTTTTCCTTATCTAGCTGCGGGCAAGTGTAGTTGGTCTCAATTACTGAAATGTTTAAATTTAACTCAATATGGATTGGGCTTGTCAAATCGGATGGGCTACTTAGGCAGATGGATGGGTATACATATGATAGTCACTTGGTAATCTGTTTTTCTAGGCATTTTGTACACACAAATTGGCGACCAGCATAAGATAAAAGAAGTTTATTTTCCATTGGTATTTATTTATAGTATGTTTCGATTAGGTTTTTAACGTCACACAATCAGTACCTTCTTGCAAAATTGATTTATTAAAATATGTAGTGCTTACGTTCACATGTACAAACCATTTTTCTTTCGATGTAAATTAATGCAGTTCCTCATCTCAAAGTGAAAAACGAATGTGGGAGAGAAAGAGAAGCTTATGGCGTGCTCCAAATCATCTGATTTCCTTCGAGTTTAGTAAACCTGTTAAGTTGCAGTCCTATGCGTTGATTGCTGACTTTTGTAAGTTTAGTTTTTAGCACTTAAAAACTGTAGCAAAAAAGGGGGAAGAAAACTTGCAGGAAGCCAGTG
>JBBYHM010000025.1:7540880-7550913 GCA_038381775.1 Adansonia rubrostipa
TAAATTTAAATTTAATATATCATTTGGACATATTTTTAATCATTAAGATAAGAGGACGTTGGTTACATGTTAAAAAATTAATTATATTTACATTAACATTGCAATTTAACATTTACATTACTCAAGCAAGATAAACATGGATTTAATTAACTGATATTTATAAATATTAATTAAAAATTATTTTATTATTATTTTTATTTAATTTTTTTAAAATATATTTTTTTAATTATCATTTTATCATTAAATTTTATTTTGCCGTTATGAAAACAGTAAAAATATCAGCTAAAATAATTTTTTTAACGTGCAACTAACAAGCCTTTGCCACTTTTTTGTTTTTGCACTTTGTTTAAGTATTTTCTTTAATGAAAATTTAATTGCATTATGGAACAGGTAGAAATCATAAATCAACTTTATTATTTATCTTTTTTTCCTTTAATTAATGAAGCAATTACTACCAGCTGTCAAAGATGACCGCCACACATTTTCCATCAAATCAGGTTGTTAAACATTATTAAAATATCAGATATTAAAAATATTTTCAAAGTGAAAAAAATATTATACAGTTACGATGATGCAAGATTTTTTAAATTATTTTTTTATGAAATATTATTTATTTTAAAATAATAAATTAATTATTTTTATGATTTTATTTTTTTGAAGAAATATGATTTAATAAGAAAAAAATAATTTTTATTTTATAAGATATAATTTAAATATTTGATTAATCTATATGAAATTATCCTCTTACTTTAAAAAATTATTATATTAATTTAATAAAAATAATTGATTAAATATAAATATTTTTAAAATAAAAAAAAACCATTAATGAGTGTCATTAAGTGAACCTTAGAAAATATATCTACGGCAAAGTCTAAATTCTAGATTAATAATCTTCAAACTTTTTTGCTAATCTGAATCCTAATAAAATATAAAAAAATTTAAAGTTGAAAATTCACATGAATTTTGGGAAATTGTCGTAATAATACAGCTAAAGCTGCCATTATTAATTGTTTTTTTTTTTATTTAGGTTGAAAACATGAGAAAATCACGCCTAAAAATATCATTTAAAAACAAAAGTTTGGCTTTATCATAGTTGGACTTTGTATTTGCGGTTCGTAGAATTTTCCCCTAAACCTTTTCTAAAATTGTATTAATAGAATATTCAAAATTGAGATCTTTGCCAATAGCATCAAGGATTTCGAGGATTTAAAGTTTTTTTTTAAATTATTATATATATTAATATTTTTAATTACTATAAAAATAATAAATAAAATCATTAATTATGACATTTAATATAATTTTAATTTTATACTATAAATAATATATTAACTACTTAAAAAAAACATAATCAATACTTGATAAATAAATTATGTTCATTGCAGGGTGAAAAAAAAAAAAAGATTAAATGATTGCGAAAATTGATCATTGCATTATTTACAAGGAGAAATGTTGAAGCAGCTTGATTTTTTTTTTATCAGAATATATATGTTAAAAATTTAATCGAAGATTGCAGTTCTTAATATTTATAGAATTTAAATTTTGATTATAAATATAACTTCGTCTACCCTATAATAATAATAATAATAACCTTGGTCCTAAAGGACCTAAACAATGAACTATATCAGCCTTGGGGTTTGGCCCAAGCAGAGGATGTAGTTGGCCTGCTTAAACTAATCATTATGAGTGTATTAATTATTATATGATTCAATACTAAGATTATGAAAGTAACTCGTAACCAGGTTTAATTTAGTTAATTAATATAAAGATAATATCTAACAAATTTAATATAAATTCTAAGCGACCTTCTATGCATAAAAAAAAAAAATCAGGAAACTCGACTAGAAAAGAGTGATTCCGATTTTCTTTTAAAACTGAAAAAAAAAAAAAATCAGTAAGAAATCACAGAGGGAAGAAAGATTATTCCTTCTTAAAACATACGAAATTGAATCCGAAAATATGAGACCGAAAATTTAGGTGCAAGAGGCATAATTTGTAAGGAGGGTTCAAGGTTGTCCACACATGCATAAAAGCAGCACTGGAACTCCATAATTGTTACCATCATTACTATCACTATCTAAACCGTCATTCTTCCTATTCTCACCATCAGCACCGTGGTACGAACTTGTTCGAGGAGGAACAACGCAGCCATTAACGAACAGGGAGTTTGATTCCATATTATTTTGAGCCAAAGCAAGCTCATCAGGTCCATCGACAGTAGTAGGACTGTGGTGGTTCCTTCTATATTCAACGGCAGCTCTTCTTTCCACAGCGAGGAAATGGCCGAGTGATGGAGCATTGTTTACGTTAACATCATCAGCATCAGTATTATCCCTTGAACATAAAGAAAAGAGCCAAACTTTTGATCTGTTGTTGCTGTTGTTGCTCCTTTTTTCTCGTGTTGTTTCGGCTTTTCTTCCTCTTACAGATCTTTTCGGGAGTTCCAAGATGCTGGAAACACCAATCAAGCTCCCAAGTGTAATGCTATTGTCATGAACAAACGACCCAGTAGACTGAAATCAAGCAAACCAACAACTATTAACTTTTTTTTCATCCCAGAACCAAATCAAAGTCATGGTAAAACTTAGAAACTTGAATGACTAGCTACATGATGCTTAATTATGGATCAACATGGTATAGTTTTATGTATTTGCAAAAGAGCAAGACATTTTTAGCACATTTTTCAAATAATTAAGCCAAATAGAATGAAATGAACAATGAGCCAAATCTATCATTATGGAAGATGAAATCTCCAGCACATTTTTCATTTTCTTTACAAAAAGAAGTCTATCGCATTATCTAGTATGTCCTTCATCTGACATTCTGATCTAGGAGCATCCAGCAGCAGTATTGCTTGTGCTGACATTACTATGTGTAATCTCCAGCACCAACATATTACAAAAAAGTCATGCCCGCTACAGTTGGATGCAATTATTAAGTGCAACTGGTAGCTTGAAGACCACACTCTGAAAGAGAAAAACAAATAGCACGCCACTCTAAAACTATGTTAGAAAGCACCAAATCAGGCTCAAGATGACAACCCCAAAAGCAAAAGCTGTAAAAGAGTTTTTTTTTTTTTTTTGTACAAAAGAAACCTCAGGATGCAGCTTAGGAAATAGGGATAGAAAAAGAGGTTGCAAATACGAGAACTTAAATTTTAAATTTTTTAAGTATCATTTTCTAAGAGTGATTGCTTGAACCAACTGAATTAAGGTCATACTTCAATAAGCCTTCACTTTTAGCAAACTTGGTCAAAAACCATTAGATCCTATGGAGTAAGAAAAAAAAAAAAGGGGAGATTGAATGCTGCATTCTTTTATAAGGGAGATTGAAATGATCTAATAGCACTATTCAATGATCTTGCAAATAGGGCATTAATTGACTGTTCATTAAGCCACTTACTAGTTACTGCCTTATAAAAGAAGAAAAGAACAATCAACAAAAAGCAATTCTCCAGTAAAATTTCAAAATTACCAAGCATCTTCGTGCAGGGAGATAACAACTGAAAAAATAAATAAATAACCAAACCAAAAGGCTACAGTGGTAGAATACAATCATGATTCATGAATTTGGATATGAAAACTAAAAAACAGAAACAAGAACCTAAGACAACTTCCAAGACAAGACCACTGAAAATTGTAACAGTCTAAGCAAAAAAATCATCAACACAAATATCTGTACTTTCAAGTGAGACTATGTCACTGACCACCGTGTCTAAATCTGAAAAGGAACCTGTAGATGAAGTTGGGGAACCAGTGAGTATAGTGTCGAATGACATCGATCCTGAGTAATCATGGTTCCTAGCCAGCCCAACTCTCACATTCAGGGGTTGCAATCCAAGGGGCCAACCTTCTTCCTGCAATCAAATCAGATTAGAAAAATGTGATTTAGTACCCTCCAAAACAAAGAACCCAAAAAAAAAAAAAACAAGTAAAACTTATACTATCAGGAGAAGAGATACAAAAACAATCTGACAACAAGAAGTAGACACATATTAATATTATTGAATATATAAATCTGAGAGACAACCCATGAGAAGAAAACCAGCTAGAAGACAAGCATTACCTGTTGTTGAGCCATGTCTCAGCCAAAGTACTTGTGAAACTTGGATGCTTGTGTTGATTGATCTTAGTAAAAAATGAAAGTCACTTCTAAGTAGTAGCCATGAAATACGAACCAAGAAAAAAAAAACCCAAAAAAAAAAACTATAGATTACTGAGAACTTGAGCCAGTAAACTAGTTATAGGCGTTCAAATATACAGTAATTTGAAACTATGAAGAACGATATTGGTTGAAATAACAGTGTAAAAACAAGCTGAAGATAGATAGTCAAAAGAAAAGGGTAATAATTGAGCAAAGGAGTCTTGTCATTTGGAAACATTTCTTTGATTTGCTCTTGCAAAAGAAAACAAAACAAAATCATTTTATGCTTTAAAAAAAAAAAAAAGAAAAAGGAAACTACTCAGAAGCAAAGGTCCACGAGCAGTTCAGATCCTGTCCTTGAAAATTTTACTTATATACCCAACTTGCAATTAACTATGTTCTTAGGGACTGTAAAAATGCTTTGCTTGCCAGTTTGATCTTGTTTTTGCCTTGGCATTCTCTAGCAGTATAGTTTACATGATCCATAATCAATGTATAGTTGCATTTTGTAGCCATTCATTCTTCCACCATGGATTGATGTATAACAATTAATATTAAAAACTCTAAACTAATTTGCATGAATCAAATAAATTAAAAACCCTATTTTAGACTGAATGTGCGTGTGTGTGTGTGTGGATGAATTAGTTGAGATAATTCCTTGGTTGTTCAAAATTGTTTTAAACTTCACGTCTAATTTTCAATTGGGTGCAAAAATATTAGGGTAATTTGGTCATTAAAGAATTTTCAGCATGATAGGAGGCGGAGGAGGATCCAAGGAATTGGAAGGGTAATAGCCAAGAGGACAACTTTTGCCTTGGTGGATGGCAATAAACAAAGCACGTATGAAAGTCTTCGGTTGTCTAAATCTCAATCAAGTATTGAACCTTTCCCTTTGGTCCACAAAAATAGTTGGGTGTCAGCCTAAGCTTTTAAATTATTAGGCCCACGAAGATATACGTCTAAAATATTTATAACTCTAGTTAAATTATAATCTAAATTTTTTTATTATTTTTATTTAAATTTAATTTGTGTTTGATTAAATTAAATTAATTTAAATTATTATTTATAAATTAATAAAAATTTAAAAAATTTATATTTAATTAAAAAATATTTTTATTATTAAATAATAATTTGAATTAAATTGAACTAATTTAAATTAAAAAAAATCATGTTCAACCTTAGTTGGGCCCAGGCCTTTGACGGTTCTAGAGTCAATGGAACCCAATGAACTGCAGTTTTCACTGTATCTGAAGTGTCAATGACCCAAAAGCAAGCCATATCTTTACTATGCAAAGCCCCATAATCTAATTAAAAACAGAAATAGTGATCTAGCAACAGGCAACATCAAGGACCACCTCGAACTTTTTAGCAAAAGCTTTTCTCTTTTTCTTAATATTTTTTTCTCTTCACTTTGGAAAGAGATTTGAGTAAGATGATTCAGTTTCTACAAAGTTGCAAGATTCAGAAATGAATTAAAATATTTTTTTAAAAAGAGATTATAATTTAGAGATAAAAAAAGATTGTAGATATTAAAATCTAAATTTCAAATCTATTATATGCTAATCGATTATATAAATCACTTGGACCAAGCTCGAGGTTTTAAAACAACTCGTTTTGCATCATAAAGTTACTTGGAATAACAAGATCAATCCCATATAGGAACTTCTACTGAAAGAGTTTAAGGAAAACTTTCCTTTTATGTTGGACAAGTCCAAAATAAGGAGCAACGGAGGGTCAACCTATCAAGTAAATTTGGTAATTCACATCTTTATATCATGTTCATATATTTTATTATATTATAATTATATTTAAAAATTTTGATACATATTATATAAGAACGACAGATTGACCAGAATTCATGCAAAATAGAGGGACGCTGGTTTGAGCAGGCAATGGTTGCTGTAGTAAAAGTGTTTAGTTTTGACTGTCATGTTTTTATGATGAGCTCAGTTTCTTGTTTTTGGGGTGCAAAATGTCCAACTCAAGTAGCCCAAAATCAACCCACAACTTGGCTGATCATTTGGAGAGTCAATTGGCCACGAGGGATCAGTGCATGGGCTACATAGCAATTGGGTAGTTGAAAGACACTGATGTCCCTTTTTTTTTTTTTTTTTGCAAAGGTAAAGAGCTGTGGGCTATTAGTTCATACTATCTATCTCGTAAAAGCAATTTCATTTATAGAAAGGGGACAAAAATTCTGACCGGAGATTATCTGCCAGGAATTGTATGCTGTTGCCTGCACATGTTGCCAAAAGCCCTACGACAAACTTAACAATAGCACGCGGTATATCACTATCCCTTTTAATTATTATCATGTTGTCTCGAGGAAGATGAGAACTGAAGAAGACTTGAGATAAATATTAAATATAAATAATTATATTTAGTTATATTTAAATATATATTAAATATAAATATTTTAAAAAATTAAAAAAATTAATATAGATATTTTTATTAGATATATGAGATATTGTTAAATATAATCGTATAATTTAAGTGATTAAATTTAATTAAAAATTAACATCAAAGTAGATATGTTTGCAATTCCAAGAAATTACTTCCTTTGGGAGTAATTTTTGTTATTGCTGTCCACGAGATAATATATTGTCTTTATTCACTAGGAGCAAAGATTTGATGTTTGAAAGCAGAAGTAACACGTGATTAAATTACTTTTAAAAAAAATTTAGGAAAATTAAAAATCCAGGAAAGTTAAGACCGACTGCCATATATGAATCTAACAAACAATCCAACATTTCCAACCCTTCAAAGGTTCCCAGCCTTCAATGGAAAATTAGAAAAGCTTGCTGCATTGCACTGGTTTGATGAAATTGCTTTTGCTAGGTATTGTCCAGAGCTGTTGATCGGTAGGTTGGGTATGAATTTTTCTTAATTCAATTATTATTTAAATAATAAAAAATATTTTTATTTAAATTTAATTATAAAAATAATATTAAAATACATTTTAAAATTTTTAATAATATTTTTAATAATAAAATAAATTTTCAAACAATCTAACCTAAAAATAAATTAAAAAATTAAAAAATTTTAAGTCACTTGCCATCACTAGTATTGCCTACTACAATGTAACATGAGCTATCTCAAAACTAAAACTGTCTAAAAAAAGTAAATAAATAGATGAATAATACAATTTATATAAAATTTAATATATTAATAATTTATATTATATAAATTTTAATATTTATATATATTTATATTCATATATATATATATATATATATTCATTTAGTGTTAATCTACATGGGGCGGGGGCAAAAACTACCTTGAATTTAGGGATTACTGCCACGATAATTTCTGTCATCTGAGGGAATATCCCGCTTGGGTTTTCTCACCTGATTCGTAAAAAACAAAGGCGTATGTTTGCTTCGTTGGGCAAAGTCAATGGCAAACCCATCTTTCTCAACTCAACAAAGTCAATGGAATCCATCAGAATGTGAAAAAGAAAAAAGGAAGGCTTCATTTTCATTTGATTCAAAAAACTTTGACAGAAGGCACCCAAAGTCCATAATCTTTTAGCTGCTTTGTTGGGGTGATGCCAAAAAGCAAGAATCCAATGCTCAAATCCATGATGATTTGTAGGACTTCAGCTTTGATCTTTTGCAAAGTTGTTATAATTTATAGTTTTTAGATCTGAGTTTTGTGACAAAACAGCAAAAAAAAAAAAAAGAAAAAAAGAAAAACAGGAAAAAGGAACAGGAAATAAACAGGAACTAAAACGTTAATATGGAGCTGAGTATAGCATTGATGATGAGAGAAACACTGTTATCTTAGATAGAAATGGCATTTTTAAGTGGGAATTTCGACACAAAAAAGGAACAAAAACATAATTCAAATTCTTCACAGAAATACATATGATATAGTATCATATCATTTGAAGTCACTTCCTTGTCTGACTCTCTTGATCTTGTTCCCTAGATCTGCAAGAAGAGCTGGAGGAAATAAAGACTCGATCTCTTTTGTCAAATCAAGTAGGATTCTCGTGCGAAACGCTTTTCGTTTCTGTGATGAAATTGGGAGAGATTTCGGTTTCCTTGGTGCAGGTGGGCACTTGAGCGTGACGAGGATTTTGTGATCCAAAGAAGTTGGAGTCTTGAACCCATCATTGCTTCCATCTTCGTCTTCATTTTTATGAAGCTTGAATTCTCCTGAAGATGGCAACTTTAACTCCAATGGAGCCACCATCAGCAACCTGCATTTGTCTTCTTCTTGCTGTTGCTGATCTTGTTGATCTTCTTGTCGAGGCTCATCATCATCATCAACATCTTGAAAAGGTGCAATTTGACATTGATCTTCTTGGAATTCTAAAGGAGGTCGAACCAAGAAACTGAATTCCATGGTACTGGTCAGATCTTTCTCAGAGAGAAACATCTCAGAATTGGACAGACTCATGAATGAAACGGTTTTAAGTTCGAATACATCAAGAAACTAAGATAGAAAAAAATATTAAAGTTTAATCAAGAAAATGAACCCAAAGTCTTAATCTTAAACTACAATCCAGAAGGGATGAAGTACAAGAATAAAGATCAGAATCAGAGATGATCAGCTAAACACATAAAACAAAGAAAAAGACAAGAAGTACTAGCCTAAACCCCGAGGCATGAAAAGCCTAGAAAAGAAGAAAAGAATCCTAAAGGAACGAAAATGGCAAAGAATTTATTTCATCAAATCACCATCTTTCTTGATTTTTCACTGGTTTTTTTTTTTTTTTCAACTAAGCTTTTCTTTGGAATTTAGCTCTCAAGATGTTTCTGAAGAAAGAAAGAAAGAGATGGAAAGATAGATTGGCTTTGACAACGCACTTCGGCGAAGGATCCAATGCAAGCATATATAATCACACCCACATAAATCTTTCACTGCAAATATATATATAAGGTCTCTTTCTAGCTTAGCTATTATTATTATCTCTCTTGGGAGGGTGAAGTCTCTTTCACTCTTACTAAAGGCGTCAGCCATTAACTAACTATATAAAATCTCGTTTAAGCAATCGCTTTTTTTTTTTTTACCTGATCTCTACGAACTTTGATGCATCAAAGCACGTGGTTTACTAGAGGGGAAAAGAGGAATAAACCATTTGAAACTTCTCACTTTAATCCGTGTTTAGTGAGATTGATTAACATATTTTTCGAAGTATTACTGCAACATTTTCTCGCGATGAATTTTCCATGACTTTTCTTTATTGTTTATTTCGCTTGTTTTCAAAGTAAAGTAAAAATGAAAATTTCTCCATGTTGGGAGGGTGTCTGGTTTAAGCCATGTAGGCCATGTTGAGCTCCACTCTCCTTGACATGTTGTTGCTGCTTTTGGAGCTTTTCCAAGGATGTTGCCAGGGATCAATGGGTTCTAAATGATTGTCAAGGAAACCTGAAAAAAATATTTCTCTTTAACAATTAATTGCCATTGATTTTTTTTACTTTGCTTTCTTAATGGCCTCATATACCAATCACTAATCATAATTGAAGCCATAATTATAAGACATTGCAAAGAGCATGAGAGTATGCATGAGATCCATTTACAACAGAAATGTGTTTGAAAAGTTATATAATATATATATGTATTCTGTGCAAAATTTTCAAACATTTTGGATTTAGTCAATTTTCTTAATAATAAGGGTCACGCTAATTTTATAGAAATGTCTCCTCTCGAAAGATAAAATGAAGAAGAAAATCAAGTCAGGTCTCCAAATTTGAGAAAATCTCGTAAATAAGAGGGGGAATTAAATTAGAAATATTGTTGACATTTGGGCTTAATTAGGAGAGTGAGAAATGGTGACAAATAAGCAAAACAAGCAATTCAACAATGTGCAATGATTCCCCAAAACTATACCCCAGATCCCATCATGCTATTTTAATTAAATAATTCAAAGCCCTTTGTTTTTCCA
>JBBYHM010000025.1:7558663-7580944 GCA_038381775.1 Adansonia rubrostipa
AAATTATTGATTAAATCAAATCTTAAGTTCAAAATTAATGCCGAAGTCGAATGCTCGTATTACCCAGGTTTTCGTTTTGATCCATCGGGAATAAGTGTTTATCTAAAATTTCCGCCTCCTATACTGAGAAGCATTAATTAGGGGTGAAACTGATTTGCCGGGAGAGATTTTGGGAACTAAGATTAAACAACGAAATAAATGTGAGCAATGAATTCATAGCAGAAAATTTATCAGTCTTGAAAATTATTGTTGAAGGTCTGAACACACCTGAACTTTTATCTCATAAAGACATATGCAAGAAATGTTAACACTAACGCTTGTTAAAGTAAATATGTATGGAAAGAAAAATAAAATTAATATATTATTTTTTAAAAATATATATAATTGTAATATATTAAATGTAAAAAATAAAAATAAAAATAAAAAATAAAAATTTATAATAAATGCTTAAAATAATCAGTTAAGTGAACTTCAGGTTGATCCGCCTTGATGAGCATAGGAGATTGTTAAATCTCTACAATTTTCATTTTAATTTTTTTTGTTTTTAATTATGGAGGGTAGTTTACTTGGAGTTGGGAGGGCCCCCATTTTACGAGGATTGGTGTCTAAATGCTGGACGGTGGCTCCGGTGGCTTGGGCTACAACAGCAATCACCGTCCCATGGAGAAAGAAATAGCTATATTTGCTTTTTAAAAAAATAATAAATAAAATTGAAAGGTAGCTTTGCCTCTCCTTTTTGATTTGTAGATGTCCAGTTCAGCATGGCTGTCATTTTTTCTTTTTGGTTCATTCATATTTTGTCCATTTGGAAACTAACCGAGGCACCAAAAATTCATGCATTTTATTGCAAGAATCGATGTCCTAATTCGGAGAAGTGGAGCGAAAGCAATAAAATTAGAAGGGACCCATAAAAAAGAAACCGAAAAAGAGATGACTTTCAAAGAAGTATATAAATATATATCACATATAATTTGGAGTCAATTTATACTTGGCGGCTTGTCAATTGCTCATCTACGGGTCGGTAGTGTCACAAAGGAAAGGAATATCCAATTATTTTCTTTTGATTACTGTTTATCATTATTATTGGCGTAATTTTTATTATAATAAGATATTTTATTACAAATATAATATTAAATAAATAAAATTTTATTTTTATGATTAAAATTATAATTTAATAATTAAAATAAAAAATAAATTTTTTACGATATAAAAATTAATTTTATAAATAAAATAATTTTAATATTTTTATATCTTTTAAATTTTATGTATTTTAAGCATTTTTTTCGACTCAAATTTTTTTCTACTAATAATAAGAAATATTCTCCTCAGAGCAACTAAAGAACAAACATTAGTTAACAACGAAGGAACAAGTTGCATTTAGGGGCATTTGAATCTAACAGGCAAAATAAAAAAGAACGGATGACTTGGGTTCCCTGCTTACATATAACGCCAAACATCTCCCTCAGCAGCAGCAGCTGAAAACGGGAAAGTAAAGCGTGCGGGAAAAGTTGGCAGCGGAACTATAATATAAATGTATTAAATAATTGTTAAGCCAAGGAGATGGCAAAAATATTATAAGCCAAACATATTATCTATAGTATAAATAAACTTGATGTAAGTAGAAATTTCCATTAATTTAACCCCTAATCCAAAACTGATGAGTACTTAGATTTGATCTAAACTAAATTAATTGTTACTGTAATGTTAATAGAATAGATGTAACGAAAATAATTATTTCAAATCCAAGTGATTTCGATAATTATATTTGTTTAATAGTTGGATTATTATCTAATCCGATAGGCTTGACTCATACAAATTGAACCTTTAAACAAAGATTTTGCTACTTTGGATAAATATGAACTTTTTTAATAATAAAATAATTTTTTATATTAATTATAATATAAAATTATTATTTAAATAATAAATAGATTACTCAGATAAATCTGATTCAGATTTATATAAAAAATAAAAAATTAAATTATGATTTAATCCGATTCTTAAACAAACTTACTAACAAACCAATGTCACTTAAAAGGAAAAAAGAGCCTCGGGCTGGGCTATTGTCTTTCTGTCTTGTAAAATGGGCTTATCTTCGAGCCCAATACTTTCCAAACTACAAAATTCCACTTTTTGTCCAGAATCCCAGAGCTGCAGCATGCAAACGCTAGTTTTGCTGCAACATCGTAGGTTCTTTCAAGCAATTCGTCAAACACTTGGCACTGCCATATCTCTCAAGTTTCTTTGTTCTCAAACAGATAACCTTCGAAGACAAACTTCAGATTCAGAGCAAGAAGAACCCAAATGCTTATCTTTGAGAATTGAGAGACTCCCTAGAGGAGAAACAGTTGGGTCCGCGTTTAAAAGCTGGATGGCTGACGGCTTTCCTGTTCATAGAGGTTATATTTTTCACGCCATTAATCGTTTGAGGAAACTTAAATTGAATAAACGAGCTCTTGAGGTAAATTCTCCTCTCAGAAATTATTCTAATATTTAGGGGTTTTTTTTTTTTTTTTTTTGAATATAATTTCTGCCGGATTGCTATGAATAACTTACGAAAGAAACAAACGTTTTTCCAAAAATAAGGGCTGGCTCAATCTCAAATATGTCAAATGGTTATAATAATCTCAGTTTCATTTAAACATTTTATTCTTTGTTTCCTCTAAGAAATCCCAAATGCTGAAGAACTTATTCTGTCTATGTTTATTACTATTATGCTAGAACGTTGAAACATTATGGATGCGAGAGGAACAAAAAAAAAAAAAAAGAAGGCGTCGCATTTTCATCAATTAGAACTTGATTTCACGTATACATAAATTTATATGTATAGAAATCTGTTAGCTTTGGCTTCAAGGTAGGAATTTGTGTGAACCCTTTGAAATTATCTGCATTTATACTTGTGATCTTTGAGGGTAGGTGGATCTAACACTGAATATTTTTATTACTGCTAATAGGTGATGGAATGGGTGATTAGAGAGAGACCGTACAGGCCGAAAGAATTAGACTACTCTTACCTATTGGAATTTACGACTAAACTCCACGGCATATCACGAGGCGAAAAACTATTTAGTTGTGTCCCTCAGGAGTTTCAGAATGAGTTGCTGTACAATAATCTTGTGATAGCGTTCTTGGATAAAGGCCTGATAAGGCTTTCACTTGAGTACATGAAGAAAATGAGGGAATTGGGTCACCCGATCTCACACTTGGTTTTCAATCGTCTGATTATTCTCCATTCATCTGCAGTACGTAGGAAGACCATTCCAAAAATTCTAAATCAGATGAAAGCAGATAAGGTGGTCCGACATGTTTCCACCTACAACATTCTCATGAAAATAGAGGCAAACGAGCACAATATTGAAGGGTTAGTAAAGGTTTTCAATGATATGAAGCGAGTGGAAGTTGAACCCAATGAGGTTTCCTATTGCATACTAGCTACTGCACATGCAGTGGCAAGGCTATACACAGCGGCTGAGGCTTATGTTGAGGCTGTTGAGGAGGCTATGACAGGGAATAACTGGTCGACACTAGATGTCCTAATTATATTGTATGGGTATTTGGGGAAGGAGAAGGAACTAGAGAGAACTTGGAGTACTGTGCAAAAGTTCCCTCTTGTTCGGTCTAAAAGTTATATTCTTGCGATCGAAGCATATGGTAGGATAGGACAGCTAAGTCAAGCTGAAGAGCTTTGGTCACAAATGAAGTCAATAAAAGGGTTGAAATCAACTGAGCAGTTCAATTCAATGATATCTGTATACTGCAAACATGGGCTTCTCAGCAAAGCAACTGGGGTTTTCAGAGAAATGAGGATGAACGGATGCGAACCAAATTCCATTACGTTTCGACAACTTGCTCTGGGGTGCCTAAAAGCAGGACTGGTGGAGGAATGCTTGAAGACTCTGGACAAAGGTATGAATTTGAGAACAAGCAACAAAGTCAGGTGTTCAACACCATGGTTGGAGACCACCTTTTCGATGATGGAGATCTTTGCTGAAAATGGTGACGTGAAGTGTGCTGAGAAGTTGTTTGATGAGCTTAAAAAAGCCAAGTATTCCCGTTATACCTTTGTGTACAATACGTTAATCAAGGCTTATGTGAAGGCCAAAATCTATGATCCAAATCTTTTGAAGAGGATGATTCTTGGAGGGGCTAGGCCAGATGCTGAAACCTATAGCCTACTGAAACTTAGTGAACAGTTTCAAAGATAACTGTAAGCCTGTATCCTTGTGATTTGTTAATTGTATTTATTGTTTTCAATTGGTCCTTATCAAGAGAAAGAATGTTTTGTACCTTTGGTCAAATTATTGTCATTGTGGAAAATAAATTCATGTTGAAAGTATATTCTGGACAAATTTCATCTTCTAATTAGTTAGATCATTGATTTTACTGCACTTGAATTATTATGAACATGCAAATTAAATGTGTTCAATTCAACCTCTTTCCTATGCTTAACTGCTCAAAATATGTACCATAGGTAAGGTGGATAAGAATCTATGGTTGAAGGAGATAACATGTGTATGTTCTTAGGTATGTTCTTTTTTCTTCTATGTGACTCGAACTCAGGAAAAATGTTGGATATGGACAAATATGTCATTTTTTTAAAGTTTTTCTATGTATCTAGAGGGTCTTTAGAGGGTAATATCTCCGTATTCATGTCTAAAAATATGTCGAATATAAGTGTAGAACAAAGATACTTTAAGAAAAATAAAGATTCAAAGCAATGTAGCTTTTCTCAATGGCATGAAGATAGTGAGAGATTTAGCTGAAAAGCAAACAACTGCGAAAAACAATTGGCATCCTGTTATTTCAATGTTCAAACCTTCTTTTCTTACAACCAGATAAATTCACCAAGGAAAATGACCAAAAAAAAAAGTTGGAGGGGGGGGGGTATCACTGCATAGCAATACTTGATATGCGACAAGATAAAAGAAATTCAGTCTGCTGTTTTTTTTTTTTTTTTTTTTTTTTTTTTATGTGAGATAGTTAAGGAAGACTGAGGCAGCCGCAATGGCACCTCCTGTCAGGGCATCCGACACAATCCTGTCCTTGTTATTGTTGCTGGCCGCAGAGACAAGAGCCCCTGTAAGGGCACCTCCGATCATGGCATTCTTCTGCAACAAATTGTGCCAAACACATCCAAAAAAAAAAAAAATGGAAAAATGGAACTGAACTTCGTAAGGAACTATAAATCACTAATATATTGAGGTTATGATCAAAATGAAATTTGAATTTTTTTTAACAGCAGCAACATTTCCCCTTTACTACGAAAGCACAGAAAATTTAGGTCCAAGTCTAGTGAACCAAGTTCGGGTTGGATTGGTCCGAAAGTTTATTTTATTATTAATAATATTATTATACTATTCTTAATAATTATATTTATATATTTTTATAATTAAATTTAAATAAAAACTTTTTTTTATTAATAATTTGAATCAGGTTGACAATAATTTATAAACACTCTGTTCAAAGCTTGACATACACCAGACAAATAGTTTATCCCTTAAACAAGTCTAAGTAACATACCCAGTCTCTTGTGCCACGGATCCTTCCTACCCCATACTCCATTCCCACGTAAACTCCAGCTACAGTTCCTTTGAACAACAAAGAAATATGTCATTTAAGTTTGTGATAAAGAATGCCGCTGTTTATCTGAGGATTTAAATTGCATTCATAAAAACATTTATTATGCTTGCCAATTGTAATAAATGTTATCATAACTATTGTGATGAATATCAACCGAAATCGTAAAATAACAATCGCAACACAATGTTGTGATCGCTATTTAAATAACTCAAATCGGAAACTTATATATGTAATATCACATACTTACCCCAATAAGCACCTTCTTTACACATCTTTTTGATCTGCAACAATAACAATTCCCGGTAGGAGAAGAAGATAATGTCAGATTCATGTGCAGCTAAAAAACTGCTACTAGTTTTTTAACAAAAACTATTAACATTCCTAACTGCAACCTTAGTGTAGGATGCTAGTATGTATCCGAAAAAGTCATTTTTTTTTTTTTTTAATTTTCATGTACTTGAAGGGTTCTTGGAGGATCATATTCCCCGACCTTTATCCAGGTATACGTCGGACAAAGATATTTAAAAAAAATGAAGAGCCGAAATAACATATATTCTAAGGTCTACATATATGCTTTATAGCCCGGAGATTTAATCTTCATGTTTACGCTATACTTGATAAGCCAATAACAGCTGGGATCCTAAGAATCCATTAAAATGTTAGCTAAGAACAGAAAAGGAATTTACTGACAGAGTTCTCCAAACAGTGTTTTGATAGCTTCCCTGCAAACATGGCAGCTACATGTTTTAGATAATCTGAATCTGATCATTCATAACGAATTAATCTAAAGAATTTAGGTAAAAAAATAAGGAACAAAAACTGGGAAAGTGAAGATTAACCTCTATTGATAGCTTTGAATGTATCCTCTGCAACTGCCCTCGTAGCTGCAACCTGAAAAAAAGAATCCATGGCGATGTCGTATCTGATTTTAACAGAGGGAAAGTCCCCAGAAAAGTTTTGAATAAAACAAAGAGAAAAAAACAAGTGAAACATAAATTACAGTTCCAATCTTCAAGAAACCATCTAAAGTGTGATTGACAAAGCGATTGCCAGTGTCAATTGTAACATCAACACTTGGTGCTGTCAGTGAACCTAAAAACCTGTTTGATGGCATTTCCTCCTCCTCTTCTTCTTCTTCTTAAATGTAACTCAAATTAAGAAGCTCTGATTTTTGCTGGACGATGCATGCTTTTATCCTTCAAATTACCTTGCTTTGGTGGGTTGCTTAGAATGAATAAAGTTAGTTTTGCTGGAAATGCGTTTCCCGAGATGGCATCAACAAATAAAACTAGAAGACCGTAGCATACGCCTGGATCTTTTATTTCCGTTTGACAGATTCTAAGCTGCTGTCTACGCTGGATAGCTATGCTTTTATATTTGTTTCTACCTTGTATCTTACCGCTCTTTGTCCGAACCAGACTTGTCCATCCATCTTACTTGATTCGAGTTGGGCTTCATATAGAATTGTTTAAGTGCAAGTTGGCTCGGCCCCAAACTACTGTTTAATTCAAAATATTTTATTTAATTTTAAAATATTAAATTTGGAGATAATTTTATTTTAATTTTAAAATACTAGTTTTGCAATTAATTTCAGTTTTTCTGAAAGTGCTTATGATGCCACAATGGATTGGTTTGTTCCTATAATTCATGGTAATGCCGACCTCGGGCTGGGGAAAGATACACGCTTATTACTTTATTTATGGACTTAATGGCATCATCAATGTTGATGGTGTTTCTGGGTGACCAGGTGACCTAGGACTTTTGGGACGTGGTGTAAGAGCTGGGGAGCCTTCAAATTGACATGGAGGAAATTGGAGTTGATCCTTCAGCGTTGCTCCAACATTTAAATCAATGTTTGAAGGAGGGGATGAAGGTGGGCTAAGAGAGAATAAGGGTGTTTGAGGGCACGTCCTGAGGCTACCCTAGGTGAGCCATGGAGAGAATTACTTGATTGGATCAGGATGATCTCTTATGTGCTATGTATCACTTCCTAATTGAGCATCGGTGATCCGAGGTACAAGTGACACACCCCGTAATCTAAGCTCCAACGTGAAAGTTGTTGTAGCAAATGTAATCTCTTTTCTCTCAGATAATGTGACCATTGAATGGTGACCACGTATCCTAGTTAGTATCGTTGTCGACTATTGAACTTCGTCGATAAGACTCTGTTCCTAGCTATACGTCTAACGGGCTTAGCATGCTTAACAATTAACACAGGCCAATCTCTTTTCCACGGCATTAGAGAAGAAATCAAAAGTGGGATTGGGTTTGGGAGGGGCTCATAAAATCTCCATCTTACTAAGCATCAATCTTCATTACGATTTGAAACCTTTATTTGGTTACATTGTTGCTTTTGATTGGAGGTGTCCTAACTGATTTAGTTAGGACTAATATATAATTAGGTCTTCGAAGAAAAAAAAATTCTAAATTTTATTTTCATCAAACAATTTATTCGTTCAATAATTTTGTCATATAAAACGTTGACATCACTTAATTGACCAAGACTAAGCCCTTATATAGTAGATCAATGCCACATTACCTTGGCCGTAGTATAATTGTTCATAATTTTCTTCAAGTTAAATTCCAAGTTAATTTTTAGTAAATCCAAAATCATGCTGCCTGATTATCTGACTCAAAATTCTCAGCAATTTCTCCACAAAGATGAAAAGGATGGCCAAATCTAACAGCAACAACTTTATAGAACAAGAATTGCCAAAATGACAATCTTATATTAGTATCTTAGGAGATTGAACACCTCAGCTTTATTCACAGGGCAACTAAACACAAGACATAGAGTACCTCTTCAAATTCTTTTACAACCTTAAAAAAAAAAAAGTTTCGAAGCAGAACTACAGCATGGTTGCCCACAATAACAAACAACTTCAACAATCTTCTTCTCCATGACATCAACAACTTCTAGCACAAACATCATATCCACTCTTCTGCATCCCTGCAAATTTGACAACTGCTGAATATAAGAAGCGGAATCCCTTTCAGAAGTGGTACATATCTCAGTTCTAAAGAAATTAACTGAAATTCATTATGCAATAAATCAAGTACGAAAACAATGCGATTAAAGGTTCTTCAACCATTGACTTATCTAGCAAGAAAGACGCTTAATACGATTTAACGAGCAAAGCAAGAAGCAATATGATTTTCCCAAAAAATTCTATTGCCAACATAGGGAAGAAGTGATGTCTTCAACAAGGTTATTTGATGCAAGAAAGGTTTTCCAAGCAGAGCATAGAAGGCAATTACGGAGAACTAGGGACGATATACAATAAAAGTAGTTCTACAAGGATCTAGAGATGTGGGAGGAGAGGCGCCAGAGTGTCATTGATGTTTTCAATGCCAATACAGAGATAAATTAGGAGGTTATTCAAACAAGAGATGAAAAACCAAATCAAATCCATCCCTTTCAAGTTTCAACATCTTACAAGGCGATCAAAGCTCATACCACCTGACCTACAGATCTTCAAAACTAAAGTTTTCACATTTATTGTTTGATATCAGTAAATAAAGTAAAGCATCAATCAAACACTCTGTTTTCTTCATCTCTTTTATTTACTATTTTGTTGCCATACATTTTTTAGTGTTCCAAGGAACAGCACCATACCAAATTGATGTGCAACTGTGAAACCATTCATGCAAAAAACCCCACAGCCAATATCAAAGATTTATACAATACAAATAATCACTTTCAATTTAAAAAAAGGTGGGAGGAAGAAAAGTAAAACCTCAGGCAAATCTAGATAAAAGTAAGTTCCAAAAGCACGTTAAAGAAGATTAACTATAGAATCTTATACATAGTGCAAGAGTAATCGCAGACAAAACCATCTGAAACTTGCGCAAACAAAGTAGAACCAGTACGATCATTGAATATTAACAAGCATTACCTTTGCTAACAAGCCTCTACTCATCTTCATGATGGCGTTTCCTGCTCCTCTTCTCAGACCGCTTTGCACCCCTTCCAACCCGAGAATCATCCGAACCACTAACATCAGAATCAGAAGAGAATTCATGCCTCTGGCTCTTCCTCCTATGCCGTTTACCAGAATCATCTGACACATCCGATGATTCAGAATCATCAGAATGCCTATGACTTCTCCTTCTTCTCTTCTCCTTCCTACTCTTTCTTTTCCTATGACGACGATGATCATCGTCCTCATCTGAAGACTCATCCCTCTTCCTCCTCTTTTCTTTCCTCCTCTTCCTCCTACTTTCATTCTCTTCATCCGAATCGCTAATTCCTCTCTTCCTGCTACTCCTTTTCTTCGACCTCCCTCTCTTCTTTCTCTCCCCATAATCTGAATCCGAGCTATCATCTGAATCACTCTTGTTCTTCTTCTTTGAAGACTTCTTCCCTTTACTACTGACCTTCTTCCCAGATCTTTCAGCAAGAATCCTCTCAATCTCCGAATCCACGTCAGAATCCGAACTCTCACTCTCCTCCTCTTCTTCCTCCTCACTCTCCTCCACCTCCTTCTTCCCATTCACTTTCCCTCCTTTCAACTTATCCAATCCAGACAAAACCGCAGCCTGAATCGCTTCAGGGTCTTTCTCCTTACTTTCCTTCAAACTCAAGAAATTCTTACACTGAAAAGTAAGGTGCCCAACACGCCCACATTTTTTACAAGCTCCACGAGCCTCATCAGCATTCGAACCCGTGATTCGGGCAAGCGCTAAAAGCCCTTGAAAGCTAGCGTATGCGTTTTCACCATCGGGTTCAGCAGTGGCAGCCACCTGATTCGATGAATTTTTTGAATCATCTTTGTTAGGCGCATATGGGTCATACCCAATTGCACTTTGCCAAATCCCATGGGTTTGTAGGGCGGCGCTACTATGCACTCGGTTGTTCGCGGGCATTCGAACCCTCCCTGCAGTGGCCGGCATCTTGTAGCGGTTGAAAAACACAAACTTGACGAATCAAGATTTTCTTCTGACGTGGGAGAGGAGGGATTAAGGAATTGAACTCCGATTTTGCTTCAAGAATCTGAGAAAAAAAAAAAGAAGAAAAGAACGAGAAAAGTTAGGGTTTTCTATTAAAATTGAAAAACTATACATGAATCTAGAGTTTCTTCGAAAATTAAAAGAAAAAAAGAGAGCGAGGAATTGGGGATTCGCCTGACTTTGCAATTGATAATCGACGAGCCAAAATAAAATTTCAGAGAGCGAGATGAAAAAGAGAGAAATTGGGGGAAAGATGGGATTTTGGATTGGGGATTTTGAAGTTTTGACCCTTTTTTTTCCCTTGGTTTTTTGTTTATTCGATTTACATTGGTTTATTTATTTATGGTTAAAACGGCCCACTAAAAAAAGGTCGGTGGGGTAAGATAAGGTAAGGATAGGATTAGGAAAGGAAAAGCGCGTAATGATTGTTGTTATGATCTTTCATTGTAACGACGTCGGTTTGATGGGATTTCAATTTTCAAGTAAAGGTTTGGTTATTTGGCGAAATTTTTCTTAATTTTTTTTTTGTATTTTTAATGTTTATTTCATAAAAAAATAATGGATTAACGAAAAAATTGAATTAATTAAAAAGTAATTAATTTTTTAAAAAAAATTATTATTTTTTAAAAATAATATTTTTTAAAAACTAAAAAAAAAAATGACTTTAACGTAAAATTTATTAGGTATCAATCTTGAAAGTTAAAATAAGAAAATGAATTAACTTGATGTCATACGTCAACTTGCAAGTGTTTATAAAAGCTTTGTCTTATGTAATTAAGCCTAATCGGTAAGCTGTGACTAATTAATTAAGTGAATGGTTTTGGAAAAGGTTTGAATTTTTATTTTAATTAGATTTAAGTAATTTGATCATTAAATGAATCTATAATTTTTATATAAGTTGCATAATAAAATTACAAAACTATATATATATATGATCACAATTGAATTTAGAATTTGTTAATTTTTTATAATTAATTAGTGAATATGATATATTTTAATTAAAAAAAAGTTCCCTTAAATAATTGTGTAAATGGTAAGGGTATTTCAATGTCATAAGTGTGTGTTTGCTTCACCTATAGTAGAAGAAGTAAAAATATTATTTCTGATCCTATTTCAATATTGCTTGGGACTATGCTTACGTATAAAAGCCTAAACCTTGTTTGGTATATATATGTGTATTTTGCCTGACTAATTGAATCAAAACACTCTGTCAAAGATCTTTCTCTCTTTTTTTCACCATGTTTTTTTCGTCAGCAATCGTTCCCAACGTTATAATTGGAATCTGGGGGTTGAAGATCGTAGTTATTATAATATCGGCCATCGTACTTTGTTGCGACAAGGAGTTTAGGGCACGTTTACGTGGTGATATTCCTCCCCAAGATATTGAAACCGGCCGACGAAGTCCAAGCAATGCAGCACCTGAAGCGGCCGCCACGGGAAGACGTCGACAGCCACCGGCTGAGAATCAACAGGCTTCAACGGTACCAATCTCGGCAGCTGGGACAACAACCATTGTTGTGTACTACTTGAATCAAGAAACCGATCAATCCGACCGCATCAACGACTCGTGCGCTGTTTGCCTGGAGGAGTTCGAGGATGGGGATCGTTGTAGGGTTCTTTCCAAGTGCAATCATCTGTTCCATCAAGTTTGCATTGATCCTTGGCTGGTTAAGGATCTGCGTTGCCCACTGTGTCGTGGTTCTGTTCATGATTTGAAACCAACAACTCAAAACTAAAGGCTTAAAAGTTCATTAAGTTGATATTATTTTTGAGTTTCTTGGTTTTATTTTATTTTTGATTTTTTATTTCTCTCTTGTGCAACGATTTGCTCCTTTCATTAGTTGCATTACTTTGTGTTGTACTTTCTTGATATTCAAGTCTTGGGGCTCTCGCGAGTCGGCCTAAGCCATGCAAAATTGTAATTTACAATTTATAATATATTAAACCACGGTCTAATTAATTAATTGAACCCAACCCAATAATTAAAATTTGTGTAAGTCCATAAAGGAGAGCAATTTTTTGGTTAAGATCAAATTAATTAAATAAATTGATATTATTCAATTCAATTAACTTAATTAATTATTTAGCATCGAAAATATTTTGATTAATTTAATTAATTTGAAAATTTTTCATAGGTTAAGATGGATAGAGTTAATAATTTACATTTTTATAATCCATAAAAACTTTTTAACCCATCAATTGGATACGACACATTGAGCTCACAACATTTAATTTAAATCTTTAGTTTTTTTTTTTAAATGAAAATAGAATTTTTTTAAAAATCTTGATTGATGGATTAATTGATCAAATTAAATGATATATTTTGATTAATCAATTAAATTAAAAGATTTAATCGATTTAATTAATAATTTATATGATCTTTGATTAATTGATTTTTGAAAATTTTTAACCGAATTAATGTGAAATAAATATTAAGCATTATCTTTTTCGTTATTTAATTTTATATGAATATATAAAATATATTTTAATAATGTTGTAAATGTTATTTGGTTGTACTTCCCCTTCCTCTCCGTTCTTTCCGAAACGTAGAAAGGTCCTAGCAGCTCTTTCATCTGGCAAATGTCAAACCGCCTTCAACCCTCCACAGCCAATTTGCCTTCCGATCCGCTCGCCGAACCCGGAGTTTCCGTCTGCGCCAACGGAAAAAACCAATCGGCTGAGCCGCGGAAACCTCCCAATGGTTCGATTCCGAATGGCACTTCACCCGAGACACCGGCACAAGGCACTGACAACTCGTCGTTTTCGGCAGAGCCCAAGGTGAAGCGGCGGGTGGTGGAATCGGATTCTTGGTTGCCAACTGGATGGTTGATCGAAGACAGGGTTCGAAGCTCTGGTGCCAGACTTGGTCTGGTTGATAAGGTTAAACTCATATCTAATATGATTTCTTTTTTTCCGCTAATTTTAATCTAGTGTATTGATTAAAATGTTATTAAATTTCCTATATGGGTTTCGATGATTATTTGATAACAAGTTGTGTATGTTTGTCTTTTTCACTTGGTAGGTTAAATCAATTCTTATTTTTCTGCTAATAAGTGTTGATAGTGTTACTTGTCATTTGATAAAGTTCATCTCTCATTTTGGATTGTTAGTTTTGCTAACTTTGATTAAGAAGGAAAAAAAAAAAAAACTCAACCTTCTTGTTCCTTGCTTCTATTCTCAAGCTTAGGCTAGATCAGGCAATACATGTATGCGCATTGTGTTTTGGTATCAAAGCCCTAAATATGAATATGATACGTGTACTAAATGTGTTTTGGTAATCGTGTTTAAATGCGCAGTGTTGTGTTTATTACATTGTTTTCGTACTTTCTAATCATGTTGTGTTTTCATATTATATCCAAAATTTCTAGTTAATGTATTCCCAGCTTATAGGCATATGCTTCACACCTGAATTACGATCTTATGGTTATTGATCTTTCAAACTCTTTAGGTAGCCAGGCGGTGTGGAAGCATTTCATTTGAAGGAAATTTTTTGAAGTTACTGTGAATGACTGAAATGTTGGCCCTCCTGATTGAGAGGGGTAAAAGTTAGTATTGCATAAACAGACCTATAAAAGCTTCTGTTTTTCTCCTATCACCAAAACAAGGTGCATTGTTGAATCTCTGGCAAATGAATATCATATTATTAGTTGCTTTGTTGGTTCCTAAAATTTGGATTTGACTTGGGAGAATGTTGCATAGTTGGGCACTCTAGTATATAGGAAACAATGGAAATGAGAAGTTTTTATTTCATTTATGGTGCATTTGAGTTGAGATCAATTCATTTCGTTGCATCTTTAACTTGTTTGTGCTTGTAGGATGGAATTAGAATTTAACTGAAACCCTCTTGCTGTATTCATCTAAGGAGAGAGGAAGGGCACTGATGAGACGTTTCTTGTGCAGTATTATTTTGAACCATCCTCGGGTCGAAAATTCAGATCGAAGAAAGAAGTGCTTTACTATCTAGAAACCGGCACCCCGCAACCAAAACGGAAGAAAGGAACCGAGACTCCTGGCAATGAAGAAGTTGTAAGTTAGAAATAAAATCCTTGTTAGTTAAAGATGCTGAATATTTTATCCAGTTCTTTAAATTCTTGCACTCTAGCTTATGGTGAATGCTTGAATTGTGTTTTTTCAGTTCACAGGGATCTCTCCTGGCAACAAACAGGGGAAGTCCGATAAAAGACCGAAGCCTTTGAACTTTGATTTCGATAATGTGCCTGAGAAAGTTGATTGGTTGTTCACCAATGCCTCTGCAAACTCCTGGACTCCCTTCCTTGGGGATGACCAAGTGCCTGAATCCACTACACGAGATTGGGCTGCTACATTTACATCCCTAACAACAGCCAACAAAAGCAGTCAAGCAGTGTCTTGAAGACATTCTACAACTGGTTAGAATTTCCACTGCAACCATTAAACCCATGGTTGATACTGACCAGCAATAGGGCCTTTTATGTTCCATCTCCAGCTGTTTTTGTCTATGTTATTTGAACTTGGATGCTAGGGTTGGATATTGATAAGTATCTGACGCAGATATGTTTAATTTTTTTAAAAAAATTTTCATGTATTTAGAGGGTTATATCTCCATATTTATATTTAAATATATATCGAACACGAATACTTAAAAGAAAAATTAAAGCAACATATATTTTTATTTCAACTCTATTATCTTTGATTGGACTAATTTTACTTGACAGCTAGGCTGAACAAGTGTTATACAACTTTTGAAATAATTTGATAATATTTAATATAATTTTATAATAATTTTAATAATTTTTTACATAATTTTGATAATATTTATAATAATATTGATAAACTTAAATATAATTTTATATCAATATAAATAAATAAAAAAGGAATCTATTACATAGATTTACTAAAACTGTAAAAAGAATTTGACATTGAAAGAGATGTTGAAGGAATGGGATAGGATGGGAGGGAAAAGTCTTATATTATTAATTTATTATTAATTTTATTTTTAATGCATTGAAAAAATAAATTATTATAATTTAATGTGACAGTTTTTGGGATGTAGTTAATTATTCGTAACTAGATATGATTATATAAATATTATATATATAAAATTTTAAAAAATTATCATGACACAAATAAATTTTTAAAATATATATAATACGAATTATAAATGTATCAAAATTAATATAAATAAAAATTTTAACTATAATTATAATATGATAAAATATATTAATATAATATAAATACATAAATTATTAAATTATTAAATTTTTTTATAGTATTATTTTATGCTTCAAACTCGAATTTTGGAAATCATATATATATAAAAAAATAAGTGAGTTTTTAAATTTAGTCAAGTAACTCTCAGTTTCTAAATTAAAATTTGTTGGTTTACTGAAAGTGAGTGTATCGGTCATCTCTTAATATTTTTATTTTAAATTCCTGATAATTTATTTATTTTTTATCGGTCGGGACGATTATTTCTACGTGGAAAAAAAGCTCCAAGAGCCAATTGTTTTGTCAAATCAATAGTTGCCGCTCACTGTCTTTACTTCCAATTCCAACCCCCCCCCCTTTTTTTTCCCCTAGAAACCAAAAAAAAATCGATATTTGCGAATTCATTTCAACTTTAATTAATTCGATTCGAGTTAAAAAGGGTCAACATTGATTTTTTTTTTTTTTTTTTTTGCACTTGGGAGCTTGTTTGAGGAGAAAAACTACTTTACACGCTTAAATCAATCAACATTGGTAGCCGGCCTCCCCCTCCCCCTTTGATCGTTCTCCCTCTGCTCTGCTGCCCTTCAGCGTTTTCTTTTCTCCTTCTGGCCTCTCAAGTGTCCAGTTCACAGCCTTTTTAAGTTTTTACTCCCCAATTCTTTGTCGTATATCGGATCTTTAAAAAATTATAATAGATAAAAATAATATAAAAATAATATATATATATATGTATATATAAATATTTAAAAATTTAATTAATATTAATTATTAATATATTAAAATATATAAATATATAATATTTTAAATGTATAATAATGAATTTATATTACATGATATATTTTTTTATATAATAATTATTTTAAAATATTTTATATATAAATTTTGATACGTTAATAATTTATATTTTATAAATTTTAAGATATTTATATATTTATATTATATTTATATTATTATTTATCTTATATTATATTTTAATTATTTAACGTCTAATACTGCAAATTCTAATATCAAATACTACTAATGTTTTATTTTTTCCTCCCAACGAAATTTCTTCAATTTATGAATGAAGTATCCTTTAGTCTTTCCTTCTTAACCAAATTTCAATGCCCGAGAATATGATTCTTACATCGTCGCAACATAGAGATGATAATGAAAATTTAAATTAAATTTAATTATTTATTAATAATATTATTTAAAATATTTAAAAATTATATTTCGATATTCATATTTTACGTTGATTTCTAAGAAGGAAAGAAAGTTGGCCATGAACATTTGTTTTTGTTTCTCCCCTTAACAGGCTCGTGAACAGTCAAAGATGGATTAGCAGTCGAAGGAGATGGTGACCCCCTCGCTGCCTTCCTCCCTCGCCACCTCAACCTGGAACCCTATACTGGGTGTCTATAAAGTCTAGAGCTGCAATAATGATCTCTGATCTCTTCTGGGTTGTACATAGTACAAGCACGAGACATGTTTCAGTTGAAGCAAGTAGATCCCTGTTTTTTTTTATTACAGTATCTAGCTTAGCTAGCTACGTAGTTATGTTAACAGCCTCTGCCCCTGCAATGACCGAAAATCAGCTTTTAGGCACACATACTCTCTGTCTCTCTCTTAGTCTCTCGCAATCTGCTAGCTGGCCCGTCAATAATATAATCAATTAGAAACAACTACTTTCCCTGATTCCACAAAAGAACATGTATCTGTCATCTTATTTTCTTCCATTCTTTTACCACTTTTTTAAATAAAGGATCTAACGAGATCCAATCTCCTTGTAGACCAACATTCGATTGATCAGATAGTTATTCCCCCTTAACGACCTCCTTTCTTATACACTGCCATATATGATTCATTATGATTATATTGAATGATCGAATATATATTTAAAAATAATAAATTCTTAAGAAATGAGTCAAATATTCTATTTCTCACGTGTAAGCTGGACGGAGATTAATTGATTCGCATATGAATCTAAAATGTAAGAAAAAAAAAGGACAAATTGGAAAAGGGATTGGAACAATAATGTGAAAACTTTTGACAAGTCAGCATTGATAAGTCCAAAAGGGTTGCAGGGATTGAATCAGTTGATAAAGATATGGGCATAATAACTCGCAGTACTCATCACATCCAGTCACATGCATGGAATATACTCGGAAAAAACCAGAAGTAAATTGGAAATGGGGAAGCAGAACGAATCAGATCAAAGAAACTTTCAACAAACAAAAACTAGAAAACCAAGCACCAATCGTTAAACTACTTAACATGAAAAACTTTTTGTTCAAAAGTTGTAACCTAAAAGAAAGAAATATCTCAATAATGTCATTGGAACCGGACCTATTAGCTAGAGATTATATACTTGAGGGACATGGTAGATGATTTGCATGCTAAGATTTAACTAGCTAGGAATCTCTTACAGATAGATTCCAGTCAGCTATACTTGCACTATTTCGATAGATAAGTTAATCACTTTGTTCCAGGCTATATGGTCATATGTTTCTGTATACATATCTTTGATATCGTGGATCAGACACAATGTCATGTCACTGAGGGTCACGTACTTCAAAGAAAGACCGGTTCTTGACGACGATGTCGTACATATGTAAGGACCTGAAGTTGGCGAAGTTTCTTGGGAGGGAAATGAGGTGAGCGGAGTTTTCAGATTTGTGGAATTGGAGAAGCTCAGGTTGGCTGAAGTTGTAGTAGCGAGTCCAACCAAGCTCAGCCAGACGCTGCTCGAGTTCGGAGTAGGAGCGGATCACTTGGTTGGTTGGGAGGTAGACTAGGACACGCGGTCGAGCCCCTGGTGCGGTGGACGTTCCTGGATAAGTTGGATCTTTTTGCTCGAAGGATTCTCTGGTTGGATTGGATATCAAGCGAGCCACACCGTTCTTGCCAAATATCCACACACCCGACATTGTTACGGCCCGCGCGCACACTTGCTCGGAGAGACAACTTCTAGAGAGATGGCTAGCTAATTGTTACTAGGTGAAACTTGAAAAGTGGTGCCACCTTTATAGGACAAGGGAAAACAAGTGTTTAAGACCGGTTCTTTAAAATATATAGTTTTTTTATTTTGGCTAAATTTTATTATATATAGTGCTGCATTGCCTTACTTTAATCGAATAAATATTAACATTCAATAGAAAAGCAAATTAAAAAGGGTGTTATCTTAGAAATAGTTTTGAAGATAAAAAACTTCACTATTTGAGATCATATATTCAACTTTATATATATATATATATATATATATATACACACACACAAGAGATCACAGTTTAAAAATAAAAAAAAATTATAAATATTAAAATTTGAATTATAATCTAAGTAGTTTCATGAACTAATTAAATTAAATCACATGTTCGTAAGTTCTTTGTATAAAGATTTATATTTGATATATTGTTAATATATAAATTTATATATTGACAATAAATTATATCATAACACTTGTTAAAAATATATACTAATGATGCATCAAATAATTAATTATTAAAGAATGAATTGGATAAAATTTTGTATGTACAGAATTAAAATTTCAAGCGTTTGCTAAATATATAGTTGTCACCAAAACTTATTAGGCTAAGTGATAATAAATTTAGTGTCCCTAAAAAATATTTTACTTTTGAGTTTATTAATAAAAAAAATAAGTGTTGGAATAGCTTTATTTCCATTTCAGGCTGATCCAACTCAACTCCAAAACGGTTAGAGTTTAACATGAATATGTGGCTATAAAATATCATTAGATCTCAAACAAAAATATGTGTATATATATATATATATATATAGCTGTCCTCATGGATTCTTAATTTCCTTGTTCGAATATTGATAACAGGCGGTGGATGAATATGCTTTGCAAGTTGAGCATTGATAACTCCGCCAGCCCCCCTTCCCCACTCCCAAATCATGTACGACGGGCGACTGCAGCATTTGATTTGATCGTGAAGGACCTGAGAGGGTGAATCACTTTCTTGCAAGGTGTATGTGTATTTATATGTATCAGTTATCCTCTTCGTGTCGCCAATGGCAAACCCACCTTTTCCCATAATTGGTGAAACACCCCCAGTGTTTCCAAGATGCCCAGCTTTCGCAGGCTCTCTCCGAATTCTCTTTTTCTTTTTATTTTTTTCGGTGTTCTTCTTTTGGTCTTGTTCTGGCACATTGAACATATGTTGATGCTAATGCTTTTGTTCTTAAGATAAGTTTTATGCGGCCACATATACATATATCGTACCACTAAAGGTAGGATCATGTCGGGTTGATTGAGGAAGGATGATGAGATATATGGATCCAGTTCTTACTTTCTTAGACACTAAAATGGAAGATTAATCACTGGATCCATGCACCAAGAATACGTTTTTGTACTTGTTTAAATGTTTACGATCATATATAGTATTTTCAGAATGCATATTTAGTTATTTACGGTCTTTTTTTTTAATCAGAATTAATCTCTGTGTGTGTATACATATATATATATATTATGTCCAAGTGACCCACATATTAATGGGGTGGAAGGAAACCACAAAACAAAAGTATAGCCATCAAAGCAATAGAATATATTCCATCAAAGTTTGAAATTTGTACATCTTTAATTCATGAGTAAGAACAACTTATTGCAATCCACCTTTCCTCCACTGAGGGCGCAAGCTTATCCCCTTGAAGGGGAAAGGAAACATTCATGAGTTCTATTGAAGAATATAAGAGGTGCCATGATGCAAAATGAATCCTTTTCGATAGCATCAGTGAGAAAATTATGTTCGATGCCTCATTTGAAGAGATCTATGACTCATATTATAACAAGAGTAGTCTTTTGGATTGGATTATGTACATACATATATCATATTTTATATTTTACATGAATGGTTGACAAAAACTAAATTAAGGTTTATAGTCGATTAATACTACAATTTGCAATCAAGTATTTATTAGCTTTTGATATTTGATAGTTTATGGGATTTTAATTTTTTAAAAAAAATTGTGTTTCCACTTAATTAAAAGTTCGAATTTGAAAATTTATAATTTTTTTTAATTTTCTAACATTCTATCATTTATTGCCATTTTACGTTTTTTTTTTTTTACTTTTCAATCATGATCGAGTTTAAGTCATAAGGAGTTCAAATTTAACTCGAAGTTCAAGGAAAAATTTAGTTTGAGTTCAATCAAATTTTACTTTTAAAGTTTTAGTTCAATTCGAAATAAAAATTGAGTTTTCCTAGTAAACTATGAACTCAATTTTCATATTCAACTTTAAATTCGATTATTTATAATTGAGTTTAAGTTTAAATTGAGATTTTTTAATATTAATTAAAATAAAAAATTCGATTAGACTCTTAAAATATTAAAATACTAAAAATTTAACTTGTACAATAACTCAAACTTGATCTTGACTGGATTCAACAATTATTACATCAAAGTTAAAACTTTTTTTTAACCATCCGAATAACTTTTAAATACGTATCTCTCATTTAACCTGTTAGTATCTAGTATTTTTATGCTCTGGCCATTCTTGGCTTTGGACCTGATTGTGGTATATGCTGAAAAATTGATTAATTCTCACACCAAAACTTTTCCAAAATCTCGAGCACTATGCCCAGATTTCTATAAAAATGGACATGAAATTGGGCTCTAAGAGACTTAGTGGACAGTTTTATATTGTTCGCCAATACAATTACCAATGTTGTGACCATCAAAAAAAACCTTGTGGGCTCCAATATTAGTAGGCTGGAGATTCATAGTAGCCCATTTCGTCAATGGGATAAAAAAAAATAGTTCCATTGGCAGGTGTGGCCTAATAGTTAATTAGTTTGTAATGAAATTAGATATTAAAATTTAAAATTATTAATTATTAATTATTATTTTTATGATAATTGTACGAATCAATTAAATTATTTTTTTGATAATATTCTACTTTATTGGGATAATGTTTTATAGCTAGCTTCTAGAACCTCAACATTTTGTTTTCACCAAACCCTACTTATTTGAACTCAATTCTTTGAATTATGATTCAACCAAGTAGTCCATTGCTAGGTTTTTATCTTCGCTCAAATAGTCAATACCCATGTTATCATATCATTGCACAAATCATTAGATGAAGGAAGGAAGATCAATCTCACTTACTAATGTGAAAGGAATTTTTAGCCAAAGGGGAGCCAACTAGCCAGGGGGCCAAAGCAAAGCGTAAATCAAGAAAAAGAAATTTTGCACAAAGGAATCCAAAGCCCCTGGCCCTTGCCTTTTTTTTCCCCTTTTTTGAAGTAATATTGGAATCCAATGATCTTTCTCCCTCAAAACCCAGCAAATAAACAGTGAAAGAAAGAACAACTTCCCTCCAAACTCACATGTGTAACAGAGCATTGACAAATAAAATGAAAAACCCAACTCCCCCTTGGAGCAATTCCGCAATTGGCCCCACGCCCCATGTGCTCAAGTTTGGTTCAAGCTAATGCATTAGACCATCTGATGTGACATCCAAATACATATTAGGGAATTGTTGGATAGCATTTTGCTACTATAAAGAAGAATGAATTACGTATATTTAAACTTATTTTTTAAGAGTTATTTATTTTTTATAAAAATATT
>JBBYHM010000025.1:7581044-7593020 GCA_038381775.1 Adansonia rubrostipa
ACAAAATCGAACCAAGAAAAATTTGAGGCATTGATGAGGCAAAAGACAGCATTATACAAATGTTGAGGAGTTGGGTTGCATAAGCCAACCTGAGAGACTGATTTCCCGAAGCAAAGTTGTGCACTTTTTGGTATAAAATAGAGAGAGGCATGACGCTTTTTGTTAAAGCCAATTTGACTACAACTTAGGGGGGTTCTGAGAGGCTTGTCAGTTTAGTGGATAACTTAAATTGCTTAAATATTGATTGTGTTTAGCCTATCTATCATGGGAAATATAATAATTTGCCCCCATTTTGGACTTTAAAAACACATTTGATATTCATTGGAAGTCTCTGACATTAAGCAAACATCTTTCAAGATTTAAAACTGGTTAACTTTTAAGTAATAAGATTTGTAAAATATGGGATATTGAAATGACTTATTTTTTCCATGTTTCTGTGAGAGGGTTCTCTGAAATAAAATTGCATGGAGAGGATTTGGGGAATCAAAGGAAACAATGAAATGGGTCAACTTGGGCAAATAATAAACGGTGTTTTTGGGTCATGAAATGATTGAAAGGGACAAGTTCTGAGCTTCGTTTCTAGTTAAACTCCTGACAATTCTTACATAACTAATCATTGTAATCATATATATATATATATATATATAAATATTTTAATTCGAATTTTAATATTTTAAATTTTTTTATTAAAAAAAATGCTGCAAACAATGTTACAAAAGAATTTCAGGATCATTTCTTTTAGTGAAGGCAACTTAAGCACTCTATTTAATCAACGTTCTCCTAAGTGAACATTTTTTTGTATTGCCATTTTGATTTTAAATCTCTAAACCCATTGATTATCCTGTTCTTATAATCTGATTTTTTGTCCCAAAACAATGGAATTTTTTCATAAATTTCCTCTCAAAAAACCCATTTTGCTTGAAGAACTAGTAGATTAATCAACTCGGCAATACTTATAATTTAAAGCCAATAATGATCATGGGCAATAAGTAGTGTTGCCAGAGTTGGCATGCAAAGGATCATCAAGAGTCCTGCCTGGTCTTTGTCAAACCGTTGGTTGGATGTAGGGACCAATATTTTATTCCCCTTTCACAAAATCATGCTCTCTATTTTGATTAAACTTCCCATGGCTTGAGGGGATCTACATATAGTTTTAAGCTTTACGCAATCTCCATGGGAACAAATAATAAAGGTTTAAAAATGTTTCTCAAACAAGCAAAAACGGCATCATATTATCTTTTGATCTTTAATTTCTTTGTTCCTCCCATGTCCCTTCACCAAGTACATATACTTAATTACGAATCACTTACACTATTTTTTATTCCCTTTTATCTTTACTAAAAATTTGATTCTCCTTTATTACTTTTCTATATATAGTTAATCATTGTTAACTTTCACTACTAATAAAGAAATCTATAGTATGAATGAAAATGATGAATGCATCGACTCTTAATCCCTTTACAAAACCACAGTCTTCATTTTCCATTTGAGCAAAGATCAACTACCCTAACAACCAACTTAACTACCTCTCCTAATTTTCAAAAGGGCCAAAGATCTCCAAGCTCAAAAATATAATATAATACAATATAATATAATATATATGGAGAGAGAGGAGGAAGGGACACAGGAAGAGAGAGGATGATAGCTAGGAAGGCAGGTGTTAGAATTGAAAGGTAATATAATTAATGGGGGAGAAAAACAATAATCTTCTCAAACCACCATGATTTTGTTTGTATCTTTCATTGGCATGGATCTGAGTCTGATAGTCCCTATTCATTTGGAGAAGTCTGGAGTAAGTATATATCATGGCCACAAATTCCTTTTTCTTTGCCTAACGCCAACCAAAGCTAGAGAGTGGAAACATAAACTTGTACTCTCTTTTTCTTTTCGGGTGGAAACATAATACTATATTGTATTTTGAGTTTATCTTATCCAAATTTTTCATTTTTTAAAAATACTCATATTTAATACATATATATGATATATATTTGGATATACGTATGAGATGTATAATTTTTTAAATATATGAAAAATTTTGAAAGAATATATATCTAACACATAATTATGTTCAACAATTATCTCGAATCCGGATAACATAACTTTAAATCATCTAACAACTCTAATCATCTTGAATTATTCGTATCTTACATGCCCTTTCTCAACTATATGTGTGTGTATATATATATATATATATGTATATATATTCAAGATGGTTCGTTAAAGGAAAGAAGGCCACGAAGAATATTGATATGCGAAATTTGGTGCATTTTTGGCCATTAGTTCATGTTCATCTACACGTTCTCTTCTTATTTACTACTTAAGAACATATTCAATCAATGTGGAACTATAAGCATTGGATTCTGATTTTTTTTTTTTTAATCAAGAATTTTTAATGTTACAACCAACACGGATAGGAACTTTGTATTATTGCAATCTTGTTTAAAAAAGAAAGGAATAAGCTGCCAACTGATTAAAATTCTTACGACCTAAACCTCATAACTGGTAATAACTACACCTGGGGATAGAATGACTAATGAAAAAGATAATAAACCTAAGCTCGACAGTTGCTGAGAAAGATTACAATATCTAGGAGATAAAAACTAACCAAATTTATGTAATATTTATATTAAAATTCGTATTGAAAAAAGACAAGAATATGTTGTCTAAACTCTAGTAATGGCGAAGGGTGTTAAACAGAGAATACAATATAATGATCTAATTAAATAAATATAAATCATATAAAAAATTATAAAAATATTTAAAACTAATATAATTTTACACTTTATAAATAGATCTTTTATATATACATATATATATATATATATATATATATATGCAAATTTGAAGTCCGTTAAGTTCTATCAATCAAAACTCCTCATGAATAGATAGATCAGGATCCGATTCATTCTTCTTTTATTTTTCAACGCTCGTATTATTATTTATACATAAAATATAATAATTATTTATTTGTATAATATAATCATTCTTTAATTATGAAAATACTGTTGTAAATGATATTTAAAGATATAATAAAAAATAAGCCGGATCCATCGAATACCAACTTAATTATTTATATCTAACAATCTTTGACCGCTTAATGGTGCATATAATTTTCCAACAAAAAAAATTGTTGAAATATTTTTGGATGTATAGAACAACTAATTGTGCTCAAGTGCTCAACCGCTCCAGATTAGAATGAAAGATACCCTTTTCACATCTATTTTTCTTGCGGAGAAATCCTTCCTTAAAAGCTTCACCATCACATCACATCACATCCCAGCTCATGCTTCATTTAAATGCCATGGCCACCCCTATCGGCTGTAGTTAATCGGAGTACGTGCAAGCCAAAAACTAGGAGTAGTCGGGGAGAAGGGATCTAGGATTGTGGGCTTTTGGTCTTCAATCCAAATAGGCTAAACCAGTCCAACCTCTACAAATCTTATTGATGAATAGATCACATACCAAACAAAATTTTAAGAATTCAGCCCAAATTCTGATCCTCGAAGGTGAAAACTTGTATCCTAGGATGTTCATACTCTAGGTTATATATATATATATTTACTATTATATAGATTTTATTAAGTTTATAATTTACATTATATAAATTTTAATATATTTATATTATTTTTTCACGTAATATTATATTTTATGCTCTATTTTAAATTTTTTTATATTATAATCATATTATATAATTATTTGTATTTAAAATTGATAAATCTAAATGTAAGAATTCATAAGAAATAAAAAGAAGGGCAAAAAAGATTTATTGCTTAGCTCCCCTAGTTTTTGTGTTCCAATCACACAATTAATTCCATGGTATAAACCTAAGCTAAGAAAATAACACCTGTCATTGGAGAAATTAATATATATATATATTCAAAATTAACAACTGCGGTTGAATTTTAATTAATTTTTTAAAAGTAAATCCTCTCCTATACATGCTTGTTGATCAACTGCAGAGCTTAGAACATAACTGCTGAAGCTGGGAAGAGTTTTCACCTTATGTCGATAATGTATAAATGTCGCTTTTCCCATTGCTTATGCACGTCAAGTTCAGTCGATTCCCGTATTGGATTGGCTGCAAATAAAATTTGTGAAATAAAAGTCAATAATCTCTACATTTCAACTACTCAACAAAGTCTATAAAACTACAAATATAGTTAATAATCTTTATGTTCGATGCATGTTCAATTATTTTTAAATTTTTTTCATATATTTGAAAGATCATTCTCCTATATTCATGTTCAAATATGTAGTGAACATAAAAGTCGGATATGAATAATTTTAAAACAATAAAAGTTCGGGTAATGTAGATGCAATTGAACAAATGCAAAAATTTTAGAAACACCCTTTATAGGCATATACTGAGATATGACAATGCCTTAAACTTGTGTTAAGATAACATGCCTAATTATACCTGGTTCACAATTAACTCATGAGTCATGACAGTTAACAATGTCTTTATTTGGGTATATTGTCCAGCTTGTGATGAGTTCTAAAAGCATGCTTCCTAGTAAAACCAAAAAGTGCACCAGAGGCACCAGACTGATATAACGGTCTGAATGAAAGGAGATGACATCAAACTCCCACCACAAATGGTAATTAGATAAAGCAACCCGATTCTCACTGCAGAAAGATACCAAAGAGGAATTAAGTTTAAAGACCTTTAAAATAGTGAAGTAACTTTTCAGTGCGCAAATTGGAAGCATATCCAAAAACAAGGTCAGAAGTTCTCTCCATCCTTCTCCACCTACTATCCTAGAAGAAAGCCATTTTTAAAACAAGGTCACTTAGAAATTTTGTAACTCATCGTGGCAGTAATGCTCTGAAGGTCAACAACATGCAAAACTTCAGCTGAATAATCGATGCTATAGTTAATGGTGTCCACATGTTCTAACAGAAGATCAAAAAGCCTTAATATATTCGAGTGTTTATTTGATATTTGAAAAGGTTTAAATAAAAAAATTGGATCATAAAAAATAGATTTCGACAAAAAAATACTCCTTTAAAATTGAACCGGACTTTGACATGAATACTTTTATCTAGACTCGAGCTAGTTCAGTCTGTTTTACTATTAATATATAAACATTTAACAAAACCATTTCATTTAAAATAATGTTATGTGTCCGGACCAAATTTGAATGAATTTTTCTCATATTTCAGATTAGGCCGGATCTAGACCAAAAAAAAAAAAAAGAAGTTAGTTAATACAAAGTTTAGCACACATTACTAAAAGAAGGCTGATTTTATATCTGCAAATGTCATTACTACCAAGATTGTTGGGGAAAATTTGAAACCTTGATATTATTGTTTTCAAGAGATTTACTTTGAAACACTAATATATATATATATATATATATATAATGCATCAAAGATCTTGAATGGTTCAAACACCTTCCATTCTCGTTCATTTTCCCCAGCAGAAATTCCAGCATTGCTTTTTAAGCAAAACATGCATGACTTTCCAGGTTCTTTGTTCCATATATTTTTTAATATAAATCTCTTCATTTCGTAGAATTCTATATGTATAAAAAAGCTTCTGTATGAATTACAAGTATATATGAGCAAGTGGAGCGCTAATGGAGATATCAACGAATGGGAAATATTGTCGCTGCCGAACCCAATCCTGGTGTATTGTTTTGATCTCTTTCCTTTTATGGTTCACGTTATTTTACTTGTATTCTTCATCTATAACATTTGGCAAGAAGTTGGGACATAGTTTCTTAGGCAACAATACTCATACTGGTCTTGCAGATTCATCTGAGTCTTTCCATGATGTTGTCAGAGATGAAACCGGAGATTCTTCTCATGTTAAAGATATTAAGATTAATGGAGATAATAATGTTGTAGACGCCATTAATGAAACAGGGAAAGAGATGGAATCCATTAAGTTTGATGAGGATGACGATATTGATCAGTTCATTGCTTCACTGATGTCTGAAGATAATGAAACTGAATCGTTTGAAAGGATTTCTAGGAAAGAAAGGGAAGGGGTTAAAACCAGGGATGGTGGTAAAAATATTGATCTAAAAACTGAATCGTTGCCTGTTGTCAAGAGCAGAAGAGAAAGGGAAAGGCCCAAGCGTCCCAGGCGGAGAAACAGGAAAAAAGCTTCAGGTTCAGCTCCTGCCATGGAGCAAAGAGTTGACAAAGTTGTTGCAGAGACAAGAAGACAAAATGTGGTAAAAGCTGAATCCAATTCGTCGTCCTGTTCGGGTCAATACATATATATTCAGAAGCTCCCCAGGAAATTTAACCAAGACTTGCTTGATAATTGCCGGTCGCTTAGTTTCTGGACAGATATGTGTGGGTGTTCATCAAACCTTGGCCTAGGTGCCCCTCTTCCGAGTAATGAAAATCTTTATTTGAAAACCGGCTGGTTTGCTACGAACCAATTCTTATTAGAAGTCATTTTCCATAACAGGATGAAGGGGTACAAATGTTTAACTAATGATCCATCGGCAGCTTCAGCAATCTATGTTCCGTATTATGCTGGCCTTGATGTCGGTCGCTACCTTTGGGATGCTGATGGATATAGGAGAGACTCTGGTGCCGTTGAGCTTGTCAAGTGGCTAGCAGCTAGACCTGAATGGAAAAAAATGTGGGGTAGAGACCATTTCTTGGTTGCAGGAAGGATTAATTGGGATTTCAGGAGAAACCCAAAGAATGAGTCTGATTGGGGCAATGAGCTTCTGAATTTACCCGAATCAAAGAACATGACAATGTTGGTACTGGAGTCGAGTCCATGGAACAACAACGACTTCGCGATACCATATCCTACATATTTCCACCCTTCAAGGGATGATGATGTGTTTCAATGGCAGAACAGAATGAGAAGGTTGAAAAGGCGAACCTTGTTCTCTTTTGCAGGTGCGCGAAGGCCTAACCTGCACGAATCTATCCGTAACGAAATCATTGATCAATGCCTAGCTTCAAGAAAGAAATGCAGCTTCCTGGAATGTGACAAAATCCGGAAGTGCTACCAGCCAGTTTATTTGATGAAGTTGTTTCAAAGTTCTATTTTCTGCTTACAACCTCCAGGGGATTCCTACACCAGGAGGTCCATATTTGATTCAATCTTGGCTGGGTGCATTCCAGTTTTCTTCCATCCAGGTTCAGCCTACGTTCAATATATATGGCATTTCCCTAAGGATTATACTAAATATTCTGTGCTGATCCCTGCGAGTGATGTCAAATCCAGGGACACCGACATCGAAAGAATATTGCAAAGAATCCCAAGAGAGAAAAGGGTAGCCATGAGGGAGGAGGTTATAAAGCTGATTCCAAAGGTGATATATGCAGATCCCTCATCAAGATTGGGAAACATTGAAGATGCATATGATCTCACAATTGAGGGAGTTCTTGACAGGGTTGAAACCGTTAGGAATCAAATGAAAGATGGGAAAGAAGTGAATTCTGACTTTGATGAAGAAGAGTCTTGGAAGTACTTTACATTTGGGAAACTTGGGGTCCATGAATGGGATCCTTTCTTCTCAAGCAGCCTTGGGAAACTTGGCACTTGAATCTTGAAACTTCTCCTTTCAATCTAGCTTATTAATGTCAAGCAGAGAGAAGTATTAACAAAAGAAACTAGAAAAAGAAACAGCTGTGAATCTTCTCTTCTAATTATTGTAAATAGTAGTAGTATAAATTTTTTTTTCTCGAGATGTAAATGAAAACGTAATTTGAGAATAAAAAATTTATAAATGTTAAGATTTTCATTAATATCATTATTTTAAAAGTGATTGTATAATATGTTTGAATTTATTAATTTTTATTTTTTTATCTAGAGGCCCCTCCATTCTTTTGTTTTTATCTTGTTTTTTTTTTTTTTTTTAATTAGTGACTCTATCAATCGGTTCTCTTTTTGATTGATGCATGACTGTGAATCCGTGCTTGTTTTACATCTTTATGGTAATCTTACCACTAAATCTTGTTCAATAGGATGGCAAATTAAGCAGAAAAATGATAGAAGGGAATTGATAGAATCCTTGTTTCAATTAATTTTCCCTTTGAAAAAAAGAAATAAATTGCCATCACACAATCTTCACTAGTTCATTATCAAGACCTCCAATGCTTTTCTTATGATAATAATAATAATAATTTAAAAACTCTAAGTTAACTGTGAATTCATTGCATCTCGTACACGTGGAGTGCTACTATGACAGGCATCGATGACAAACACTCTTCTTTTGTTGGAAGAGTAGTGTGCGTCGAACAATGGCAATCAAGTAATAAATCCGGGTTCGACTCTCGGCAAAAGACACATATTCGTTTTCGACGGAACTAAAATCTAGAACCAATTATCAAAGAGGAATATATCAGCCAGACGACCAGAAGCAGCCAATTAACGAATCAGATATTTACGCATGAATCGCCAATTCATAGCCTTAAAGCCAGAGAATTCTCCTTGAAATCAACCCCATCACCCCATATAAACCCTAGCTCCTAGCACTTCCAAAACCCAATCATTCAATTTTTTTTCCCATTTTCGTGGTCAAAAAACCATTTCCAGATTCCAATTGCCCACACGCCAAATGTTCGCTTCGTCACGGCAGTTTTAATATACCAGCAGCCATTTTTATTTTTTTGATTGGTTTATGGCCGGCATGTGTCACTCCATTAGACCTCACGTCATCGGAGGATCCAATTCCGCCGTCGTAAAGCTACCCTTATCCAGGCCCACCCGGACTAAACCTCCCTTTTCGGTTCGGGTCTCGGGTTTCTCCGCCAGCAAGAGCCGGGAGTTCAGCACCGCCAAAGAGGAGGGCCCTTCTTGCATATTCGTTGGCCCCATCGAAACCGCCAGTCAGGAAACATTAGAGGCTCTTTATCGCCAAGTAAGAAACTTTTCTTCACTTTCTCTAATTTTAACAATTACGCAATTTTCAATCTTCTTAATTAAAAATTGTTCTTGGAAATGATTAGGCACGGGATGCTTATTACAGTGGGGAGCCTTTGATAGTTGATGACATGTTTGATAGAGTAGAGGTAACTAACTTTATGCAATCTTTAATCTGTTACGTGTTAACGATTTTCGATTTTCTTTAATGTAATTTTGATTGATATATAGTAAATGTTTTTACTTTGTTATATATATACAGTTAAAACTACGATGGTATGGTTCGAAATCCGTTGTTAAGTACCCTCGTTGCAGTATAAGGCGACATTCTACTTATGCAGATGCAGAGGTAATTCTCTTTAGAATCATGTATTTGTATATATATCATTGTTGTCTAACTTTTATATTCTGTTCAATGCTTTATTTATGCCTATGTCCAAATTCAGCGCTAGGTTCAACAAGATCAGGATGGGGTATGTTGTTCGGAATTAGTAGGAATCATGTTAACATAAATGAGTCTTTAACCTAATGAAATTAAAAAAGTAACTAAACCCATTTATATTATGGTACACCCTGGTTTGTTCTGCTTATAGCAGATGTGTTAGTAAGGTCATATCTGATGCTTTCTCAATATGCTAGATGTGTTGCCAACTGTTGATTTTTTATTCATGGTATAGCAATGCTGCTTGGGAAATGGTGTGTTGGATTGGTGGTATGTTTTCTTTTGTTATTGTATTTTCTCTGGTTGAATATTGAGCTGTTCTTGGATGTAGGGCAGGAAGATTTGTCTCAAGTTTTGGCGTTAGCGAGCATATGGATCCTGATTTGTGCGTTTGGCTGTACATTGTGTCTTGTGCCCATCATTTACACCATTAGTCTAGCGTATCAAGATCCATTCAGTTCAGATGCTTCCATTGACAGCCAAGCATCCAATTTAGAGTTTCTTGCCACCGTTAATGGCATTCTTTTCATGGGCATTGGGTCGGTGGTTGGCTTTCCACTTGCATCAGCTGCTGGTAAGACTTCTAACAAGGTGATATTTATCTTGCTTTTGACTACCACCTTGGAATCATATACTAATTCACACTTTCTCCAGTTCGGGTGCTTCAAAGACTGTGGAGAAATGACTTGGTAGCTCTGAAGGGGGCATGCCCAAATTGTGGTGAGGAGGTGAGTCCTAACAATTTTTTCTTGCATTTGTTTTATGTCTCCAAAATCAGAAGGCATTATATCCTTCTTTTCTCTAGATGTTACCACGGTTAGGCTTCTGGTCGCTCTTTAACTGATTTTAGCATTTCCCTGTAGGTATTTGCATTTGTGAAATCAGAAAAATTCAATGATTCCCCCCACAGAGCAGAGTGTCATGTCTGTGAATGCACTCTAGAGTTTCGTGCCAAGGCCGAGGTAATGTAGCTTGCTTATATTTGATACATGGATAGTATTTTCTAATCATGTTCTTTAACTCATTTAAATGAGGACCTAAGAAGGTAGTCAAGTTTTAGCAAAGAGAATATGGGTTAGCTTTACTATCATCATTTCATTCTAGGTGCCTTCAGATCTCTTCATGGTTTGCTGAGAAATGCCTTCACTGAGCATGCTTTAATATTATAACTTTTTTCGTTTTAGGGAGTTGAAAAGCATAAAAATTTGGTCTTTCTTTTCATAGTATTTTGTATGATTTACATATTATAAATTAGTCTGTATGCGGAATAGGAAAGGGGAAAACTATTCAGTTATTCTCCTGGACATATTCATGGGGCTTTTGTTGACACGGTTGCTGATTATCATTTGCAGCAATCTGTCTCTAGACTCGGGAGAAGATGGGTATATGGTCGTATATATCTCGTCTCACGAAGAGGTAGAAGTCGGAGGTCAATGTGAGCCATCTGTAACGCTTACACAACATAACTGTTAATAGAAGCATGATTCTTTCCTCTTTGATTTCCATTCTCGTTTTCTGGGAACTAAATCGACTGCTAGACTACTTATACTGTAGAATGAACTGAGGAGGCTTTTAAAATTGAGTGTATAGAAGACTTTAGTATCTTCCTATGAAAAAGTAATTAGTTATCTTTCGCTGTTGGAGAATGTTAATGTCGTGCAAAGTAGTGAGCCAGCTTAGGACATTGTCTGCATTCATGCAATCGACTTGATATATTGTCCTCTTTTCTGGGGACTGGGGAGAGATATTTTTGTCTCGGAAATTGGAAGCTTAGAGCATTTGAATATTGGTACTTGCATTTTACCATCTTGAGGGGATTTAATCTATGTGTGCAATTTGCATGTTGCTACAAACCACTTAATTATCTCGCCTATGTAACCTGGGCTTGGAAGTATCAGATACTTGATATGGATATCTGTTTAATATAAGTATGTTCGATTTTTTTCTTAGTTTCATATGAAAATTTTGAAAGCTGGAACTGAACAGAAAAACCTGGAAAACAAAATTTCTCATCCAACCTCACACCATTTTCATTGACCTGAGCTTTGGTCATTGCTTTTACGTCAAGAAATCTCGGACTTGCTTCAAACTCCTTCCACCTTAGTCCTAGTAACCCTTTTTCTAACAACAGAGTGAGTCCCCATTTTCTCCCTTATATATTTCCTTATTTACAACTTTTTCTTCTATCCCATCAAGTTCCACTCAATCTGTGCTCCATTTCAAGAAAATAGTAAAAACTTAAGTTAGAGAATCTTAATATGACATTTTCAATATTCTTCGAGAATTTATATTTTTTATATATTGTCGGCAGAGTTTGTAAATTTCAAGATGATATTAAAAAAATTGACAATATTTTTTTGTTATATGAAAATTTTTAATATATATATTCTTTAGACTTACACAAAAATTAGTCATTCTTCAATGAACATAATGAGACCCTTTTAAAACATGTTATATTGGGTTACATTATGGTAATTAGTAACTTTAAAAATGAAAAATCTAAATCAGCCAAACAAAGCCTTAAGCTGTAAATATTAAATTTTTCCTTGGTGTTGTGAAGATAAGCTAAGATACATGCATGATAATTATTAATTTAAAATGGATTTTAATAAGTCAATTAATTATTCAAAAACTTAAAAAGAAAATAACTTATTAAACAACCTGACGATGTAAAAGGAAAGTACTTGACGGG
>JBBYHM010000025.1:7616705-7630588 GCA_038381775.1 Adansonia rubrostipa
ATAAATATAAATATAAAATTATAATAAAATTATTAAATATTAATATAATACAAAAAAAAAATGAATGTGAAAATAAAAAAATAAAGCCGAAAACGGGTAGTTCAAGATTTAATTGTACTGCAGTTGACTTGTTTTACACAGGCAATGCCTTTAAGACTTAAAAGCAGCATGGAATCTACAGTGCTGACGTGTCAGTTACAGATTCCTATTTCTAGGACATCGAGGTAAAGTTGAATAAACAAACATCATCATCTATAGCATAGTTAATTTCTTTTTGCTTTGAAATTACCCTGATTAATAGTCTCATTGTAATATCCCCCCAAAAAAATTAAATAACCCAATGCAAAAGAAAAATTAAAGAAAAAAAGGGTATTTTTTTTCTTTTAATCTGTAACCGCATTTAGTCCCAGCAACCCTGAGTGGTAACAAAACCCTAAAAGGGTTCTTTTAAGAACCAATAGCCGCCGGATTTTATCTCGACCGTTAACTCTCTCTTTATTATGTATCCCTAAGTTAATTTTTACTCTTTTCTTTGATGTTAGCTTCAAAAATAAAGCTTTCTCCTCTGCAAGCTACTATAGTGTAATTTTAGCTCTATTTTTGTTTTTGCTGTTGCTGGTTTTACTTAGAATAACACGGTGTTCTTATCTGGTTTATTTGGTTAATTTTATGATATCAAAACTTGAATAATAATTAGATTTGGCTACTTTTTTAATTATTGTTATCTTAGTTTTGATAACCTTGAGGTGATGGGTGATTAAAGTTTTGATCTTTGACCCTTTTGGTAGCTTAAAGTTAGCATCTTTGGAGTTTGTAAATATGGGTTTTAGGTGTATTAGTCTAGAAAAGGTTTGGTTCTGATTACTGGCTTTGGGTAGTGATCATTTTTGGGAATTCTGATAGATGTAATTATCAATTAGTGTTTTTTAGAATGTTATCTGAATTGGGTAGGAGACCAATGATAGGAAATAGTGAAGGATCATTTGGGGATGATTTGGAGGAGATAGACCTATTGCTTCGTGAACAGCGTTATGGGCAAGACGCTGATGATCTCGAACGCGAGCTAAACTTGTATAGAAGTGGCTCTGCACCTCCTACCGTGGAGGGTTCACTGAGTGCAGTTGGTGGGTTGTTTGGCGGTGGAGCTGCTGCTGGTGGTAGTGGGGCTAACCCCTTGTCAGCTTTTCCTGGAGCAAAAAATGGAAAAGTGTTTGCATCTGAGGAAGAGCTTAGGTCTGATCCATCTTATCATTCATACTATTACTCAAATGTGAATCTCAACCCGAGGCTCCCACCTCCTTTACTCTCTAAGGAGGGTTGGAAGTTTGCACAGAGGTTGAAAGGAGGGAATTCTGTCATAGGTGGTATTGGAGATAAGAGAAAAGTGAATAGGGCTGATAATGATAGTACTAGGTCGTTGTTTTTGATGCCACCAGGGTTTGATTCCAGGAAACAAGATATTGACGTGGGGGCAGATAAAGTACATAGCTCAGCGGACTGGGGTGGCAGTGATGGACTGATTGGTTTGTCTGGTATCGGACTCGGAAGCAAACAGAAAAGCCTTGCTGAAATTTTTCAGGTGATAACCAGTTGTAGTTTAACATATAGTCATAACTTCCACTTGTTCTAAAGTTTTTTTATTTTTGTCAGTCTCTGCCTTTTGTTGCTGATAACATTTTGCTTATCCTAGGATTCTTGCTTTATGGATTATTTGTAGCAATTTTTTTACTTCATTTTTAATGTTTTGATGTGTAGCATGCTGCGTATGCTTAAGGTGCATGCTGTCATTTGATTGAAAAATCTACTTAGTGATGCATGTTTTGGATGGTTATAAGTGCAGTTTCTAGCTTGTCCTTCACATGTAATAATGGCATATGTATATAAGGAAATTCTATTATCGGTAAAATATCAAACAGTTTGCCTTGTGTCTATAAGTCAGACGAATTTGTGGCCTTACTCTCGCTTCACTAATTTTAAATGCTGTTGAAAATTAGCTTGTTTATTGTTGATAATTGGTGTGTTTGTTCCCATTTATGCTATTTTATGGGCTTGATTAATTTCATTGCAAATGTGACTTGTAGTTTTGGTTATTTTGACTTCAAGGCATGCTGAATTGGTGATAGTTTGTCTCTATGTTACTCCAACTCTTCATTTTTTTTAAGTATCCGTCTCCTACATTCATATCTGACAAATATTTGGACATGGGTATAGGGATTATGACGCTAATCCTCCAAATACATGGAAGAAAATGAACATAGCTATATACAACACTCGCATCTGAGTCCGAATAACATAGGTTTGTCTACAGCTTGAACAAGAACACTGAAAAAGGAACGTAATCAGTCACCCAAGTCTATTCCATAAGATTGTAAATTGAGCCACAGAAACTATAATGGCAGCAACGTTCTGTGTACTCTCTAAGGCCCACAGCTGTGGCAAACTGGCAGTTGCTATCTCATTAGCATGCCTTCTTTAAGCATGTCTAAGTTTCAGTTGTTTAGGCTTTTAGGAGTCAATGTGGTTACTCTTATAGTTTCATGGGTCCATTCTTTTTGAAGTCTATGGTTAGAATTCATCTTTGAGTTGTCTCAAGATTTGGACTTTGCTTATACTCACAAATTGCGTGTGAAACTCTTGTTCATATATCATAAACTTAACTTTCTTTCCGAATATCTCGCAAAGCTCTTCTTGTTCATATATCAAAAACTTCTGGAACTTTGCCTTTTCTTTTTTTTTTATGGTTGCAGTGATTTAATATTTAGTATCTTGGCAGGATGATTTGGGACACTCCACTCCAGTCACAAGGATACCATCTCGTCCTGCTAGCCGTAATGCTTTTGATGAGAACTTTGAGAAGGTAGGTTCTGCTGAATCTGATCTGGCTTATCTGCGCCATGAACTGACTTCTGCAGATACTTTAAGGTCCAGTGTGAGTTTTCAAGGATCATCTGCAGCCCATACCATTGGGCCACCTTCTTCGTACACTTATGCTGCTGCTGTAGGTGCTTCCTTGTCTAGGAGTACTACTCCTGATCCCCAACTCACTGCTAGGGCTCCTAGTCCTTGCCTTACACCAGTTGGAGGAGGCAGAGTTGGTAACTTAGAGAAAAGAAGCTTAGATAGTCCGAGCACATTTGGTGGTGTCATATCTTGTGTCAATGAGTCTGCAGATCTGGTAGGTGCTTTATCAGGCATGAACCTGTCATCTAACGGTGTGATAGATGAAAATAATCAGTTACCATCACAGATTGAACAAGATATCAAAAATCACCAGAATTATTTGTTTGGTCTGGAAGATGGTCAGAATCATATTAAACAGCAGTTTTATTTGAAGAAATCTGAATCTGGCCATTTACATATGTCTTCAGCCAAGAGTAATGGGGGCAGATCAGACCTGAAAAGCCCATCCTTGCTTTCTGATAGGCAAGCTGAGCCCCAGAAATCCGCTGCTCCTTCAAACAATTCTTACTTGGAAGGATCACCTACTTCCACTGTCAATGGTGGAGGCACCTTGCCTGTGCGGTATCAGTATGATATGTTAAGTGGTTACTCTTTAAATCCTGCTTTGGCCTCTGTGATGGCTAGCCAACTTGGAACTGGTAATCTACCACCATTATTTGAAAGTGTTGGTGCTTCGTCAGCTATGGCAGCCCCTGGAATAGACTCCAGAGTGCTTGGCGGAGGTTTGGGTTTTGGACAAAACATTTCAAATGCTGCATCTGAGTCTCATACTTTTGGTAGAGTTGGAAGCCAAATAGCTGGGAATGCGCTTCAGGCACCTTTTGTTGATCCTATGTATCTTCACTATCTTAGGACATCTAATTATGCTGCAGCACAGCTTTCAGCTCTTAATGAACCTTCCATGGATAGGAACTTCCTCGGTAATTCATACGTGAACTTGCTTGAGCTTCAAAACGCTTATCTTGGAGCTTTGCTATCACCTCAGAAATCTCCTTATGGTGTTACAGTAAGTGCTAAATCTGGTGGTTCTAATCTTCATGGTTTTTATGGAAGCCCCACGCTTGGAGCTGGCATGTCATATCCCGGAAGCCCCTTAGCAAGTCCTGTTATTCCAAATTCTCCTGTTGGACCTGGTAGTCCTATCCGACACACTGACCTGAATATGTGTTTTCCTTCCGGGATGAAGAATCTAGCTGGGGGTGTCATGGGGCCCTGGCATTTTGATGCAGGATGTAACATGGATGATAGCTTTGCCTCCTCCCTACTTGAAGAGTTTAAGAGCAATAAAACAAAGTGTTTTGAACTTTCGGAAATCGCTGGTCATGTAGTTGAGTTCAGGTATGCTCTTACCGTAATTATTAAATAATTTTTTATGTTGTCATACTGTCACCCTGACATTTCTATGCTTTTATGAGCAGTGCGGATCAGTATGGCAGCCGGTTTATTCAGCAAAAGCTTGAAACAGCTACAACTGAAGAGAAAAATATGGTTTATGAGGAAATCATGCCCCAAGCTCATGCTTTGATGACTGATGTGTTTGGTAATTATGTCATTCAAAAGGTATTTGCCTTTCAATCTGTTGCATATCCGCTTAGTTTTATAATTCTATGGTTTACCAAATAAAATCTTTATCTGCATACAGTTTTTTGAGCACGGACTTCCTGCTCAGAGAAGAGAACTTGCTGGCAAGCTTTTTGGTCATGTTTTAACACTTAGTCTTCAGATGTATGGTTGTCGGGTGATCCAGAAGGTATTAATAAATGGTTTCTATTCTTCTAGCATTTATTTCTTGTTTGCTTATAATCATTAAGTTGTATGTTGAACAACCTTTCCTGATGATTCTTTTTGTTTATCAAACTCTTCGTTGTAATAATTTTACAGTTTCTTGACAAATTATGAGTTTCTTTTTAAATGAGGTTAGCACAATTTTGTAATTGATTAAGCGAAAAAGTGTCATTATTGTGGTCGAATTATACTTTCCATTTCATATGAATTCCTTGTTTATGTTTATTCTGTGAATACGTGCTATGTATTCTTCAATCACATTAATAGAGCTTGATTTTTTTCATCACCTTAACTTGCTTTTGATATAGATTTCATTAAAGCAGTCATGCTATTTATTTTGAGTCTCAATGGTTCCATGATGAATACAGCCAAGCATTCTGACAATGATGTATGCTTTCTTTAACATTCAAGGCCATAGAAGTTGTTGATATGGATCAGAAGATTAAAATGGTTCAAGAGCTTGATGGTAGTGTTATGCGTTGTGTACGTGATCAGAATGGCAACCATGTCATCCAGAAGTGTATCGAATGTGTTCCTGAGGAGAACATTCATTTCATAGTTGCAACATTTTTTGATCTAGTTGTGACCCTTTCCACTCATCCATATGGGTGCCGAGTGATACAGGTTTGGAGCTAGTTCTGTTTTTCCCCATCTTTCGATCTTTGGAACTGTTCTATATTAAGAATGAGGAAAGTGTGTCCTGTGTTAATTTGTTTTTCCTGACACTGCAGAGAATACTGGAGCACTGCAAGGACCCAAAAACACAGAGTAAAGTTATGGATGAGATTTTAGGATCTGTTCGCATGTTGGCACAAGACCAGTATGGCAATTATGTTGTCCAGGTTTGTCATTCTTTTCTGGCTACTTATAGTTTGTTTGTTATAGGATCTACTGGGGCAAAAGTAATTAACCAAGCCTGCTTGAGGATTTTCACTGTTTCTCCCATTATAATATGCTGTTCAAGAATTTGTGGTATTTGTATGTGTTTACCGCATATCTTTGAAATGTGTTTATTTTTATCAATAGGCATCTGTATGGTATTTCGTATGCCGCTTGATGCAAGAACTGACCTATTTCATTCTCTTAACAGCATGTACTGGAGCACGGAAAGCCTCATGAGCGTTCCATTATAATAAAGGAGTTAGCTGGAAGAATTGTCCAGATGAGTCAGCAGAAGTTTGCATCTAATGTTGTTGAGAAATGCTTAACTTCTAGTGGTCCTGCTGAACGTCAGTTATTGGTGAATGAAATGCTTGGTTCTACTGATGAGAACGAGCCTCTACAGGTTTGTCCACGTTTTGTGCTGTTTAAACTTTGAATTTCGGAAAACTCCGCTTTTAAATCATCTTTGGGAAAAATGTCCAAGATAACTTTGTCTGGGTTGTAAACATCGAAGAAAAGCCATCAACCATGACTGCATTGATTTGTGCCTGTTTTGGCTGATTATGGTTGTCTTCCTTTTTGGTAAGAACGATGCATTCATTCATATTTGTAATATGTGTGTGTGTTGCTTGAGTGATCAACTTTAGTGCGTAATCGAAAATGCTGCTGAAGTTTATCAGAACTCTAAACTCTTGCACGAGAATGCTGCTAAAAGTTTATTGAAATTGTAAAATTTTGCGTCACACTGATGTATCAGGATGTTATGATGCGAGATTGTGATAAAATAGTGCTTTTGAAACTAGTTGCATGTTGTTCAGGATGTAGCTTTGTGGTTAATTGCCTTGAGAAAGAGTTTCTTTCAGTTTTGCTAACAGCTGTTAGTCCATCCCAGGCAATGATGAAAGATCAGTTTGCAAACTATGTTGTACAGAAGGTACTTGAGACTTGTGATGACCAGCAACGCGAGCTGATCCTTTCTCGAATTAAGGTCCATTTAAATGCATTGAAGAAGTACACTTATGGAAAGCATATTGTTGCACGTGTAGAGAAACTTGTTGCCGCTGGGGGTACTAACTCTTCCTTGTCTTAAATGGTTGCTTATTAGTTTATACTTATAAATCTGTTTATGTCTTGTGTAAAATGAGTTTCTTAATATAACATTTAATACCGCATGCTATCAAATCTCTTTTGCTTAAGTTTCCTCTTATTGCCCCTTTGACATTGTCTAGACTTTCTGCTTTAATGATAGGTCATTTATCTAAGCAAAGTTTTCGTAATTTTCCCAGAACTTTGTTATTGGATTATGTGTGTTAGAAAGCTGACTAACTTGATCATAACCACATCTTTTGATACATTGACGCCAACTAAAAAGAAAAAATGATGAAACTCGATATCCTGATATTCTCGGGAAGAGTCTTAAATTTAGTTGCTTATGATTTGCATTTTTTCCTCTATTAGAAAACCTTTTTAAGGATGCTCTGAGAATGTTCCATTAATTTATCATCATGATGATGAGAAACCATAACAGTTGTGCTTGTGCTGTAATGATATAGCTCCTATTAGTGGATATTGAACTATCATACCAAAATTCACCTTTCTTTAATTTGATCACTTTCATCATCGTAAGTTTTCCATATATTGAAGCCTTCTAACACGGGTTTGTAATTCTTTTTCAGAAAGGAGAATGGCCGCTCAGTCTCCACGCCCTGCTTAGTCAGCGTAGGAAACAATGTCTTCACATTTGTACAGCTAACAGAAGCTTATGTGAGAGCTTCTCGATCTTCCCTGACCCGTATCTCTAGAGCTATGGTTCTACCCATCTTTTTTAGACAGGTAAGAACTATATCGAAAATAAAGTTGTAGTCTTGTACTGGAAAACTGTACATTTTGTAGCTTAAGGTATTTTATACATAGAATCGAGCAAATCTGAGGTTCAGACTGTTGAATATACATGCAACCGATGCCCCGCCCCCCTTTTTTGCAGAGGTGTTTAAATGAATCATTCATGTTTTTCAAGGGTGTAAAAAATTTTTAAAGGCCGAGGGTAGTTTAGTTTAATATGAATCATAACGCAAGCGTACAAAGTCAAATGTTGTTGCCTTGTTAAGAGCTCTTGATGTTTTAGGTGAGGTCACACTTTTTCACTTCCTCAAATGTATACTTATATGATATTTTCCTTTCTTACCCCTAATTACTATCAACCTATTTTATGTTTATAATCTTTGTTGGTTTATTTTACACAAAAGAAAACCGCAGTTTGAGAATGGGAGAAGCAATTGTAGATATTGAAATTCGAATTGCAATTTTGTTAGATGTCTTTTAAGAGTGATTACGTGATTTATTTCCAAGTTTATTGCAACAGGTTTTTTTTTTTTCTTTTGAAATCATAACATAGAAAGTAACAACTGGATACAAAATTGAAAGGTGATTTTGAAAGAAAAAACAAAATAAAATAAAATGAAATGATTTGCAACCTTATTTGACTTGCTCTTGCTTCTGTTAACTTATATTTGATACACTTAAATCGAAAGACCATTTAGAGCTGCAGTAAGTAAAAAACTCTAAATTGAGCTCATGCTGTAAAAAGGCTGCCCCATCAGTTTACAAGTTTTACTGATGGATTGCTGGACCAATGGGAAAATATTCAAGCAAATGAATAAAAAAAATATTGAACCATGGTGCAATTTGAGGACTTCCTGGTAATTTAATGGGACATGCATTTGATGTTCTTATTATCAGAATTAATTTGTGGTTCATCATTGACTGTCACAAGAAAGCAACACTATAGATCAGTTGTTCCCAAATGTTTCTTTTCCATATGAATCATTCAATAGAATTAATTCAGAAAGCTTAAATTTGAGAATCACATTACCTTTACGACGACAAGCAGTGGACGATGGAGCATGACAAGAAGGGCAAAAAAAGAACAGAATTTTGCCTAAACAAAGTCCTCCATGAAATAAAAGCAAAATTTTTTAGGTCATCATGAAAATGCAAAGCTTGCAAGGGAAATTCACAGTCTAAATGTCATCATCATCTTCATCAATCTTTTGACCAAATCCCCTAGGCCCAGCTCTGGCTCTCACATTCTTCTTCTTCTTCTTCTTTCCATTCTTTTTCTTGGCAGCCTCTTCTTTTTCAAACTTCTCTCTCTCCCTCTTCTCCAAGAAATCTTGCACTGCTATGTATACAACCTGGAAACCCAATTTAAACCACTCCAATTCAATAACAACCCAGAGTTTAACATCACAAATTTAACTTAACCTAGGTAAAAAAGAAGCAATTTTTTATAAGTTACCCCAATAGTGAGAATAGTTAGAGCAACAAAGGCAACAAAGAGAAGACCCTGTATGATTGTTGCAACACCCTCGTCACCACTAGTCGAAGCTATTTGCTGGGAGTTGCCAAGTGGGTTGGAATCCGATGGCAGAGCCTCTTCGGGAGTGGCAAAAGTTATCCAAACTTTGCTGCCTTTCTTCTTTTGATGATTATATCTTGTGTCAAATGGATTGTGAAAAAGGATGGCTTTTCTTGCTGTTGTTGTTGTTGATGAGGAGAGAGAACCGAAGATTAAAGGTGAATTTTGGGTGTTCTGAGAAAAGTGAGATCTTGGCTTGGAAATGGAAGGGAAAGAGGGTAAGTTAGGTAGAGATATGGGCATGCTGGAAGCCATAGTTCATTAGCAAGTAGCTAGGCAAGCGGCCACTGCTTTCTTCTTCCTTACACGCTGTGTTCCACTGTGGCCAAAGTCTGCCAGTGCCACTGGGTTACAGATAAAATGGCAATATTTTAGTTAATGGTGAATGGAGACACTAGGCCTATGGATATTTCGGGCTGTGATATTGGGCAATCGGGCGTAGCAGTTGTAGACTTCTCAGTTGAATACTAAGAAGCCCAATTGGAGTCTTGGGTTTGTCTGTTTGTCCTTTTTTTTTCTTGGGTATAAATAGGTTATCGCTTAAAAACATAGATATTAAAATTAAATTTTATTTTTAAAAATAATTTTACGAATCAATTAAAATTTTTATCGCACTATAAATACTAAAAAAAATTATTTTAACTAACTATAAGCAGTGCTTAGACATCATTTTATCTATTCTATCATCTTTACAATAAAATGATAATAATAATAAAAAATTACTTTGTGAAGTAAGGGTTATTCTTTTTCTATGGTGACATTTTTTTACAAGAAACCAAACGCAGTTTGATAATTTTTATATCAATAGTGACATTGTTTGTAAGAATTTGTTTTGAACCGATATTAACCCTAATAAAAAACATACTCCACACCCTTGTATAAGAGACAAGTGTTGAAGAAAAAAACGATCACACATTAATTAAGGATTGAATTGTAATTTTATAAAAGTAATTGAGATTTTTTTAAAAGATAAAATCATAAAAATATAATTTGATCACTTCTTCAAAATAAATAATACATTATAAAAAAATATAGTATAACAATCTTTATATCAAAAATATTAATTTAATATCATTTATACATAAAACAATTTACCTGTTAATATAAATTTCATCTAATATACACTATTTTAACTTTATCTATTTGTAAAATAGTGATTACAATAATAAAGTAAAGGATTTTGCCTTTTAGTCAGTATTTATAATAATAGTTTCAAATTAAATATAATAGTTGATTGTTAATTTAATAATTTCCCATTTGAAATTGTAATTTAATATATGTATACGCTTAGTCTTTGTTCTGTTAGTTTTCCACCCGATCAACGGTTCAAAACCTTCCCCGCTGTTCATTTAATATTCATCCACGCCTCTGCTGCCAGCTGTTTTCCATCGTTCTCTTCTCCCATTGGTTAGTCCGCTTTCAAGAGAAATTCCAATCCCCGCATTTCCAAAAACACCCTCAAAAGTGCACTTACTTGCTTACTTGTAAGATTAAATAATTTAAAACGAGATATGAACATTATAAATAAGAGACAAATAATTAAAATATAAATAAAATAAAATATTAAAATATTAATTTATAAAAAATTATACAAATATATAATATTTAAAACATACTTATAATAAAAAAAATATAAATACGCCGAAGTCTTCAGTCCAATCCTAACATGTCCATGTCCATTTTCCGTAATAAAATAAAAATTCTCCCACCACCGACGATCCGGCACGACCGGTTCTATCCGTACGACCGAATATCAATTACATGGCAAAATCTAATCGGAGGAATCCTTATTTTGTGATTTCAAGGAGGGAGAGATATTTAGCGGATCAAAAATATCTGGCTAAGTCGTCCACGTTGGCAGCGTAGCTAGACCGATCTGGAATCAGATTTTGCACTTTTCGTTTTTTCTCCCCTTTTTCCTTTATTTTCCTTCAAAAAAGCTAATTTCTTTCTTTTCTTTTTTTTTTCTTTACTCCCAAACAGCCTCCGATTTTCACGCAAATATCCGAAAATCTGAAAGTTTTTACTCTTTCTTTACGATCCAAACGGCAATCTCCAAAAAATCATTCAAAAAATTTTTTAAAAAAAATCCTAATTTGAAGGCCAAAAGAAATAAATATGGGTGAAGAAGAGAAGATGAGTGACTTTGAAGCCAACGGCGGAGAAGATGAAGAAGCGACCGCAAACGCCGTCGCCGCAGTCGTTGACGACGACGACGATGTTGACGAAAGAGTTCTCGAATGGGAGATGGGATTACCTAACTGCGATGATTTAACTCCGTTATCTCAATCCTTAATCCCACTGGAACTCGCATCCGCTTTCAGCATCTCGCCGGAGCCTCGTCGGACCGCTCTCGAGGTCAACCGCGCTTCACGCGATACCCTCACTTCTCTCCGGTCCTCCGGGGCCCACGCCTTCACCACCACTAACGATAACACTAATAGCAATTTCCGTTCTTTTACTGACACGATGGTAGTTGAAACGGAAGGAGAAGGTTCGGGGTCCGGATCCGACCCGAAGAAGATGAGGAAGACGGTTATTGCAGAGGAAGCTGATTCAGCAGTTAGGACGGCGGAGAATTCGGACGATCCATCGGCGAGGACATTGAAACGACCGCGTTTAGTGTGGACGCCGCAACTGCATAAGAGATTCGTTGATGTGGTGGCCCATTTAGGGATAAAAAACGCTGTTCCGAAAACGATCATGCAGTTAATGAACGTTGAAGGCTTGACCCGCGAGAACGTTGCCAGTCATTTGCAAAAATATCGGCTTTACTTGAAAAGAATGCAAGGGTTAAGCAACGAAGGCCCATCGGCTTCCGATCAGCTGTTTGCATCAACGCCCGTGCCGCAGAGTCTTAACGAGGGTGGAAGCTGCGGTGGGGGTGGTGGAGGAGGAGGAGGAAGTGATGTTGTTGGTAGTGCATTTGGGAATGGGCAAATGGGGATGGCTATGCCGGTTCCTTACGGGGCACCAATGATGCCGGTTCCGATGCCGATGTATGGACCTATGGCGATGCATCAAGGAGGTTATCACCATCACCAGCATAATCATCATCATCATCATCATCAGAATGGGTACGAAGCGAATTCCTACGGGATGATGCAGCAGAGAGATTGGGCTGGTGGGAATAAATATGGGTCAGTAGCGTCGCATCCCCATCATATGGCTCCCAATGATAAGTTAAATTAGCTGGATTTTTGTACGAAGGTGGGTCCTTTTTCTTTCTCAGCTTTATTGATAGGTTGACTCATGACTGTTAGTTACGATCTGTTTTTTTTTTTTTTTTTGGTTGAAAAGTCTGAATTTTTGTTATCAAAGGAACTTCCTTTTGCTGAAAATTGAATTGTGGCATGATATTTTGCCTGAAAATTTTGGTTCTTCTAACACATCTTAAGATATAAACTGAGATATAATACTGTTGGTTCTGGAACCTGCTTAGTTATTTTTGGGATAGAAATGGAAAGCGATTGAGCTTAGATAATTGTATTACTACAATGGATGTGGCAATATGATTTAAACAGGATTAAGAGGCAATAATCTCATATTTGTAGTCACCGGAAGGAAAGGAATCGCTTTTATTTTCAGGCTACTGTATAATGTTTACTTGATTATGATTTTTGCCTGTTCTGCATATAACTATACGGTGTTTAGTGTCTAGTTGATTGTCCAGGCACCGACTTAATTGGTAAGCAATTCATTTTCACAAGATGAATAGATGTTTTTCATGGTAGATTTGTGTGTAGTCGAGCTTGTACATGCCTTAGCACTATGTTTGAGATATTGGCTTCTGACTTTATGCTTGCTTTGCAGTGCTTTTGTATTCCTCGGCTTTTGTTCCTGATTTTGTTTATACATTTATGGTTACTTTTGAACTGAACTGTCTGTTTCATTTACCTATTGCATAGCGAACGTCATCTAATCCTTTTCATTATTTTCACCTACATTGGCTTCCATCTTCCTTATCTCCTTTTCTTGTTCTGTCCATTCACGGTATTAGTTAGTGTAGCCAGACTGGTTCAATAACTTCAGGTGAAGTGGTTTTGCTCCAGGCTGCTCTTCATTACCTCATTGTGCTGGTGATAAAACCATACTTTTTTCCTGTTACTTAGAAAACTGTTTAAAGGGCTTTGATTTGATATTTCATATGCTTGCTGACTGTTAATGTTGTACTTGTGTTTTCAGAATTCATTTAAAATCATTGCATTACAAAATCAATCATGTATTATTATTCTTTCGAGATTCAGAAAATTTCGATCAACGTGGTGTTCACTTGACTCACTGAAATAGCAGGCTTCTCATGGTTTTTGACAGACAGATGGGTTCCTTACTTATGAAGTATTTGACTATTTTTCAGTGGAGTATTTCGGTTACGAATTAGACACTTGAATGAATCTGGCAAAGAGATAAATAAAACCTGTCGGTGGATTGCTTTCTTGATTTACTTGATAGCAGACAGAAGTTACTCTACATATATTGCCTGATAGCAGCAGGAAGTACCCCAGAAGTTCAGTCATCCTCTGCCTAGATTAGGGCAAGTCCCTGAAACTGCATTCGTAACTTGTTATTTAATTTATAATTACCATTAACTTGTGTGTTATTTTGAATATTTCAAATTTTGTTTTTTTCGGCCACAAAACAAAAGCAAATTAAAAAGCCAAGCAAAAGTTATTGAATGACTTGTGACATTTTCTCCTGTTTCTTTTTAAACAACTTTTTATCCTTTCTCGTTTGGCATAAAGCAATTGGCAGCGAAATTGTGCAATAAATTCAAAACCAACTTTCTTTCGCCATAATTTTAATGTAGTTCATGTTTGATTACATTTTCTTAACTATT
>JBBYHM010000025.1:7640267-7656392 GCA_038381775.1 Adansonia rubrostipa
TTCAAAAGCAATGGGAACATTTACGAATTGACGAAATGTTCATTAAAATAAAACTTGGAGCACATGGGTTGATTTCGTCGTTCAAAAGAGTTTAAATTTCTGGAACCTATTAAGACCTGTAGCTCTATTTCTTTGATCTATTATTAGGAAGAGTATCCAATGATCTCATCTTCGAATTCAGCTAGCTCTAGCTTTTTCGAATCAAAATCTTTGTTGCAGTGCTTAAGCCATTCATCTTTTGTTGAATCAAAGCCACTTAGTAACTAAGAGTTGTTGGCAGTGGGGGCCATACAATAAATATCTGAAATTGTGAAGCGTAATTCAAAGCACATCTAAAAATATTTAATTATATTCCCCTTTTTCGCCTAGATTTGATTGTCGTAAAAGAAGAAACCAGTCTAGTGCAGACTGTCTCTACACGTAACTCCCCATTTGAATTGACAGAGAAATCTTTCTTGATGAGTTTTAAAAATGTTGATTTATTTAGAAGTTTTAAAAAATTAAATTTAAATTAATTTAAAAATTAATTTAATTATTTAAAATAATATTAAAAAATAATATTTATAATTATTATTGATTTATCTCAACTTAAATTAATATTTATGTAATAAAATAATATTTTAATTTTAATTTAATCAAAAATATTAATATAAAATTAAATTTTTAATATTATTTTAAATAATAAATTAAATTTTTGAATCGGTCTAAACTTAATTAAATAATTTTTTTTCCCAAACACCGCAACCAGTATTTAACACTATTTGAATACCTTTACTTGTAAATAAGCAATTTAACACAAAATATTAATTTCTTAGTGTTCCTTTCTCCTATGTTTATCAGGAAAAGAAAACATAATAGTAACTTATTTTTGGGTTGAAAGCTTCTAATTGGCTTTTCAGAATAAAAATTAAAGTTTTCTACTTTAGTAACCTTTTTGTATATAATGATGGTCTCTTCTTTTGCTGTTCAAACTTCATATTTCTGTTTTCTTATTATTCTAGGTTTTTTTTTTTGGGGGTTTTCAAACAAGGGAAGGGAGGCATAAATTGAAATGAATCAAAATTTCTTCAGTTTTGGCTAACAAGATCTTGTTTTATGAACCAAAATGACAACAAATGTTGTTTCATGTTTGAGCTAAAATAACTTACCATTTAAATGAATGGGGTTTGATTTGACTTTGATAGCTAACATTTCAACAACTATCTTTGTTTCCTCTTTAATTTGATTATTCTTACCAGTTAAAGCTACAAGCCTTTTGACTTAGTTATGGCTATTTAAGGGCTGTCTCAGACTTCCAACTTCATCAAATCTTTGAATCAAATGAATCTGTCGTTTTGGAACAATGTTTTTTTTTAGTGAAATAAAGGTTGGTTTTGAAATACATTTTTTCACCTTAAATTTCTCTCTAAAACGGAAGAATAATGATGTGTTATGTTTTGACCTGGAGAATTTTAACTGTTGTGAAAAAAATATTAGCCATTCAATAATATTAATCCAATTCAAGCACCCCCTCAGTAATTTGCAGTTAAGTGACCATTGCCCCATAACTTCATAACTGTCTTTGAAAAAAACAAAAAAAAAAAACCACCTTCCATTACTGCATTTTCCACCTTATTAACTGACTGATCCCCTTATTTCCCGTTTTCCAAAACTAGGCTTTGATTGACCATTCCCTGATTATCTTCTCCCCTTTCTCTTTCCCTATTTTTCACCTTTTTTTTTATTTTTAAATATCTGTGCAGTTGTCATGCTTGTATTTCACCATTGACAACTTTGGTGTTTTGAGAGAGTTAGAGAATTGAAAGGGAAATTCATTGCTGTGGGAAGTTTTTCAGGTTCCAAGGTGGTGGTTCATTTCAACAATGGAGGAGAGTGGGAACGTATTTGAGAAACAAGTTATTTACAATGGCAACGCCAAAGTAGGGAAGCCACCCACAAGGCTTCAAAGGTATGCCCCAGAGTCTCTTAAGCTTGATCAAATGAAATCTTCTGCTGCTGCTGATGCAGCCAGGACCAGCCCTTTTGGGACGTCCTCGACCATGACATCTGAAGCTGCTGCAACTCCGATTCCCTTACTGACACCGCTGGCTTTATCACCCAGTCCATTTCCGGAGACAAGTGATGAATTCGTGTTCCTGATTCCAACTGATAATGACATGAAAGCTGAAACACTGGTTCCAACATCAACTGATCATGACATGAAAGCTGCAACACCGGCACAAACATCAACGGCAATATTTGGCTGGAAACAACCAGCTTCGACAGGGTTTAGTGTGGAGACTTCGACGTTTTTAGCTTTGTTTCAAAATACATGTGTTCTTGTCAATGATGCACAATGATTCTTTTCTTCTGCATGCTTTAACGTCATATGGTTCAACTTCAGGTTTTCTAAGCTTACAACCAGTTGTATCCATTAATGTTACCGTTTTGATCGACATGTGTCTTTCTCCATGGTCAATACCGGAGTTCTTCCATTTGTTACCCTACTAACTTTTCTTGTAAAATTTCTGCATTTGTCTTTGGTTATAAAATTTCTTCGATATCCATAAACAGGAGGCAAATGCTTTTAATGGCAAGCTCAGTTATGCATGCATTTTGATGCTTTTAAAATGACAATATGGTTGCCCAAGTTTAGGGTTCAAAGGAATTCAAGCCAAAATCAAAATTATATGTTTGAAACAACGCATTATTTGTCTCCTCACAATTCACTACAAGCGAGAGCTGTATATCTGCCAAAAGCAAGCAAAGCAAAGATAGGAATAAAGCGTTGGTTTTGATTTTGAAACCATGAGGAATAGTACAAGTGAACATAACAATGGGATTCATAAAATTAACCAAAACGTCTAAAAGTATATATAGTATGAATGAAATTACATATTCCATTGCAGAAGTTTTTTAAAACTGCATGAAGTAATCATCCATTCTAAGGCCGAAAAAGCAGCTCTTCCTTTATGTACAATACGACAACCATTGAACCCAAGTCTTAAGGATGGGCATTAAGATAAAGCATTCCATGCCCTTCCATCAAGATTTCACTCTAATAGTAATTAAAGAAAAATTACGAAACACTCAATAATACCCCTTGACTTAGTCTTTTAAACCAACTGCTGCAATATGATGGCGATTACATATTTCTCTAACAAAATTAGAAGTCGAATTCACCTGCTGCCTGCGGAAGATAGTGGCGTCCAGCACAAAAACTAGGATTTAGGATCAGTGCAGACAAAATTAAAAAATTAACAAGTGGAAAAAAATGCCATCTATTATTCAGTGGCAAGCACACCTTATTAAAGAGAATGTCCTTATTGTTTATATGCATAATGCCATCCTTCAGCGTGCACTTCCATCGGCTCTTAGTACGTGTCACCTACAAACAAAAGCGGATAATGTCATCATTTGTTCTCCACATGAATGAGAAATGAGACCATCAAAACTTGTATAAACACGAAATAAGAACAGGTCCTATCGTTGCTGCCAAAATAGCAAATTCACCTTGTCAAATTGAGCCAAAACTAGATGCTGTGTGTTCAGCTCCTCTCCCTGGTCCACATCATCCAAATCATCATCATCATCATCATCATCTTCATTCAATGGCTCATCGTCATCATCATCTGCTGTATCATTTTGGGCAACAGGGGCAGGAGTTGCAGCCTGAAGGTCTGGAAAAGAAACAAGAAACGCAGGTCAACCATAAAACAAAGGTGCTTCGACAAGATGCAATCCTCAATTCATCCGTTAATTAAAGATACCATTTGGAGCCGGTGTGTTCACTACATTGTAATCTTCATTAACAACCCCCTGATAATTGTATATCTTCAAGGTGGGAGAAGAAAATCAAAAGGCAACGGCATTAAGTTAGTCAACTTTCCAATGACAGACACAATAAACAAAGGAAAAGGTCATTCCATACCATATGCATAAAGTGGCACTAATTTGCAGAGTTACAGAATACAAGATTAAGAATTGACCTAAGAAAGCATATGATACTTACATTGGGGGTAGAAAGCATATCATCATATGGATCAGGAATTGGTCCATCCAGTTGAGGAATCTTTGATGATGACCTAGCTAAGTGTGCTAAGATCTTGCTGTTTACAGTTGTTGCTGAGTCACGTCTATCCAGGAAATTACCACCCTTACTTCCCTGAGTTTATAACTATATGATTAAAAAGGGCGTGTAACACATTATTAATATAAATGCAAATATTCCAACATTGACTCCGGTATAAAAGTACCTTTCTGGTTTAATTAAAAATAGAAAGCTTTCCTCACAAATATTCATCAAATTAGAACTCAGAACTTTAACTATATTTGCTTTTGCATTTTTATTAAGATAAATGGTAAGCAAAAAAGAAAAGAATGTGGGGACAAAAGAAAAAGAGCTTGTCTGAAGCAGATCTAACAATAATGGATAAAATGATTTAGGCTAACAGGCATAGGAAGTTCTTATAAGCGGTGCTAGAAAACCTCATCTTATTACACTGATCTCAAATACCTGTCACTTACCATTGCCAAGACCTTTAACCTTTGAGAACATTCTCTGTCAGCGCAATTTACAAAGCATTCTAACCTTTAATGACTACTAACCTAAAATATTTACCTCAAGATAAGACCACCATATCTCTAATACAGTCCAGAAACAGAACTTTCAGGAAGAAATTGATCTGTGTCAAGCATTATTAATCAACTTATCACTCCTTTATTCTCCATTTAATTAGTAGAAACTAGCCCTACTAACAAATACCAAAGAACCGGTATTTGACCAAAAGAAAATGAAGCCATCACAAAGGAGAACAATGAGTGCTACAATTACTTATATTAATCTTACAATTCTCATTTAAATATTACCATTTTAGCCAGATATAACTAACAGATCACTTTCCATCAGTCAATAGTTTATCAAGTGATGTTAGATTGATACGTAGGAAAGCTCTCACTTGCATAAGAACTTCAGCAAACGATGACAGCCAATGGGTCTTAAAAAGCATGTAATTATAGTAGTTCCAGTTTTTCTATATCAAATCAACAGCTTGAATTGCTATGGTATATTTTTTTAATAGGCTGCAAGAGTCCTTTTTCTTGCCCCAAAGATATTTAAAAGAAAAATAGGATTCTATATCTTTCTCAGAAAGAAAGGCAAATCCATGATCCACAAAAAAATGCAGATAGAGTAGAGACCTCCCAAAGCCACACAAGTCCACGAAAGATCTCTAACCAGGATTTGCATTAAAACAATAATGTCAAATGTGATAAGACTGACACTAAATAAGAGGACAACTAACCTCTGCCTGTGCAACTTCAGATGTAGCATCTGCAGGTCCATCTTGTTGGGGCACATATCCACCATTTTGATATTGTGTAGCAAAATCCTCACGTTTTCTCTTTCCAGATGACATCATAAAGAAGTCCTGGAATTTTCTCCATCATTAAAATTAAGCACGAACTTAAGTAATAGCACTTCATTTACATAGGAACAAAGATTGTTGAGGAAAATATTTCCTGAACTATTCACAATATTGGGATATAAAATCCTTTTTCCTTGACCCATGAGTTCCCAAACCAGGAAAAAAACCAGATGTCTTTATGCAATTGTATGTTACTCATAACAGGAGTTACCTGTGTCAGGGGTTGATGAGAGGTTCCTCTCTCCACCTCATCCCGCCCTTCCACGTATGCTACAAGAAAACAATATTGAATATTAACTAACCATATTGGGCTAGATAGAACTGATTGCTCTTTTAACTTCATACTAACCAACATTAACATCAACACTTAGTGGGGTCCTTTGATTTGGCCAAGGAGAAGGAGATTGCTGTGGAAGGGGGAAAAAAAAAGAACAGATCAGCAATAAATCTACAGCAACCCGACAAAGCTATTTTCTGTGGCTGAATAATAACAACTGTAATAAAACGTTGCCTAAAGGAAAGTGGCATAACAGAGCATTGCTTACCATATACGGGCTTGGCCTTCCACCTTTTACATCAGTATTACCGCTGCTGTCACTCGCAGGAGTAGGATAATCACTGCTTCCAGTAGGGATGTTATACATAGAACCATCTACACTTCCAGGCAATGGTGTAGGAACAGGTGTTTGCAATGGAGTCTAGGAAAATAAAAATCCCACATCAAAAAATCACAGAAGAAAATTATCCACCACGATTTATAAAGTCATATAAGCACTTGAAACAGCCCAATTACCGGAGGGAAAAGCATATCAGCTGTAGGAGTTTCGTACTCCTCTGTCCCTTCATAAGGAACATTAAGATCGCGCACAGGCGTGGGCTGTTTCTGACCAGAAGACCTGTCTATTGGACCGCATATTACTCCCGCTTGCATCATCTTCATTTCCCAAATCTAAAACACAATATCAATATCCCAAGCAATCCATTCAACTATTTCAGTTTCATTGCAATCACATTAATCGAAAACCCTAGTGCTTGATCAGATCAAATCCAAACCAACAAGAAAACCAAAAAAGCTTTTTTTCTCTAAAATAATGAAATCAAACCCTAAAAATTGAAAAGAATTAAAAAAAAAAAGAAAATGAGAGAACGACTTTTACTCCTTGGAGTTCATTGAGGACAGCTTCGCCTGGCCCACCGTTGTTGATGAACTCATCACGAACCTTGCTGATGACGTCTTCGATCACGTGGATGTACACTGAACTCGTTGTCGACGAGGCCATTGATTTCTCGAATCTTCTATCTATAGCTGCTCCTGCTTCTCCTCCTTGGATTCTTTGACTTCTTCCAAACAAATAAATAAGTCTCGGATTTTTATTTTCTCGAGAAAATTTTGGAAGAACAAAGAGAGGACATGGGAATTGGGATGCGAAGGTTCAAAAATTGATGGATCGGATGAAATTAAAGAAAGGAGTTTAGGGTTTGGCGAATCGGAGCTAAGAAGATCGAGAGAGGGAGTGAGAAGATAGAAAGAGAGGGGCGGACGAGAAAACTAGAATAAAGAATGCAATATAAATAGGTTTGCATCCGATTATAAGAAGTGGAGCCACGTGGCGTAATCTGAAAACATATTTCCAAAGAAAAATCAATTTTTTCGTTTCTTTTCTATCTTGGAAAAATGGCTTTGGGTGACTTGTGATGGTGAGTATTATGGAAAGGACAGTAGAGTTTGATCACCGTCCACGTCATAACGTGATTGATTGTGGGTTCCATTTTAGAATGAACGGTGCTGATCCTCCAAATTTAGCATTTGCTGTAATTTTGTCCCTTAGCTTCGTTGGAATCTGTCTGATCCAAATAGGGTCCAAAATCCACATCCAAAAAGACAAAAACCCAAACTGGGTTCAAAACTAAAGTAAAATGGATGTAACCGTAGTTAGGTTCTAAGTTCAAACCTAAAGCCCAAAACTGTAAATGTTTCTAAAGATGATAGTAAGTTAAAAACCTAAAATAAAAATTTTTAATCTAAAATGAATTGAAACTCTAAATTTAATCGAACAAATTTATTAAAAAATGTTTATAAATTCAAATATTCATTGTAATCTTGTATTTGATTTAGACAATATTTATCAAGATTAAGATATTTTAAGCAAGACTAATCTAACAATTAAACACAATTTAAATTAGATTAAAATATTAAAATATTTCAAGCAAAATCATATAGCATCTATAACAAGGTGTTGACATTGTTATTTTGTGATTTTTTTTTTTGCTATCAATATTTAAAAGGAAAAATTATTCTAAATTACATTGTGGTATGGGCTATGTACACAATGAGATCCTATAATTTCAACTTTAACATTTTGAGATCCTATAGTTTATGTTATATACAAAGTTAGAGACTCTGGTACTTTTTCATCCACTTCTATTATGATTTTCGTTAATTAATTTTATAACGCAAAAAATAATTTTTGAAAAATATTTTTTGCATTGTTCGATGTTTATTTCACAAAAAATAGCTTGTTTAACAGAAAATAATTTACAGTTCAATGGAAAATAAGACATTTTTCTTGAAAAAAGTCTTCCACTTTTCAAAAGTGTGAGACATTTTTTTGAAAAATAGCTCCTATTAAGTAACAAGATTTTTATATTAAAATTTAATTTAACTCGAGTCAAATATTATTATTAATAAAATATTTAAATTTAATTTTTAATTTAAAAATATTAATATAAAACTATTTTAATAATATTTTAATAATATTTATATTCTAAATATTATTAAACAAACACCTTTATATTTAATAATAAATTATTAATATAATTTATTATTTTAATAAAAATATTATTTAATACAACAATATTATTATTTAAATAATAAATTGTAACATTATTGATATTTTAAATTTAAAATAGTATTTTAGTATTTTCTTGAAAATTGTTTTTATTTGACTATTTTTAATAATAAATTTATGTCAATTATACTTTATAAATATTTAATAATAATTTTTTAATAAAATTAATATTTTAATGGTATACATATTAATAGAAATAACATTTCAATAATTATTTTATTTTAAATATTTTAAAATTTTTAAATAATTAAATTTTTTAATAATAAATAGTATTATTTTAAGTATTTAATGTTAACATAATATTTTATCATTCAATATTATTATTATTAACATATTATGATTTTAATATTAAAAATTAATAGTTTAATGATAAATAGCTTTTCGTATTTTAATAATTAATATTTTAATATTACGTCAATAGCACTATTAGAGAATTATAAAATAAAAGTTAAATAATAATTATATAAATATAAATAAAAATTTTAAGTATTTAATATTAATATAATATTAAATATTAAATATTATGATTAGAATTTTATTATTTGAAATATTAACATTTAAAAATAAATAGTTCTTAATAATTAATAATTAATAATTTAACATTTATGTGAATATTACTATTTGAAAAAAAATAAATTTTCCAAAAAATAACCCAATAATAAAAAAATATTTTTCATTGAATCATCCAAACATCAGAAAATCTTTGTTTTTCAAGAAAATCTTCAATTTTTCCAAAAAATATTTTCTAAAAGCTAATTTTAGCATAACAAGCACAAAATTAATCTAATGGTAATTTTAAAATTAACTTACAGTTTTACTCTAACTCTTTTCTTACATATACTCTCTGCTCATCTTTCTTTCTCTCACTCTATGAGAGTACAATTAAGGAAAATACCAGAAAGCTAGGTCTTTTTGTCGTGTCTCTTTAGTCTTGATTTTTGTGTTACAAGCAACTTCAAAAAAAGATATCATGTGCATTGATCGTACACCTTCCCCCAATAATATTTGGTCATATTTTTTTTAATGATAAAGTGGTTGGATATACTTTCCATCATTTTTTTCTTTAGTGAATGAAAAAGCTTAGAAAGAGTTATTGGTTACAAAGTAGATTTCTACTAAAAATAGTATAAGGATTTAATTTTTTTTGGATAATAAGATTTGAATTATTATAAATGTTATAAGAAATTTAAAAGAAAAAAAGATAAATAAGGTGAAAAGATAAATGCAAACAATTTTGTTGATTTTGCTAGGTTAATTATAAAATTATATCTTTATGCCACTTTATTAATTTTGTTTGCATTAAAAAATCAATTAATAAAAAATATAATAAAAATGAAGAAAATAACAAAATAGTTACTTTTGCGCGTAATATAAATCATAAAATTTTAAAATATCAAAATTAAAACCACAAATCCTTACATAATCCACGTCATAAAATAACATAATTTTTTATTTAAAATTAATAGTTATTATAATTAACTGATATTTATTACCTCCACAAACCGTTGTACAGAATATCCGTGGACTATGCCTACCCGACTTTGTATTCGGTGGATGAAGCTGGAAACAAGTAAAAAGCCGACGGTCGGATCTGTAATTTTCTGATGATGTGCTTGCTTAATGTCTGGTGTCCGATTTCCCTTAGTGGATAAAATTGTGACTACGTGGCTCAATTCTATTTGCTACTTCCCATCACCCCTTCTCATCCGGATAAAACGAAATTCCAGCGCCACACCTACAGGCATCGACTAGTGTGAACTAAATAATGGACCCGTAGATAATTGAAAGTATACACAGAAAACTATTTTGAATTGAAGGAGAGAGTCGCTTTTTGACATCATTTTTTGTTTTTCTTTTTTGAACATATCCATGGCCGCAACTCTCACCTCCAATTCGTTTCTCTTAACCACCACGCCTCGGTCAAGGCTGAACCTCAAGAACCCAAGGTTAACAGTGTTTGCCAAAGGGTCCGGTCCTTTCTCTCCGTTTCAGCTTGGGAAAGCTAAAGACAACACTGAAGAAGGCCAAGTTGAAGATTCAGGGAATTCCGGTCCTTTCCGTTTCAATTTTGGTATGATCCCTGATGTCAAAACTTTGGTCCCCGTCGTGACTAAATCTTCTGCGGGTGGTTTATCGTTTGGGAACCCTAGAAGAAAAGATCCAAGCACTGTATTTGTTGCTGGCGCAACCGGGCAGGCCGGCATTCGCATTGCCCAAACGTTGTTACGCCAGGGTTTCAGTGTTCGTGCTGGCGTGTCAGAGCTTGCTGCTGCCCAGGAGCTGGCTCGTCTTGCTGCACAATACAAGGTTAGCACTTAAAATTAAAGCCACAATCAGCTTGGATCATAAGCTCCCTTAAGTAATATCGAAGATCTCTTATACGAAGAGTATTTAAATAGTTTTCTATACGTCAACTAGTTTTATGGAAGCTCCTAGTTTTATATTCTACAAAAATTGCATATCTTCGAACAAAATAGAACTTGTAATATTAAAAGGTTGCTTTCCTCTTTTCCATAGAATTAAATTAATTAGTAATCTTTTAAACATCAAGTGTCCCTTAAAGAAGATTTTTATATCAAATTCGTATGGAAATTGTGTGATCTCAATCTGCCAAAATAGAAGAACCAGGATACTGTTAGTAACCAAATTTGGGGCCATTGGGACCTGAATTTTATATCTTGAGCACTAATCTTTTGTCATTACAGATAATATCCAAAGAAGAATCAAAACGTCTCAATGCAGTAGAATCCACCTTCCAAGATGCAGAATCAATAGCCAAAGCAATTGGCAATGCCAGCAAAGTTGTCGTCACGATTGGCCCTGGTGAAAATGGTCCCACTTCCGCTGTGTCCCCATCGGACGCCTTACAAGTGATTCAAGCTGCTCAACTAGCGGGCGTGGGCCATGTGGCGATAGTCTATGATGGTAACCCAGAAAGTGCTTCTACTTATAACGTCCTTGATGGCATCACCTCATTCTTCAGCAACATCTTCTCTCAATCTCAACCGTTGAGTCTGCCCGAATTGTTGCAAAAAGTAATCGAAACTGACGTTAGCTACACGTTCTTAAAGGCAACCCTGACAGAAGATTATTCGGCAGAGAGCTCTTATAATGTAGTGGTGTCAGCTGACGGAAGCACCGGTGCAAACGACTACAAAGTAATGTAAACATAATGTAATGTATGCCGTTTTATCTGTTTCATTGTAAGAAAAGTTTTTCTTTCTTGCTCATAATCTTTGTTTGTCTTATTGCTCAATGTTTTTGAAAATTGTGGTTAGGTTGCAAAATCTCAGATAGCATCTTTAGTAGCAGATGTTTTCTGCAACACTGCAGTGGCCGAAAACAAGGTACATTCAATTTGTTAATTTGTAATTGAATCCAAATGTGAGCATGGATTTTGATTCGATGGAAGTGATTCAGGATTACGTAAACACTTGAATCTTGCATAATGCAAGTATTTAAGGTTTGCTTAAAGTTGCTTAAAGTTTGCTTTGGTTGCAAAATGAGACAGGTTGTGGAAGTTTATACGAGCCCATCAGCTCCATCGAAGAGTGTAGAGGAGCTTTTCAGGTAAATTGCTTGGGTGTCAGTTTATCAATTTCACAGTTCTACAAGATTTTAGATTGCTTGGGAAAGACGTACGTTCTAATTTTTTTTGCTTTTGTCACTTGCTTTCTGAAGTGCTATTCCTGAGGATGGAAGAAGGAAGGCATATGCAGAAGCAATAGCAAAGGCTAAAGCCGAAGAAGAGGCAATAGCAGCTGCAGGGAAAGCTCGCGAGGCAGCTGAAGCGGCCAAGAAGCTTGAACAGGAAGTGAAAAAGCTTTCAGAGCAAGAAGCCAGGGCTGCTACTCTAGCTGAAGAAGCCCAAGAGAAAGCACAGGCTGCTGGCGCGGCGTCAGTGGAAGCCCTCTTGAGTAAAGCCAAAGACTTGAGCGCAGGACTTTCTTGGGAAAAATTCAGTTCCCAGATCGTAACTGCAGTTCAAAAGGCTTCTGATGATGAAAAGAAGCCTCCTAAAGTGCAGATCGCAACTGTCAGGGGACAAGCAAAGGCCAGAACGCTACCATCCCAGAGAGCCATTGTTAGGCAAGCTCCCTCATCTTTTTTCCCAAAGCCAAAGGAGGCACCGAAGCCCGAACCAAAGGCAAAAGAGGCAGAGAAGACTGAAGTGAGGAAGGTTTTTGGTGGCCTGTTTCAGCAAGAAACCATATATGTCGATGATGACTGAGAGAGAACCATTTGAAACCAATAATCTTTTTCAGTCTTTTCAGATAATTTTTGTGCAAATACGGTCTCAATATTTGTCTAATATTTTTCTTATGCATTGCTTTGCTCGAAAGTCAAAGATGCTGGCAAATAATTGTTAAGACAAACTATATAATTCTGTCATATCTGAAAGGTATTTGCAAGGATTACCTAGTGTTAGTCAATAGTTTATATGCTAAATTAATCCGATCTTACAATTGTTCTACAATATTGGGAGTATCGGCAGATCCGTTTTCACCTTTTCGTGCCTTCTACGTCGGATATCAACCCACAAAAGTCATGTTTCGGTTTCCATTTCCATGGGTTTAGAATCACTGAAACAGATATTAAAACAAACAAAAGCATATCCAAATAAAAATTAAAATTGCAACTTATATCTTTCACCTTACCGGTAAAAGGTTGCGTCGACTTATATTCGGATATATATGTATATAGTTTTCTAAATATATATATAAAATTAAATACAAAATATAAGATATGATATTTATTACAAATTAAATCAGTTTAAAGGATGAACAATATATTCGGCCTGATAAACTCAATTCATATTTTGTTGGCTATGGATATGATATTTAGTAATTTAGGCTAGTTCAACCCAACTTAAATCAATGTTCAAATAATAAAATTATTTTTATTTAAATTTAATTATAAAAATACATAAATATTTTTAAATTTTATGTCGATCGCATTTAAATTTTGTTAAAATGTTTAGAAATCAAAGTGGAACAAGGTTTTGTTTGCCTTGAATAATTTATTTTTTAAAATATCTTATATTTTTATTATAAAATATTTTTATAGGTTATCAGTAATTTTATATATTTAATGGTTTTCTTAAGAGGTCAAGATTTGATATTTAAAAGTTATCTTTTTTTCTTTTTCTTTTTAATAATTTCATAATTGTTACATAGATTTTTTTTAGAATATATTTATAAATTAATATGTACTAATTAATCGCTAAAAAAATTAAGTTTTAAATTTCATAACTTTTTAATAATTAATTGATAAATAATTATTGATCAACTCTATCTTTACATCAAAAATTATTTATTATTGTTGATAAAAAATATATATTTTTATTATTTTAATTTCAAATAATAACATTAACTAACACATTGTATATCATTCCATTACATGAGATGTGTTGAATAATTATTGTCATTAAAAATATACATAATTAAGAACCAGCACTGTACATGTTATTTTTAAAGATTTGTATTTGATGAATTAACAATATATAAATTTATGCATTATCAGTGACTCAAATGATATCAACGTATTAAAATAAAAGTTATTTGTATTTATTTTTATGAATAATAATAAGGTAATATGATCTTAGTCATTTTGTATCAAATACAAACTTTTATATTAGTTTGCATTTGGATGCTTTGCACTTGTGAAGGAGACTGGACTAAATGGGATTTAACGTTCCAACAATCATTTTTAAATATGTAAATAGACATTAGATTTAGATATTCGAACTTATATCCATAAAAATGAAATGAATTTGAATAATATATTCGAATATTCAACGTTATTCGAATCAAAATTATGATTTACAAAAACAAATAAAAAAATGTCATATATCCATTTTTCATTATCTATTGCCAGCCCTAATCTTCATCAGTCAACTATACTCAATACTGTTTTTGATGCATGTATGTGTATGTGTGCATATATATACACACACATTTGTATGGATTCTGAATCTGATCAATTAATATTATGCCATAATATTCCTAATTCTGTGACTAACATATATTTGTAAAGTGGAAGCATGTCCTACTCTTTTGTTTGCCAGGGATGAAGACTTACAGAGAGAACATTATACACTCAAATCTCACTGGTTTAAAATCTATACTCAGCATTGAATTGAAAAATAATCCAACTGAATTCTTTTGTTTTTGTGGCACAGTCCAATTAAAACCTGTGTTACTTAGATTTAGGATAAGTTTCGGATACGAGAATATATGCAACACGAATGTATTTATTTTTTAAAGTTTTTCTTTATATATTTAGAAGAATATCGACCCTTGTATCATATCCAAATACGTTTAAGACATAAATACTTTATAGAGAATGAAGAACTTAGATAATAAAGAACAAGGCAAGACTGATTAATTCCTTAGTAATGATTTGCATATTCGCCGACGAGATTTCAATGCAAATTATCGAAAAAGGCGAGAGGCAGGTTATAAGAATTCAGAAAGCCAATGACCCCTTCGGGTACTTTCGGATAAGCTAGATTGAAAAACCTCACGAACTTGACCTAATTAAAGAAACCTGAAATTCTTTTGATGCAGTTTGTCAGCAAAAACTATATGAAAAGGGCATTGAGATGCATGCTTTACTTCGAGTTAAATGTTTGTTGCTTAATATCTAATGACTTCAAACTAATTTAGGCTTAAAAAAGGCCTTGATCTGAACTTTATTGTGCATATATATAAATTTGACAAAGCCATAATCAATTGGTTCAAATTCTACTGAGAAACCTGTCGTTAATGGCTGTCAGCTTTTAACGAGAATCATTTGTTTATAATCTTCTGTTTGGATTAATGCGGAATAAACTTTAGTTATAGGTGAAATTCCTTTACTAGTCATTTAATTTTACCATATACTTTCATTGTTTTCGATTTCTCATTTAAAGAACCAAAGCTAAACCCTAGAAAAGAACGATTGCTCACAGATATTAAAAAACAAAAATCACCAAGATCTCTAATGTTATTAATTTGCTGCACTTAAATACATATTACTTAGCATAAAAGTTGAGAAGTAGAAGATTCCGTTGGAAAACATAATTATAATTAAATATAAAAAAAACTTGATATTTTCAGTCTGAATGCACAAAGAAATTGGAAAAATAACAAATACAAATAATATGTTTGCGGCTAAATATTATAGCCCCCCAAAAAGCTTGAGGCTAAATGTATAGAAATCATGTTTTTGTTCATGGGAAGCTAAATAGAGATTTACATAATATTTATCATCCAACAAATTAAAAAAAAAAAAAATTAACAAAGGGAGGGGAGGAAAACGTACCATCATGGTATTATTTCGAATTTAAAAGAACTTTTTGGTAGTCATTGATGGAGATGAATCCTGAGGTTCAGGCCCCAGTCTAAGTTCAAGATCCAATTCAGACCCTGGAGAAATCTGGCTTGATGAAAACCCTTTTTCAATGCCGGCCTCGTGAACTTGACTGCTTGGATTTTGATCTGTTATCGATGGTTTTTCATCAAACAAAGGCAGTTTCCGGATTTCCGATCCAACATGGCAGCTGGTTTTGTCTCTTATGGTAGCATCATCATCGTCCTGAATAACCCACGGCCACTTTCCAGGGCTGCTTCTTTCTTGACCAGACCTGGCATCCGCCGCTGCATGTGTCGTCGAGCTCGGATGATTCGGAGAATACGAGGGGATAATTTTCGAGAAGTCGAAAGGTTGTTGAGTAGTTTGAGTTTCACTTGGTGAAGCTTGTTTGAGCTTGGCTTTGTCTCGACGATGGATATTCATGTGGCCACCCAGGGCTTGTGCATTGGAGAAACCTCTCTTGCAAAAAGTGCAGTCATAGGACCTTGCAGGACTTGCTCCTTGTTCATCCGAGG
>JBBYHM010000025.1:7676946-7700219 GCA_038381775.1 Adansonia rubrostipa
CAAAGCTTCTGTGAAAAGTCGAAAAAAAGAGTTCACTTTAATTAAATTTTCGCAATATCCTATGCTTATAAATCTTTGATCTTCAAACTACATATATATATATATATATATATATATATATATATATATTTGAAATGATAGTAAAGTGAACATTCACTTGGGTCAACAGCTGTAAACACCGGCAAATCTAATGCTGCCAAATCGATCGTCCTAATGCTATATATTTTTTAATTTTATATTTGAAGTTGCCAGTTATTGCAGATAGTAAACACAGGATATGACTCCATTGAACAAGGATATGTCCACATGAATTTGAAATAAATAAAGACAGTGAATTTACGCTTAATCTAATTAATTTATACAATTCTTTAAAAAAAATATTTATAGAATTTGGGGTTTAAATATATATATATATATATATATATATATATATATATCCACATAATTTCTCAAAAGGGATAAAGGAGAAGGAGGATAGGATCCTGAAACTAAGATATAAAACTTCAAGAAGCAAAAAAAGTAGTATGTTTCAAGCTGCTTACTAATTAATGTTAATATATTTTATGGATTCCCTAACAAGGTGCACGAATGTCGATCATTATTAGAGAATTTATATCAAATTCCATCTTGATTATTATACTTATTTTTATCTCACACCTTATTTTATTTCACAAATTTAATTTATGAATGGATTTCATTTCATGCTATATAAATGCTATTTGGACTTTTTATCTTTCTAAAGTATTTATATCCGGTATATATTTAAATATGAATATAAAAATATTATTTTTAAACATATAAAATTAAAAAATTAAATATATACTTATATCAAAACTCACCCGAGTTCAAACATTTAGCAAGAAATGATTACAAATAACATGATCTTTTCAACATGATGAGGCCGATGATTCAAGCTCTAAATCAAACAAAACCATAGCATACTCTCTCAACCATAATTTTCCCAAGACAAAATTCCATCGCGTGAAAAATAACCATAACATTCTAGGATATTTTTCCGGGAAAATTTAGTCAATCCTGCAGCTCTATCCGATTTGGCGAGAACATCAACTTAATCTCAATGATTTTAGACTAACAACAGTACCTATATTATAACTTTGCAGTTAATGAGATGCAATTTGCTTATAAATATATGGAATTGGGAACCCCACCTTATTCCTAGAAAAGCAATGGGAATTTGGACAAAGTTAAATGTGGATGGGAGAGTTATTTATTTAATTCTTGATGGAAAAACTGAACCCTTTTCTTAATTCTCTTCAACGAACCAGTTTAGTGACTGACAGCAAGAAAGGAAATCAGAAAAGAGTGAAAGGACCAAAGGGTACCTGTTGATGTATTTTAGTATCTTTCTTCATGACAAAATAAAAACAATATATCATCACTTTGGTAGCTTCAGATATAAATGGTAAAATTTTCATGGTATTTTAGTGTCAGCTTTGGTATTTAAAATAGAATAATTAAGGCCAACTATTAAGGGCACATAAAGAAAAAGGAAAAAAAGGTTGAGTGGGGAAGAAAAGAACAAACCTTATCTAGTTATCTTGTTGTAGGATCAAAGGAATTGAGATATCTCCAAATCTCTCTTCCACTCAAGCCCCCCTTGAAGCTATATCCAAACAAAATCATTCCCATGAAGACGTTAGAATCTCAAAATTATTGGATGCCGCCTTTTACAAATCACTGCATGAATCCCGAGTTCATTCGATGAAGGGTCATTAGCCAAGGCAAAGATCAAGTTATAGAGTGAACTTCAGGGGTTTTTTTGACTCTATGGAGACAGGAGAGGCTGCATTTATCCAATAGAGGACAGATGGCAATACACAGTTACCACTTGGGATGCCAAGTGGACCCCTGCTGGCACTTATCCATTGTGTTTAGCCGAAAAAAGTACAGATTGATATCATATGCAGAGAATCAAATGTGAACGAGAGAGGAAACTGCAGATAGAATTTCCTTCAAATCTTTGTTTTTTAAAAGAAAAAGAGAACCAAAAAAATTGAAAAATAAAAATTTTAGCATAAAATATAGTCATAGATCACCTTTTCTGGTGATGATGAGAGGGCACATGGGCCGCACTGCAAGCCATTATATATATGTATATATATATATATGTGTGTGTGTGTGTGTGTGTATGTATGTATTTGATGGTTACTGAGACAGTTTGAGATACATCCTCCTATATATTGCTGTTTTCCCTTTGCTATCTTCTCTGCAAATCTTTTTTTTCTTATTTTTTTCAACTAGGGAAATCTTTCTCGGAAGGTGTTGGTTGGTACACAGAATTTGATTACTGTTCTTTCTCTGGGAATTTAGTTCTTTTGCTTACAAAGAAGAAAAGGAAATGGAGAGTAAGAGACAAGTTGGTTCTTCTTCTTCTTCTTTCACCGCTGATCTTTTTGGTTCCAAGGAGTCGTCGTCATCATCATCATCAAAAGGGATTTTCAGTTCCATTTTTCCTTCTATGGTATTAACACTGTTGCAGTTCACCTGAATCTAAAACTGTTCTTTTCTTGCTTCTTTTATGTATTGGATTCAGCTGATTGGACATGCTTTAATTAATAAGTGTCGTTTTGATTCTTTTCCCAACTTTCTTAATTAAAAATTTCAGGTAGGTGGGAGAAACTCCTCAAACTCTAAGGAGTTAGAATCATGGCCCAAACAGCCTTTGGAAAGTTCAGCCTGGAGACATGGAATGCAAGGTTATTGATTAGGATATTTTGTTTCCTTATAATTTCAATCCATTTCTTTCCTCAGCCATCTCCTCAAGACCTTCAATATTTCTTGAAATTGAAAGCACTGGGAAAACAAATTCCAAGTCTATTTGCTTGTCGAATCAAGCACTTTTTGTGTCAATAGGAGAGCATATCAGAATTTTTCTGTATTCACCAAGAGTAATCTGAGCAACTATGAGAATTGAAACCGAAAAAATAATCATCATAATGTCACGTCGCAGCCGCTATTTAAAATCCATACTTCTTACTTGATAATGTAAGACTAGTGTCCTGATAATATTGTCTGATTTTGTTTTGCTCAGCTCCACTTGCTGAGAGTGCAACCTATAGCATACCCAACAAGGACAGAAACTCTGGTTTTCAGGAAGAATGGGTGGAGCCATGCCATTTAAGTTCATCTCTTTACTATGGTGGCCAGGACATATATTCCCATTCTTCAAGTACCCAAACTTCTTCTACATCATATCCTATTGTGAGTATGACACTTAGGTCGACTCTAATACCAAAAAAAAAAAATACTTTGTTGATTGATGCATGAAAGTAATTTGTCTTGTAAGTTTTCAGATAAATGTATGAAAGTAATTGTACCAGTATATTTTTTGTGAATGAATAGTTTAAGAAAGATGGAGAAGATGACCCTAATGGAAGCAATTCACAGGGTGCTTCTAGAGGAAATTGGTGGCAAGGTAGGTGACTTTTGTTCTAATGCAACTGTGAATTTATACTATATCGATATCTCAAAACTCGACTTCGATTTCTGCAGGGTCGCTTTATTATTAGAGCCTAGCATTCCAGTGCATATGAATTGTCCATCAGTTTTCTAAAGGTAACTTCATTTACCAAACCCTTTCACTGCTCAAGTTTTTTTTTTTTTTTTTTTTTTTTTTTTTTTTTGCAATATAGCAATAGCCATTACAGTTCCCCAAAGCCAAATTGCATTGTTCCTTGTGAAACAAGAAACCTACTTTTTCTAAGAACGAACTTCCCCGTAGATTTACTCTTTCTTAATCTTGACATTTTTGCAGGAATTGATAAAGCAAGCAAGCAAAAAATCATGGAAGACATGAAAGTATAAATAAGTTCCTGACATGGACACAGTTTGTAATATGATATTTTGTCTGGAAATGAAGGTTGAGAAGTCCTTCATTCTATAGAATCTCCTCCCCCCTACACCCCACAGTGTGTGAAAGGGCTGAGAGCTGATAGATAATTTAGGCTTTCGTTTCTTAGATGTTGATATCGATGCTTGAGATTCTGTATCGAAAATGTCATCTTTAACTATGAATGAAAGTTGCATAACAGAAACTAAAATATATATCAACCTATTTCCGGCGGCAGTGAACAAGAAAAAGCTAATTCTACTGCTATAATTTTACTGATGGCTGCAAGTTCATATGATTCCATAGTGTAGATATGAGATATACAATTCTTCTTAAAAGATATGAGATACCTTGCCACTTGCATTTCTTGCCTAAAGTAACCCAGAATTTATAGAGCCATAACTGTCATCTGGATGCCAAGAGTAAGTACCTATGTCCATGCCATGCCATCTTTATTTGTATCTAGATGAAAGAGATTATAGCCCATAAATTCAAAAAGTAAAAGAGATTGAATGAAAATTTTTACATGAATGATGTAAATTACCTCCATGTCGGCAACCATTAAAACTGGCACTAGGAAGACAGTGTTTACTATTGCCTTTCGTCCTGGTAATCCTTGGATATGACAGTCTTCAACAAATGAAGCAGTTCGGTTCAGTTCAGTTTGACGTTCATAACTTAAAGATAACTTTTCTTGGAAAATTTCTTACCTCACCTACTGCCGCGCTAGTGCAGAGAGATTTGTTGTAAAACTCGTCTCCTGGTCTCGGGATTCTCAGGACTATCAATGAGATAGAGATCAAAGAAGTTCACCAAGATACCATCTTAAAGAGAATCTAATTAAGCTTGAACATGAAACCAACATTACCATGCTTAAATTAATGGATTTTGTTAGTTGCAATATTCTTCCTTTGGTATGCAGAGAAATAGTCTTCCATATGAAGCTGCCATTTTGGTGTCAGTGAACAATTGCAACCCTCTATGTCTAGCAGCCTTCCTTTTCTTCTCCAAGACCACCCTGCCATCATCCCAAACCCTATAGAGATCCTTTTTTAAGGAAGTTACGCTAGGTGAGAAAGTGTAAGCAATTTCTGATCTGACGATTACAGACCCTGTGATGCTGGCAAGCGTTGTAGCCATTACTGGTTTCCCAGTCAGCATTGCTTCTAACAATGTATGACCCAATCCTTGAGCTCGAAGCATCGTGTTCACAAAAATATATATTGCATTATAAAACCTTGCCAATAGAGCTTGTTCCAATGGACCCAAAACAAGTATATCAGGCCCCAGACCTCTGTATCTAGCACCCCAAGGGTCAACACCAGCAACAAGCACAATAAAACTTTCTTGAAATTTGTTGTTTTCCGCTAGTATTTGCTTCAAAGCTTCAAAAATCAAAGGGTGCCCTTTGTCTTTCACTAACCTTCCTGACATTCCCAGAATCAAAGATATACTTTTTCGAGATGCCAAAATTCTTCTTAAAATCGTTTCCTTGAGAAAATCAGGTTTAAAAATATCCTCATCTTCGCCGTTGAGAATGATGTGGACTCATTTTTCTGGGATCATATAAATCCTTTTCAGGACATGTCCAGCATGATCACTTGTAGCAACGTGGTGAGAATCTTGGAAAAAAACCTCACCTTTTCAACAACTTTCACAGCTCTATCAGTCATCACATGAGCCTGTTGTTCTTCAGGAGCCAGAAGAAGCCCTTTAATGACGACAGAAATTAACGGTTTTGTGTGCAATTCCACGCCAAGTAACAACGAGATTTGTCAGGTTCTTTGCTCGATTATGCAACAACCCGGTCTAGTTTTTGAGTTCGAAATTGTTTCCATACAAAGGCCTGGTCCAGGTAACCACCGGCTGTCGGCTTTGAAAGGTGAAAGAAATAAATTGCTAATTGGATACATTGGAGAGGATGAATTTGGAGAAGAAGTGGTGAAAGCGTGGATGGCCTTTTTATGAAAGGGCAAGGTGTAGAGTCAAGGCATGGCCTTCAAGTCCTCCTGCATGAGATCTATGAGGTAATTTCTTGACAAAAAGGGCAATTTTTAAGGATTTCAGGAGGAGGATCAGAAGGGAAGAAAGATGATTCCAGGCAGAAGGGAATGTCAGTAAGTCAATATCTTCCTTTCCCTTTTGCGTTCATTATTTGGTTTATTGAATAGCAATTGCTCGAAAAAGAACAGCAAGAAAAGATTGAGATGAAAGAAAATGCAGAAAAGATTGCAATTACAGAAATAATGAAACCTGAAGATAGTTGTAATATAAGAAAACCAAGTGAAGTATTTGCAGCAAAATATTGCAAATCTATTAAATTATGCATCTCAAATTGCTAACCTATGAAAAAGTAATTGAATTTCCACTTTCAATTACATAGATAAAATTTAGAGCTGAAATGTCTTGTTAAATCAAATAAAGAGCAAAGAATTCAATAATCTTTTATTTATCCATTATTTTTCTAGCGAGTGAAGGCATAAAGAACAATACAAACATAGATAATAAGAGCCGAAGGGACCAAAACTACCAAAGGAACAATGGCAGCAAAACTGTAAAGACTCCCACAACTCAAAGTCCCAAGCTTAATCTGAACCATAGCCACCAAAGCCATCGTCAAAAACCCACATCCGAAAACTGACCCGAAACCCGAAACCAACATCCCAACCCTCAAAGCCATCAAGTTCACATCCACAAGACTGGCGCCAACCCCACGCCCGGCTAAGTCATTGCTGTCTTTGCTTATTTTTATGGCTTGTTTGATGGCTGATGCAATGAGGCTAGAGAAGAGGAAAGAGCTGAAGGAGTAGACGTGGCACGCAATAAGGCTCTCAGCGACGTCAGAGCCGGCAGTGCAGGAGGCAGGGGTGCTGGGGTCTATAAGGGTTGGGGTGGGGTACCATGCAAGGCCAAGGAATAAAGCAAAGGTGAAGAGTGAGTTGACATTGACCAGCCCGTCTAGTGCCATTATGTGGATGGTGGTGGCGCTGATCACACGGCCAAGGCGGATGGTGGATGTCGGCGGAGATGGGGCAGAAGAAGGTGGTGGAGAGAAGAGATGCTTCAGAGAGAACATTTTTTTGGTTCTGGAAACCGATGGTTACTTTGGAGATTGAAATAAGAATTGAAGAAAAAGGGAAGGAAACTTTTAGGATTTGTTTTGCCGTTAGCGTGCCTTTCCCGCCACGGAAAGGTATTTTTAGTTATTTGGAAAGCAGAAATAAATAAATAAATTCCCGAAAAAGAAAGGTTATACTTTAGCCACTATTGTTATTAAGTCAAGCAAAACATTCCAGATTGTCCATAATAAATTGCCAAATTCTATTGAACTTCAAAATTCTATTGAACTTCAAATATTCGGTTCATTAAGAACAGCAAAATTGGTTTAACAAAGCAAATATGACAAGGGCACACCTCAGATCAAATTTCACAAAAATCTTGTAATTGTGGCAACTTTTTAACGAATGATACAGGGTCCATATTCAGACGTCATTTCTAATTGGAATAAATCTTCGGTTCGTTCTAGCCTTTGACCAAAACCATTTTTCGTGCCAGTATCGAAGCTGATAACGATCACAGTAACACTACCCTAACTAGATACGTTGTTAAATAGCTACCTGCTATTTGCTACTTGGAACCTAAAATTCCCTACCCCTCGAGCCAAGGCCATAATGTCTCCCTTAGCAACCACTTTCGCTAGGCTCTGCAGATACTTTCGAACATTCTGGCATAATCACGTGTTGCATGCCTCTTTCCCTATAAATCAACATGCCAATATCTGATTCCTGCAAGTTATGCAGCTGTGACCTGCATAGAGAAAACTTATGATTGGTCTCAGATAACTGGTTCATTATAAATCCATGAACTTGAAAGTGTATTTAGGTTATGGATGCCATTTTGATGGCTCCTGCTTTCTTGCCACTGCTAAAAGAGACAAGTTATAATCTTGCTCATTCCTTTCTGAAACCAAGATTATTTCTAAAAAACCCAAGTCCTCTTCCGGTTTTAACACAACCTAATTCTGATGGAAAGTAGTTCAATCAAGTCAGTTAAAAATTAGAAAGGGAAGGTACACCAGCAAGCTACAAGTTATTGCATGGTCAATAGCCTCTAGTACAAGAAGAAACAAATCGTGCCATTCGACATTCTTAACTAAAAAGCGAGACTCATACCTTCTGCTCAACGGACATGCTTGTCCAGAAATGCTTTGGCCAGGTTACTGAAGCTTACGTTTACAGTTTGAGCTGAAGCATACCTCTCAATGACATCAATTACTTCAGGCTTCAGAATCTCCTCCCTGTTTGACTTGTTACAAAGATAATAAAGGGCCCCCAGAGCATAATTCACCTGATAATCGAATGGTTCTCAGACGTGTATACATGTACAGAGACAATCACAAGCAGCTTTACTATTTTGAATGCATCACCTTACATCAGGTAAACAGATGTGGTTTCCTAATATGAGCATGCCTCAGGGAGTTTCGTACATGTAATATTTGAGAAGGAGAGGGAGAGAGATAGAGAGAGGTTACAATGAATGTAACACAATCCATCCCAAATCTCTCTCTAAGAACTCAAAGCGCTACTGTGGAAAAGAAGAAAATAAAGAAACAACCAAGAACATAAGTTTCCCTACTCACTGTGTTTCTGACTGGGCTTGATAAACACTGAATAACAAGAGGAATTCCACCACACTGAGTAATAATAGCAGCATTTGCTGGATCTGCAAGGGGAAAAAAAGTCCTCATGACACAAGGGTCATCATAATTCATAACGAAAGAAAACCATGATTTTAGAATTAAAATTCCAGACTTACCTACACAAGAATTGCAGACACCTCCGATTCCAAATTCCACAAGCTTCTCATTTGGTTCTGTTATGCAATCTAGGAAGAGTTCCAAAACATTGAGCTGTTCAGAAAGTAAGATGTTAATGTGGCAGAAAAGGACACGAGAGACAATATTCAAATTTAAGGACAGATTATTTCAAAGAAAGGATTTTTGAACCTGGCGCAAGAACGAATAATTATATGGATCATAAGCAAAGTTTGCCAAGTTTGCAGCGATCTTCTCCTTCGTCCCTGTGGAAACAAGTTCCTATTCACTTAAGGAATTATGAAGGGTATTTGATCAACTGAGAATAATACCGAATGGAAAGACGCTAAATCTGACTAGTCAGGAAGTATTGACATTGTATCTACTTACATTCTAAATAAACTACTAGCATTAAACAAGCATAAAGAAAATAGAAATATGTGATACTATTTTCACTTACTTTAAAATAGAATTAAATCCGAATACCCCAAGTACCAAATTTTGTGAAAAAAATCTTGTATTAACTCTTACAATAAGGTGAATTCATCTACAGAAAGATTATTAACGAAGGGTCTCTCAACCAAAAATTATTAACAACATAAGTTATGCAGGAAAGAACTTACATTCAAAGAATGCAGCATACCTTCATCATTTGTGTTCTGAAACTGACTCACCAATTCCTGAAGTGAAATGTGTAAACAAGTATCAATGAATTGTTATCATCTATGCCCTTCAACATACCCACAAACATTGTGTAAAAATAAAGATACCAAAATATTAAAATTGAAAATAAAAAGGGGAAAAAAATTACCTGAAGATATTGGAGCCTTGAAGTTCCATATTTTCCAGTTCTTTCTTCCTGCCTTTGATCATTGGTAAACATGTTGTCTGTTTATAAAAATCTACATACAGAGGATTGCAAATTTACATAAAAGAAAAAAAAGTTCGAAGTTTGCAATTTTTTGTTTTCTAACACAAGTTTAGCACAGCAAGAAAGCTTACAAATTGATTCGGAGAAGAGCCTAAATCTCAAATAAGCAAAAGGGTAACCTTAAAAAGGCTCAAAAGGTGGAAATTTGGGAGCTTTTTGACGATAGCTTTCCTGGGTTTCGCTAGTTGAGAGATTCCAGAAAATTACGAAGAAAGAAGGAAGGGAATGAGAAAAAGGAAGGGTAAAGGAAAAGGCATAAAACACCCTTTTTTTTTTTTTAATGATTTTATTATAACTTCAAAAAAATAAAATCATCCAAAAATTTTAAATTTTTAATGATTTATCAGACCTAGATGAGTTTTGTTTTGTTTTCTGTAAAATAAAAAAAAAGGTAAATGAAAAAAATCTACCAAATAAAATTTTAATTTATTAAAATAAAGTGTTTTTTGCATATTATTATAATTTAATATAATTTTAATTTAATTTTTATTATTATTTTTTCGATTATATTTTCATGATTCAATTTTCAACAAGTAAACGATAGTTTAGAGCTTTTCCTGACTTAATATTGAGACAAAAAAACACTTAATTCTTAAATATTAAAATTTTCTAATATTCTTTATAATTATTGTTTTTTTTTAATTTTTCTTAACAATAAATTTGATAGTATTGTTCTAATAAAATTTATTAATAAAAAATATATTTAAAAATTATTCAATATTTAATTTGAAGAAAAAATTATCAATTAAAAAAGTTTATTTAATAAAACCTTTTACAACACAATTAACTCGTTGTAATAAAAATTTTATTATAGGTATATTTAGTACATATAATAACGTGGTTGTTTGATTCATCGAATGATTAATTTAAAAAATAGCCGTTTTCGATCTTAATTCGTAAACTCACTGAATAATCATTCAGTGGGGCATCAAATGACTATTCCGACCTTAGATGAAATAAAATATTACTTTAAGTGAATATTTAAATTCAATATTATTTTATTTCACTAAACCAAACTACCGATATAACTATTCTATTCTATTATTTCTTTATTCTATTTTCATAAAAATGAACACCCTATTTCATTCCAATTTATTAAACTTGAAATTAGTATTTGAAAAAAAAAAAAAAGTTTTATTAGTGGGAAACTATTTATTGGTGCACATGTTGATGATCGTGGGATGCACATATTAGTGGTACACGTACTAATGACCAGCACAACAAGCAAGTTATGACAATGGCCTGAAGCCGGTTTCATTGGTTTTATTCTTTCGAATACTTTGAATCTGGGTATGACAGATCTGGTCTCTCGTCAAAATTGAGGTTGAGTTTTTGTGTATTTTGAAATTGGAGATGATAGGTTTCGCCTCTCATCAAAATTGGAATTTTTTTTTTTTTATGTCTTCCAGTTGTTTGATGTATGGGGGAAATGAGAGTTTTGTTTGATTTTAGATAGATTACGCGGGCTGTTTTTACAGTTTTGAATTGTAAGTTGAACTTATTTCTTTGCTAATGAAATTTTCTTCCCTTTCAAAAACAAATATCATGAAATGTAAGGTTATGAGATTACGTTTGGGCTACAACTTTATCCATGAAATGAGTTTTCATTTTCAGCGGTTTATGTCGTGGCTCAGTAGCTACCATTTACCGCCGCCAGAGCAAAATTCCAATTTCATTTCAAATCAAAAGTCACCGTTAAAAAGTCGTGTAAAGCACGGCAACAACCATTTTTAAGACCCAAGCAAGCATTTTTCTGCATGAATGGTCGGAATTCTGCTAAAAACTCTTAACGGTAAAAGAAATGGAGAAACAAGGGCAAAACTCCAGCAGGTTGGTGTTTGTTTTATACCCATTTCAAGGCCATATAAACCCCATGCTCCAGCTAGCCACAATCTTTCATTCAAAAGGCTACTCAATCACCATATTTCATCCTGAATTCAACGCTCCTAACCCTTCAAGCCACCCTGGATTCACCTTCATATCCATCCCAGATAAGATGGTCGAGTCCAAAGTCTCTCTCTCGCCGGGGGATTTTATGAGCCTGGTTTTGGCTCTCAACAAGAACTGTGCAGCACCATTTAAGAAATGCTTGAAAAAAATGTTGGACGAGAAGTATCCCCATGAACGTATTGCTGGTATAATTTATGATGGTCTCATGTACTTCGCTCAATCTTTTGCCGATGATCTTGGTTTACCAGGGATTAGCATGCGTCCCACTTGTGCAGCAATGTTACTCTTTGCTGTCATTCCTCAAACCGAGCAAGGTTAATTTCTTTGGCAAATTCATATATTGCTGCTTTCCATTTACATTAGTTAGGCTCTTAAACTGGATATTCAATCATCTGATCTGATATCTATCAATCAACTAACTATACTCAGTGCCTTGACACTAACAGAGTCTCTCTTCGAAAGCCAAATACTGGAGCTTCAACCGCTTCAGCTTAAACAAATGGTTACATCTATTTCAAAGGATCCAACAGACGCCATGTCAGAGGTGAGAGCTGCATCCTTAAATGCAATGAAGAGATCATCAGGTATGATTGCGAACACCATGGACTTCCTTGAACTTGCAGCACTGTCAAAGATTAAAGAATACTCGCCTGCTCCAGTTTTCATGATTGGCCCTTTTCACAAATTAGCTCCATCATCAAGTTCCAGCTCATTACTGAAGGAAGATGCTGACTGCATTTCTTGGCTTGACAACCAAGCCCCGAAATCTGTTATCTACGTTAGCTTTGGAAGCATGGCCAGCTTGAGTAGACAAGAAATTGTTGAGATAGCTTGGGGTTTGGCCAACAGTGAACAGCATTTTTTGTGGGTGATTAGGCCTGGTTTGGTCCTCGGGTCCGAAGAAGGGGCCGAGTTATTGCCACATGGTTTCCAAGACAAAGTTGGAGAACGAGCTTGCATTGTCAAATGGGCGCCTCAAAAGGAGGTGTTGGCGCACGATGCAGTGGGCGGGTTTTGGACTCACTGTGGATGGAATTCGACACTCGAGAGCGTCTCCGAAGGGGTACCAATGTTATGCAGGCCTTGTTTCGGGGACCAGTTTCTTAACATGAGGTACATCTGTTATGTATGGAAAATTGGCCTGGAATTGGAGAACGAGTTGGAGAGAGGAAAGATTGAGGGAGCCATAAAAAAACTAATTGTGAATCCAGAAGGAGAGGAGATCAGAAACAAAGCTATGGAGTTGAAGGGAAAAACTGAACTTTGTCTAAGGGAGGGTGGCTCTTCATATAGCTCCTTGGATGAGTTCACAAAGCGGATCTTATCAGTTTCATGATATGATGAGATGCTCTAACATGCCCTTTAAACTGAAGGAAAAGCCTAGGACTTGGTAATTGATAGTTTTGCTCTATTTTATATGTTCTAAAGGTATTATCTGCATTTAATCTAAAGGTGGGATGCCAATTGTAAGCTTCTTATTTTCCAGTTCATGACAATTAATGATGATAATTCATTAGTTGGGTATACTAGTCCTACATTTTTTAGTAGTGGTCTAAGGAGAAAGCAAAGTTATCCAAGGAAAAAGACAACGATGGGCTCTATTTTCCACTCAAAAGAAAGAAAATTTGAGCCGGCATTGACAAAAGAAAAAGTAGATGCTTCCAATCCAAGTGGCTTTGTATATTTTCGAAAACAAGGTCAAATTTGATGTGCCGATTGAAACCTGTTCCAGGACTAAAGGATTACGAACAACTGCTTTTAATATCCAAGCATCTCAGCTAAATTTTTTTAATTGGTCGACACCATAGGACTTTGAATCTTTGGTTTCATTTTCCATTAACTTTACCAAAACTTGCTATTACACCAGAAGTCCGGAAAAACGGGGGGAAAAAAAAGCAATGGAGAAACAAGGGAAATCCGGTCATTTGGTACTTGTTATGTTACCCTTTCAGGGCCACATAACTCCCATGCTCCATCTAGCTACTCTCCTACACTCAAAAGGCTTCTCAATCACTATAATTCACCCTGAATTCAACTCTCCTGACCCTTCAAACCACCCTGAATTCAGCTTCCTATCAATACCGGATAAGTTAACGGAATCTCAAATCTCAGATAGCGATGTTGCAGGTCTCATGCTGAATCTCAACAAGAACTGCGCAGCACCATTACAGCACTGCATCGAAAAGATCTTGCACCAGAAAGATTCTCACAATCATATTGCCGCCGTCCTCTACGATTCGCTCATGTTTTGTGCTCAAACTATTGCCGATGATCTGGGGCTTCCTGGGATCAACGTGCGTACAAGTTCGGCTACAACATTGCTATTCTATCCTGTCTTTCCTCAACTTGATGAGAAAGGTATACTTCTTTTCATGTTATGAGTACATAAATTAATGTTTGCGCTGCTCTCTCATTTTGTTAATACCTGCAAGATTTTCAAATACATATATATATATATATATAACACGAATATATTATTTTAAAATTTTTTTTTATATATTTAAAAAATTATATCTAATATTTATGTTTAAATATGTGTTAGAGATTAGTTTTGAGAAAATAAAGAGCTCACATAACATAGCCTGTAGACATCACAAGGACTTGGTTTCTGTCTGGCAATAACCTTTCACACCTGGGAAAGTTCATATTCAAGCTTAAAAAAAAGACAGCAATTTTACATAATGTTGTCTGCTGTTAAGACTATTTCAATCCACTAATTATTCTCAGTGATACGTTCAATATCATAAACTCTTTAAATTTGCTTTACAGATTTTATTTCTGAAACTGAAACGCCAGAGCTTCAAGCCCTTCAGCTTCAACGCTTTCGTGCATTAATGTTACAGAATCCATCTGAAGCGATGATGGAGGTGAGAGTTGCATTCACAAACTCAGTGAAGAGCTCATCAGGTATAATTGTGAACACAATGGAATTTCTCGAACTTTCAGCGCTGTCAAAGATCAAAGAATACTTCCCTGCTCCAATTTTCACCGTAGGGCCATTACACAAATCGGCTCCAACCCTTTGCAGCTCATTATTGAAAGAAGATGCTAACTGCGTCTCTTGGCTTAACAAGCAAGCCCCCAAATCTGTTCTCTATGTAAGCTTTGGTAGCATGGCCAACATCGATGAGCAGGAACTAATCGAGACAGCTCGGGGGCTAGCTAACAGTAAACAACCCTTCTTGTGGGTGGTCAGGCCTGGTTTGATTCATGGCTCTGAATGGATTGAATCATTGCCAAACGGATTCCAGGAGAATGTGGGAGAAAGAGGTTGCATCGTGAAATGGGCACCTCAAAAGGAAGTGTTGGCGCATGCTGCAGTGGGTGGATTTTGGAGTCACTGTGGATGGAATTCAACCATTGAGAGCATTTGTGAAGGGGTACCAATGCTTTGCAAGCCTTTCTTTGGTGACCAACTCTTGAACTCGAGTTACATCTGTAACGTTTGGAAAATGGGCTTGGAATTGCATGACCTGGAAAGAGGGAATATTGAAAGAAGTATAAAAAGATTAATGGTGGATATGGAAGGAAATGAGATCAGAAAGAAAGCTGTGGATTTGAAGGAGAAAGCTGCTCTTTGTCTGCTAGAGGGCGGTTCCTCATGCTGTTCCTTCGAAAAGTTAACAAAGCAGATATCATCAGCTTGATTAATAAGATCCTTGTACTTTTAGATTGAAAATAGCACAAAAATCTGCAGCATAATGTTGTGCTTTATTAAAAACATTTTTACGTTATTAGCAGATAAAACCTTAAAATGTTACAAACTACATTTTCTCAGCAATATCAGTTCACCCCGGGTGTTAATCAGTCAAATCACTTGCAATTATTAAACTTGTCATACTAATTTCTATAATAAGACTTTTTCTGCCAAATTTGTTGACCTCAGCAACTAAAGCATGCATACATTGTTATCTAAATTTGAGTACTACAAAATAAATAATTCAAAGAGATCGATGGCCCTTAACCTATACAAATATCAATATGTTTCTATTTCTTACCGGAATGGATGCTATAAGGGAGTCGTAGTTCATGCCTCCACTTTGGGTCGATCGAGATTACAATCTAAATTTTTTTAAAATTTTTTTATTTAAATTAAACTTTGATTTAATTTCGTTTGTAAATTTTTTATTATTTTAAAAAATTAAAATATTTTTTTATATTTTTATAATTAAATTTAAATAATTAATGATTTTAATTAAATTAAATTAATTTAAATTATTATATTTTATATACAAATCCAACCAACACAACCGAATCCATCCGGCCGAGAACCAACCCGAGCGAGGCCTACTCGTCTACTCGTGACTGGCTTTGTCTTGAGGGAGTAATAAATTTCATTTGATAAAAACTTCACTTTTTTATCAAAGCTATAGAAAAACAAGAACCTATTTTCCAATCAAGGCATAGAACTGCAATCTAACCTGTCAACCTAAACTTAGCTTACGTAGCTTGTGACAATGATCTGTTTCAATGCTCATTTGATAAAGAAAGTCATATTTGATGTCCTAATTCAGACGAACCCATTCCTGAAAAAGAAAAAGGAAATGGTAAAACACGACAGCCAATGTAAATATCCCATCATTTTCTGCCAATCTCTCCTAAAGGATGAATTCCATTGGCATTAGTCTTCTAAATCTTTAAACTCATTTCTCTACTAACTTGCAGGCGTTGTAAAGCAAAGGCCTGGACTTGCTACACTGAATCAAAAGGGAAAGCTATTAATGGGAGGAAGAACAAAAGAAGGTCGGCCGGCTGGTGATCGTCCTTTATCCATTTCAAGGACATATAAACCCCATGCTCCAGCTAGCCACCATCATAAAGGCTTTTCAATCACTATAGCTCACCCTGAATTCAACTCTCCTAACCCTTCAACCCACCCTCAATTCACCTTCAGAACCATACCAGACAAGCTAATGGAATCCAACGTCTCACATGCAGATTTCACGAGTCTCGTTTTGACTCTGAACAATAACTGCTTAGCTACATTGCAGCGATGCATGAATCTGATATTGCGTGATGAGAAGGATTCGAATGGTCTTGTTGCTGGGATCGATACTCTCATGTACTCGGCTCAATCTGTTGCTGATCATCTCGGGCTACCTGGAATCAGCGACCGTCCTAGTGCTACTGCGACCATGCTAGCTTTTGCTGTCTTTACCCACCCTGATGGTAAAGAGTGTTCTTTTCAACGTTTGTGCTTTTCTTAAACTTAATTTTATCGTTAGCATCCAATTGTTGTTTTGTGATTACATGTTTCATTAATTAGAATCTATAGAATTATGCAAAAGAAATAAACTTTTCTCAGAATAATTTAAATGTTAAATACAGATATGTTTAATGTATATAACTTTCATATATTTAAAAATTTTTTAATAAATTATATCTAATTTATATTTTAATATGTGTCAAATATTAATACTAGACGCAAATATTTCAAGGAAGACAAGCAATACAGGCGGAAGGCATTATACCAAGGACTCTTTCTTTCGGTCTGCATGAATATAATATTAGAATTCATAATATGGGACGCTTTGACTACTCAAAACCAAAACAGTGATATGATGTTTCTTCTTTCTGCTGCCTAGTTTAACATTCAATGATCTTCTCGAAGCTAAAGCACTTTCTTCAATCTTTGTTGCAGATTCTATTTCTGAAAACCAAATGCTAGAGCTTGATCTTGAACTCCTTCAGCTTCAAAATTTACTTGCGTCACTAACATCACGAAGTTAGATGCTATGTCAGAACTGAGAGCTGCAGTGACACATGCAACAAAGAGCTCACCAGCCATCATATTGAACTCAATGGACTTCCTAGAACAAGCAGTGTTGTCGAATATAAGAGAGTACTTCCCTTCTCCGATTTTCACCATAGGGCCGCTTCACAAATTAGCTCCAACCAGCTACAGCTCATTACTCAATGAAGACACCGACTGCCTTGCTTAGCTTTACAAGCACGCCCTGAAATCTATTCTCTGCGTCAGTTTTGGCAGCACGGCATGCATTGATGACAAAGAACTAATCGAGACACCTTGGGGACTAACCAACAGTAAGCAGCCATTCTTGTTGGTCGTTAGACCGGGTTCGGTTCGAGCGTAGGAATGAGTCGAGTTATTGCCAAATGAATTCCGACAAAAAGTTGGAGAAAAGGGTTGCACAGTGAAATGGGCGCCTCAGAGGAAAGTGTTGGAACATGGTGCAGTGGGTGGATTTTGGAGTCATTGTGAATGGAATTCCACTCTCTCGAGTGTCTCGCAAGGGGTACCGATGCTATGCTCGCCTTTCATGGGCGATCAATTACTGAATTCAACATACATCTGTTAGGTTTGGAAAGTAGGCCTCGAAATAGAGATTAAGTTGGAAACAGGAAAGATAGAAGAAGCCACAAAACGACTGATGCTAGGTGCCAAAGCAGACGAGATAAGGAAAAATGCTACGGATTTGAAGGTGAAAAACAGAGCCTTGTCTTACTGAGGGAGGCTCCTCATGCAATCACTTGAATGATTGTGTAAAGCTTTTATCCTAAGATTGCTTACAAGAGATGAAAACTATGATCTTCATGTTTTCTACATTCAGTGTGCCAAAATAAAATAATGATCCTTTAACTTCAATCACTTTTTCGTAGCTCGATTCCAGTGTACCGACATAGTTACAACTCTAAAATTGCAGCGAAAGCTCTTAATAAGTCCACACTAGTTTGGAAAGTAGTATTGAGAACTGAGGAAAGATTTAAAGAAGCTACGATGCATGGATTGGAAGGAGAAAAAGAGGTTTCTTCACGCACAAATCTGATTAATTTTTATAAAGCATACATCGTCAGATTCCTTACACTACTAATTTCACAACCTTTTTATAACATATGCAGTGATTTATAATTTCGTTCCAAATGAGAAAATATTATCAAAACCATTTGTGTTCATGTGTGCTTTTCAACCGCAAATTTTAATGGCTTTGACCTTAGGTTTCTTCGCTTTCATCTTTGGAATAGTGACAGTAAGAACTCCATTTTCCATGGAAGCTTTCACCTTATCCATCTTTGCATTTTCAGGCAATCTAAATCTCCTCATGAACTTCCCGCTGCTACGTTCAACCCTGTGCCAGGTGTCGTTCTTATCTTCTTTCTCGGCTTTCCTTTCTCCGCTGATCTGAAGCACCCTGTCATCTTCGATCTCCACTTTCACTTCCTCTTTCTTCATTCCTGGAAGATCGGCCTTGAAGACGTGAGCTTCCGCGGTTTCTTTCCAATCGATTCTGGCATTGACCAAAGCAGAGGTTTCAGGAGAAACCGAGGTGAGTGAAGAAGAGAAAGGAATGTCCCTGAAGGGATCCCACACGTCAAGAGACAGTGGATCGACGACGCTACTCCTTCGGTTGCCAAAGAAACTTGGGATCAACGCCATTTCTGCCTTTTTTTTTTTAGTAAAATCAAGCACTACTGAAGAACTGGATAATACCGCTACTCTTTGATTTGTGCCAAGTTCTCTCCAACTCTGTTACTCTTTTCTTGACGCCTTCGGACTCGGACGTGACAAGGCATATATAAAGGAAGCTCAAAGCTGAAGAGCCGAAACTAGTACTTTCTCGTACCTTCGTTTTGGGCCTCGACAAACTTCCACTTCTCTCCTGATCAAGAATGTTTGAGAATTCGCTTGAAATATCTGGATAAAATTGACTTTCAATTAAACGTTGAATGGGCTGCACTTTGTTTCGACAGTCCTTCGGCCCGGTTCACCTAAATTTGTTTTTCTTTTTTTATTATTTTTATTTTTTTCCAGTCCCATACAATTAAAAAAAAATCTTATTCTAATTCTAATGTTCCAATTAGTTATGAAAAAAATTAAAATTTAAGATTAAACAAGAAAAAATTTGTTATTAATACTAGTATTTTAATGTTTTTATTTAAATAAAAATCAAAAGATTTGTTCCAAAAAAAAAGAATATGATGATTTTTTGGAAAACCTAAAATAATTAACCTATATTTTTAAAATTAATTTATTTTCTTAATTTTAATATTTATTAAAATTTTATTTTTTAAAATAATAATAATTAAACTATTAAAAAAATACTTTTATTAAATTTAATATCATAAGTTAAATGATACATCAACTAGAATGATAAAAAAATACGAATTAATCAAAATATTAAAAAATAAAATAAAAATATTTATATGTTTCAAAATTTTTATTCTAAAATTATTATTACTCCTAAGAACCTACTGTAGAAATATTATCCATTTTTTAATTCTATTTTCAAAAATTATTATGTTTTTTTTTTGCCTCCCTATGTTTAATTTCTTAGGGCTCGCCCAATAAGACAAAGAAGTCCAGACTATATGAATCCTGTCTAATTTTAACACTACTCTGAAGAAGCCCAGACTCCAGATCATTCAAGTTCATTCTCTAACTCTCCTGAATAAACAGAAGTTCGGGAAAATACCAGACTCCTCTTCAGCATGTTGTAAATACCCGACATGTCCAATTTACCAGGCGTCAAGAAAGCAGAATCAGATTTTAGGAGACAGTCAGTGGTCTTTAAACTTTGAATATATTTTACATAGTTTTTCGTTGATTTTTGTTCCTCAGTGTTAAGTGAAATGGCGTTGATCCCAAGTTTCTTCGGTAACCGAAGGGGCAGCGTGGTCGAACCGTTTTCTTTCGATATCTGTGATCCTTTCAGGGACTTTCCTTTTCCTTCTTCACTGACCAGACAAGCCCCTGAAACCTCGCCTCTTGTTAATGCCCGGATCGACTGGAAGGAAACCCCTGAAGCTCACGTCTTTAAGGCCGATCTTCCGGGGCTCAAGAAAGAGGAAGTGAAAGTGGAGATCGAAGATGACAGGGTGCTTCAGATCAGTGGAGAGAGGAACGTTGAGAAAGAAGACAAGAACGACACCTGGCACCGGGTTGAACGTAGCAGTGGGAAGTTCATAAGGAGATTCAGGTTGCCTGAGGATGTTAAAGTGGATCAAGTTAAAGCATCTATGGAAAATGGGGTCCTTACTGTTACAGTTCCTAAAGTAGAGGTGAAGAAACCAGATGTCAAAGCTATCGAGATTTCTGGTTAAAGTCTGTGCTTACAGGTTTTGTTGTTACTATTGTCCTAAGCTACTTGTATTATTATCTGTCTGTCTGCTTGTCTGCAAATTTGAGAGGTCTCTTTGTGTGGTTTCTTATTTTGTCTAAGTGATAAAACAAGGTTTTAGATTTCTGTTTGTGCATGATTTTTGTTTGTAATACCTTATCTATAATGTAAGAGTGCTGGTATTAATGTAATTGTAATCTTTGTTCTCAAATTTACTCTTTTTGGAGTCAGCTTTTTAATTCAAATTTTTTCTTCATATCGTTTCTATTAGTCATTTCAAACATGCTTTTGTAGTTACAACATGAGAAGAAAATCTTTTTTTCCTCTTTTTATGCTTCCTTCTTTTATCTGTGATTAGGAAGAAGGAAAGATTTCCAGATTTGCTTATTTACTTCCACCATTGGAAATAGTCTTTTCCCGATTTGCTGATTTACTTTCAGCACTGGAAGTAGTCTTTAGTAAATTTCCTAGCAATAATTTACTTTTGTTCGTCGAGATGATCATTTACCATCTTGAGGTTTATAAGATTATTGACTTGAAGTCTGTTCTTCAACTAATAAGCTCTTAGCAAAAGGTAAAGGATGGTGTTGGGTGGATCGCTACCTCTCAGCAATTAGCACATCGTTAACAATTTACCTGTCGGCTTGAAGATGGCTACTCACAGTTTACTTGTCAGCTTGTACACGGCAAGTCGCCTGATTCTTCGAAATACTCCTAGGAAAATCGATCGACTATTTGATGGGGACAACCTCTTTGTTTTTGTGAGAATTCATGCATGTTGCTGAAGCTCTGGCACGTTAATTGGAGCTTTCATTGAGTATATAGGTATAGAAGGCCATTAGAAGACTAATGTTGAATGCGGAAGGTAATCAATGAGAAAGTGGTTGTTCCTAATTTCATGAGTGAGTTGAAGTTTTTTTTGATTATTCTTGCCAAATGCATAAAATTATCCATCGCATGTGCCTTTTGATAATTGTGGATTATAGAATCATATGGAATATACTCTTTTTAAGGATAATTTTGTATAAGAAAATTTAGACAGAGTGACCAGAACTCATTGATCTGTGAACTACCGCTTTCTGAATTTGCAACTGTTGAATTAGTTGTAGGTATGAGCCTTTGTGCATTCCTCCACTTGGTTAACAGCCAAGTAGTTGCGTTTGCTGCTATGTTTTTTTTCCTTAAGTCGTCAGTCTAGTTATGTTTATATTCTAGATACAGTAGTTTTTGTTGTTTTTAGTGGCAAAACAAATCTGGATTCAAGATCTCAAAACGATGAGCCGTGTGCCTTTATTTCCGAACCCTTTTCTATTCTCAATTATTTCTTGTTCTGATGGGTTATGGAAAAACTGTTTTCTCCCCTCTTTTTTTGAAGCATTTTAGAAGATTTGTACATTTTCTAATGGTGCAAAATGATACTACACTTCAGCTTAGACTGCGGTTGATTTGTTTGAGTTTTGAAGTCGACTGATTGTGCTTCGTGAAAATGCATACAAACTTACATCGTTGGAAGTGGTGAAGGAACTAAAAATCTAGGAACTTGCTTTGACAACTTGAATTTTCTTTCATTGCAATTGATTTGTTTGACCAAGGGTTCCCAGTTCGAAGAATGGAGTAACTTCCATTCTTTGCATGGAAGTTGAGACCACATATGTAAGCTCAGAATTTGCTGCTTCTAACTTTGTAAGTGGTACCTTAAAATACCAAATCAGTATATTGTACTCCACTATCTCGTGTTTTTTGTTTTTTAAGGGGATAATTGCTCGGGTAAATAGCTACTGGGAGGCCATCATCCTCGGCTCCTAGACAACCTTCAGTATAGATGGAGAAGGAAAAGGTGCTGCTGGTTCCATGTCCATTTCAGGGACACACGAGTCTTTAAGGCTTTAGCTGGGCGCCTTTCTTCATGCCAATGGCTTCAGTTGACAGTCGCGTACGCTACTTTCTGAATCCAGACAGTCGCCCATTTTACATTTCCACCGATATGAGATACCCTGTTTGATCGAGATGCTTTCTCCATTTATATAGCCGATTTCATATCGTGTCTAAAAATCAGCTTACAGAGTCCAGAGTCCATCTCGAATTGAAAGGAGAAAGATTGTATTAATGAGATATGAAGTTGGATGTTGATTCTGTGATAATTTGTTCGTCTCACTGCCTTTTGTGCTCTGTTTATGCGATAAGTGAGGGATATGATTACTTATTCGATATGAATTTGTCTAAAAATCAGCTGAAGGAGAAAGATTGTATTGATGAGATATAATGTTGAACGCTGATTCTGTGATAATTAGTCCATGTCACTGCCGTAATGCTATGTTTATGCGAACTTAAGTATAAGTGAAAGATATATTCAAAAAATTTTTCGATGTGAATTTATTAAATTTTTATGAACTTAAAAAAAATAGAATATTATAACCCATATCATATATAATTGAATGGATGTCATATACAACCCTTTCAAAAATATTGCTTCCTTAACCCGACAGATTGGAGGACCTGCTCATAGACAATTTCAAAAATCTATATACCCTACTACACCTAATAGCAACAAGTGACATAGAATACTACAGATTACCTTGAACGATCATCATTGTCACAGTTGAAACTTACACGAGCTTCCCATACTGCTATTGTTCCGAATGCCTAATGACA
>JBBYHM010000025.1:7707537-7729362 GCA_038381775.1 Adansonia rubrostipa
GTTGAAATGATGAAATCAGTGATCAACAAATTTTCAGCCGTTGGATACGTCAAGAATCAAGATGGTTACTTTTTTTTTTTAACTCTTTGTTTTGCTTCAGTTTTAGGTTTGATGTTGACTTTTGATGCAATGGCAAGTTTTTATGTTTATAATTAAATGGAATAGGAAAATGGGGAGATGCAAATTTTTGCTATATATTTAGTCACTGCTGGTGACTTCAGTTTAATTAGTATTAACCACTAATTTCATACATTTCATAGTATGATTCTTTGAAATGTTAATCACTTGGTCTCTGAGGAAGTACTCCGAAGAATGTCAAACATCATCTCCCACGTTCATGATAATCGTAAAGTTTTTAGCTTGCAAGCTTTATCACTGTGCATTAATTTGTCAAACATGTATTGCTTATCCAAAAATAAAAAATTTGACAAGTATGTACGAAAAGAACATCTTGTACTACTGTCTTAAGGTTACCTACTGAGCAGTATATTTGTTCACTCCATGAAATGATAAGGATGGAAGATGGATATTCACCATTTTGCTTGCAGAGTTTACAACAATGTCTGGGAGGCGTCTTCATCATGCTTTGAAGACAGCTTACAAGCGGTGGCAATGGAGAGTTTGGCAGTGTCATTCATCTTTGTTATAGCTGGGTTGACTAATACAAATTCAACAATATGTTACTACTTTGGAAGAGTACCAGGTGCAGATACACGAGATCAGTGCAAAACAGACAATATTTGTTCGTATTTACCCGAATATGTCTCAATTACTGGCAATATATACATATAATGAAAACAAAAAACCAAGTAGTAAAACTTGGTTTTACAATATTTTTATTTGCAGATTGCTCTTCCTTTCAAGAAGTTTTGTTCATCGGCTATAATATTTTGTTTATTGAGTGCTTTCTCTTTGCTCTGCAATTTTGTTCCCGCTTGAATGGAGAACTTCAGGACTTCCAACTTACTATAGCCTGATTGCCACAAATAGCCATGTCACACATAAATTAGCGTTTGAATTCATATGCACTTTCTTCTGTTATGGCTCTTCGGTCATACTTGCATGCACGCATGCATGTGTCAAAGTCCGCGCGCTGATCCCAGACCATATCTGCAGTTCAAGAGCCACACAGGCTTGCAGCTTATGTCTCAGCTCGTGGCACATGCATAGTGCATAAAGAACAATGGTGAACCTCAGGAATGGTGAAAATTTGTAATCTATTACTATTATTTATCTAGTTTCTTTCATAATTGTTTTTGTTTCATGGGGTGCCTTCACGTTGTATGGTCCACTCACACTGTGTGCATACATTCAGGAGTTCCTGAAGCTTGCGAATGCTCTTTATCGAAGGCCAACCTGTTGAAGCTGGCCCAGAACCTCCACATCTTCTAAACAACCAAATAATTAAGCTTACTAACTCCCGCTGTAATAATGGAGTAATGGACTCTACCCCTGCTGCCATAAACTTGGGAGTTGGGAAATGTCAGTTCTGATGTTCCTGCTAACTCAACCTTCAAGGTAGGTAGCAAAGTAAGAACTGTTGTCCTCTGGTCGGCTTGCCTCTGGAAGGATCTCATGACCGAAAGTACACTCGCCCTCGTTAAGGTCGATACTCCAGGGGAAGCATTCATGGGGTCCCTACTTACGATGATGATAGTTGCTGCCATATCCGTTTAAGTGGTCAAGACCTTCGAACCTAAGTCCCCGAAGTCAGGCAACGATCGAAGGTTCAATCCTGCCCATCTGCATTACCAGGATTTACAGAATACAATGTTTCAGTGTTACATAAGTCGAAACTCAAATTTAACTCACTTAATAACTTTATCTTGACTCAACAATGATTGAATTTAATTTAATTTTTTTTTTAATTAAACTCCAATAACTTACAAACATAAATATATCTTCTACACGCTAATCATGAACCAATACACATGCCAACTCAGCTTTTAATATCTTGTTTCATTGACAATGTTATTCCAATATATCAAATTATATTTGTTTATTTGATGAATTTATTTATTTCTTTATTAGTAATATGGTATGATATATTGATTGATATACATAACTAAGCTTCTTTTTGCACCAACAAACTACCTGATCCTTTGGACCACACAATTAAATTAAACATTTAGTATTAAGCAATAATTGGCTGATTAACTACCATTTAACAATCAAACCGTTATAAATAAAATTAAATTTCTTTAAGAATAAATATAACTAAAATATAAAATAAACAGATTTGATGAAATCGAGTATAATTTAAACGCAGAATATGAATATAATATTTTTAATAATCACGACATGACAAATTTAATACATTACGATATTTGTTTTAGAATTTTAACATAGACCAATTCATGTTTCAAATAATGATTTGATATTTTTTAAATTTTTTATTCAAATTCAATCATAATTTTAATATTTTTATAATTAAATTAAAATAATTTTATTTACTGAATAATAATTAGAATTAGTAAATTTCACACTGAAATTCGATATAACACAAATGGAATGAACTGCTTGAACCTTAAAATAGAAGAAAATCTAATTTGACATATTTAATAATTTTTTTATAGAAAAACAAATATAATAATACGCATATGTGTCAGCTCTAGAAATAAGGAAGCGAAAACAATGATAATGAGCTTATTATATGACACAGACAATTCCAACCAAGTTGTACATGTGAAATGAAACGATATGTTAATGTTTATCGTGCAAAAATTAATGAAAAACAAGGAAAGAAAATGAGAGGGAGTGAAAAACCCAGTTGCAAAAACCTTCAATGGTTGTGAATGAAGGCGTCTCTTATAATTTACACTGTTTCTTCCTTTTTATCAAATTTCTATATACATTTCTTTCTTTCATTGTCGCTCAACCAAACTTCTTTCCTTTTTTTTATTGGCCCAAATCTCAGCTACCCATTTCTAATCTTCGGTTCCTAATGGCAGATCTCAAGTTTTCTTTCGCTGAGACTTTTATTTGCAGTGCTTTTGCTGCTTGTTTTGCTGAGGTATTCGCGATCTATGGATATAACTTTGCATTTGCTTTTTTTTTTTTTTATCTTATCTGTTTATTTTGTTTGCTAATTCTGATTATTTGCTTCTTGATTGCTGTTTTAATGGGAAAATGTCGACTTTATTTTTTTTTGGTATTAAGTTGGTAGTTTCATTGCTTAGTATTACTCCTGCTTTTTATAGTTGTTTAATTTGCTGATGATGATTAAATTTGTTTTCTCTTTAGGTTTTGTTCCTTGTTTCTGGGTCTTTGATTTTTTATCAATGTTTATACAATGTTAAGAATTTTGAATGAAAAGTTAAAGTTTTGGACTATAATAAATCATCAAGCTTTTGTGGGAATTAGGAGGTCATGTGGTACTAGCTTAGCAAGATTTTAGATGCTTGGTCAATTTTGTAAGAAATGTATGTTCAAGTGCTACTAATTCAGTTAGAAATCTCCATATGTTGAGGACATCATTGGTAGGAATTCTTGTACTGATTTATCCATGGATATATGGTAGATCAGCTTTTGATACCCTTTTTTACAACAATCATTGATTAATCAAGATCGTGGGAAGCATTGCTTGGCATCGGAACTTTTATACGGAATACTTGTTTCTATATAATTGGTGTAAGGTAGCATCATAAATGCTTCGAATATAAATTGAACTATTCTTGTTCAGCATGCTTCACATTGTTCACTGGGCATCCAAAGCGGCATTTCCCCTACTTGCTTTTATTGCCTTTTATGTTTAAAACTTTTGTTTCACTTAATCATTGTGCTCATGGTTTTGCAGTTCTGTACCATTCCTTTGGACACTGCCAAAGTCAGGCTCCAGCTCCAAAAGAAAGCACTTGGTGATGACGTTAATTTACCTAAATATAGAGGCTTGTTGGGTACTATGGCTACTATTGCTAAGGAAGAACGCTTATCAGCACTTTGGAAAGGAATAATTGCTGGCTTACATCGCCAATGCATTTATGGAGGTTTAAGGATTGGGTTATATGAACCTGTAAGGCTACGATATGGCTCAAATCAGCTTGTTTTGCATTGTTTTTTATAACAGTCTGATGCATATGTGTAAATGGACAGGTCAAAACATTTTTAGTTGGCAGTGATTATGTCGGAGATATTCCTTTATACCAAAAAATTCTAGCAGCTTTATTGACTGGTAAGTCTATGGTAACTAGTTTGCTGCAATAAACTGTGTGCATCTTCTGTATTTAGTTTTATACCTCGTTTTGTCCGATTATATGTGCTGCACTTATAATAAATGCTTGCCTTTTGATTTGTTAAAGGATGTGTTTTTTTTTTTTTTGGCAATAAACTCATGGAAAACCCACTTACATCAAACAGGTGCTCTAGCTATTGCAGTCGCTAATCCAACTGATCTTGTCAAAGTTAGGCTGCAAGCTGAAGGAAAATTTCCAGCTGGGGTCGCCAGGCGTTATTATGGGACTTTGGATGCATACTACACCATAGTTAGAGAAGTCAGTCTTCTTAGAATAATACTAGCCTTTTTTTCCTTCTTTAGAAATTAATTTTCTTATCATGTAAAATTTTCAATAATCAGGAAGGACTTGCGGCACTGTGGACTGGTCTTGGGCCCAACATTGCACGAAATGCCATTGTAAATGCTGCTGAGCTAGCCAGTTATGATCAAGTGAAACAGGTGAACATTCAATTTGAAATCAACTAAGTTGAAATTACTCATTTTGATAAAGTTGGTATTGTGCTTGCTACTATGGTTGTTCTGGTGATGTTCTAACTTCTAATGTCTTTATATTCATGCAGACGATTTTAAAAATTCCAGGGTTCTCAGACAATGCCCTAACTCATCTTCTAGCGGGTCTTGGTGCAGGTTTCTTTGCAGTCTGTATTGGTTCTCCCATTGATGTGGTAGGTATTTGATCTTGACCTCATCACCTGCTATACTTATAAAGAATTATAAGATTGGTTACTTTTGATTGTTTGTTTGTCTATATTTGTCCTGTAACTTCGAGCTTTTATTGTAGTAAAAGGTTCAAACCTGGAATTGTGTCTGTTGCTTATCTCTGTTACCTTAGTCGTTAAATTTGATTATAATCATGCTTTTTTATTTCTGCTTCAAAGTTTTGCTTCTTTTTTAACCGGCATTTTTCTGAAATTCCAGTGGTATTGGTTTGTGGAATTGTTTTTGATTGGTAGAACAAGTTTTAGGCTGAAAAGCTTGTGTTGAACCCTTATCTAAGAGATAAGCACTATTGGATATACACAACCACTGTGCCATTATGCACTAAAGTTCAAAGGTGCTCGGGATTGGAATTGTTAAAGAAGATGATGTGCCATGGTCATACTTGATACAGTTTAAAATGTGACTCTTTTTCCATGTTGATACACCAGTTTTAGTCTATTTTTTCTTCTAAGCATCCGAGGAACTCATAATGCTATGCTTGTAGAAGATTGTGGAGCTCTATATCATATAAACCAATTTTTAAGAGAACTTATGTCGGATGGATGGATCTGCTTGTTATGTTCAGGTAAAATCTAGAATGATGGGAGACTCTGGTTACAAAAGCACTCTTGATTGTTTCATTAAAACTTTGAAGAATGAGGTATGTTGATTTTCCAGTTGTTTTATCTGCATTTCATCTAGATTTCTATAGAATCTATACATGTCTTTTTGGTTACACTCTATGTTCTTGATACTACTAGAAGGCCAAAATCAGTATCTGAACTATAGACTTTTGCATGTTCCTGGGCTGGAAAAAAAAATTTACCCTCATCGTTATTAGTATCCCTCTGTGTAGTTAACTCCAAGCTTCAGAACATATTTGGCTTTTGCAGTTTGTTACATGTTTATCTCAAAGCCGCAACTTTTTTTAGAAATTGAGTTTTGACTAGAAAAGCATTATTATAATGAGTATTAACTTTTTATAATTGATGCATCGCAGGGACTCCTTGCCTTTTATAAGGGGTTTCTTCCAAATTTCGGTCGGTTGGGATCTTGGAATGTGATTATGTTTCTGACTCTTGAGCAAGTAAGATCTGTATTTTTAGATTCGATATTTTGTCCTTTTTTTTTTGTCAGTCCACTTTAATCTTTGTCTAAAATGTATCTATCCATGTGCATAACAATCTCCTTTTCTCCTATGTTGCAAAAGATTTCCAGTTTCATTTCTGCATTTATGCTATGTTATGTCTGAATCATAAACATGCCTGGTTCCTCGGTGAATTAAAAAAGAAAAAAAAATTAGAACTTCGTTGATGAGGAATTCAAGATGACGTTTGCCAAAATTTTCACCTGTAATCAGTATATATTTCGTTTATATATGTTAAGAAAGCCCTTATATTGCTACCATTGATGGATACGCTAACCTCCTTTATTATATCGATGACAGGCCAAGAAAGTTTTCCGGGGGGAATTATATTATGACTGATTTTAGCTTGCAACGAGGAAGACACAATAGTAGTTGCTTGCATATTGTCCCTTCAATTCTTAAGGAGCATATTTTTTGAACAAAGAATAAGGTAGGCATTGCATTGCCCAATTTTATATATATATATATATATATATATATATATCTTATCATTTTTTCTTAGATAAAATAGTGTTATTGTAACTATGTTACCCGGACTTGAGGGTATGTGTTCAAGACAAATATGTTCAATTTTTTTTAGTTTTTTTTTTCATATATTTGAAAGATTATATCTCATACCATACCTTTATCGAATACAGATACTTTAAAAAGAAATGAAGAGTTCAAGCAACATAAGTATCAGTGACCTTTTAAGTTACAAGTTAGTAGTTCGATATCTTTTAGAAAATTGGCAAATATTTGCCACATTGTATTTGGAATTATGCAATATCTACATTTGTGGGGGAACATTCAACAAATATTTGCTTATTCTTGAAGTAAACACATGTGAAATTTTAAGTTGTATGGACTGATGTACCCCGCCTTGCCTTGTTTGTTAGTGGAAGGAAACTTGGTTGAAGGTGGAAACAATACTTTTTTTTTTTTGGGTTAATCATTATTGTTATTTTTGGGTCATCCAACAGTTAAAGGTTGATCAGTCTATTTGTCTATTTATTTTCATATTCATATTATTTTTATATTATAATTATATTTAAAATATTTTATATTTATATAAATTTTAATATATTAAAATTTTATATTATTTTCGTATTATATTTGTATAGGGTCTGCTACAGCAATTCACCGTATTGGTCACCTTTCGATGGAGTTTAAAAAGGGAATAAGTTATATGGATATCCGCGGTCGTTGAGTCGACCCAATAGAATTGAGTGTCGGCAAAGAAAGGAAAATAAATTGACGAAAGATTTACACCAATCTTAATGGCTCATTATTTTTATTATAATTGAATTAATTAAAATTTTTAATTTTATTTTAAAAATATATTATATATAATAATTTAAAATAATATATAATTTTTTTAAACTCTAAAATAGATTAAATCTATGGATCTAAACTTGGTTAGATTTTTTTTTATTTTTAGTTATTTTTCAGTTATTTTGTTTAATTTTAAAAGTTTATTTAATTTAATTAATTTTAAAAATTTTTCAACAAAATCGACACAGCCCTTCTACCAGCATGCGTCAAGCTTTGATTGCCTGGACTCGAACTTTAAAGCGCCTGTAACCCGAAAGAAGACACGATGGAATGACCAAAAAGCCCACGTGTAACGGGCCCGATGGGCAAGAATTTAACCGATTTTTAATGTACCTCACGTCCGCATCTCCAGAAACTTCCGTCAGAATACCTGTACTCTATAAAATTTATTTTGCCATTCTCAGTTCTTCCAAAATCTTCCGCTGCTTCCCGAAACAAAATCTTAGCTCTAAAGAAACAGGGAGAGGGAGAGATAAACGACACGATCTTCAGCGTTTAACTGTTCATTCGTTCCAATGTAAGTTGTCGATTTTAATTAATTTCTTGCATTGAATTTAATCTTCTTTTTATATTTTTTTTCCTAAACCGATCCGTAGCTCTTGGTTGGGGATTTGTTTTTTAAATTTGAATTATTATTCTTGATGTAAATTTTATTTGGTAGATTTGAATTTGGCTTCATTTAGATTGAAATTTAAATCACCTATCTTAGTTGCTAAGATGAGAATTTATTTAGAGTTTATTTGAAACTTGTTTTCTCTAATAACAAATTTTAGAAACATATATATATTCTCACTTAAATGCTAAAATATAAAAGCAGAAATATTTGGTTAATTTGTCGATATAATTGAAAACCTGATTACGCAAATCAATATATAAAATTTTAAATTCAAGAGCCTTATATATTAGGCTTTCTCCAATTTACCAGAAAGGTGATCGTAAAGGAAATTTTGTGGGTGATAAACTTTCTGATTATTCCATTATATGAAGATTGAAGATTTAGATATAAACAATTGTTTTAGAATGTGGTGAATTTTGTTCTTTTGCGTTAAGACAATGGTTTTCTCCGTTAGCCACTGGAATACTTTTAAATATCAACAAAGTATCTATTTAGATTATAGAGGATAGGCTGTATGTAAAGGTTAATGTTTGGGAATTAGTACTGAGTTGTATTTATGTATATCTTGCCAGATGTCTTACTCTAGGAGGTCAAGGTATTCTCGCTCTCCTTCCCCATACAAGCGATACAGCAGGTCTGTCTCAAGATCGATGTCGAGTTCAAGGAGTCGTTCAAGGTATTATTTATTCTTCTAGTTCTGCCTTTTTGCTGCTCATTGTGCTTTTGTGTCTCGAATTGTTGATGATCTTTTCATTGGTAGGAGTGCTGAAAGTGATGTTGAAAATCCTGGGAACAATCTGTACGTGACGGGCTTGTCACATAGGATCACGAAGAGAGAGTTGGAAAAGCATTTTGCCAGTGAGGGAAATGTATGGATAACTTCATTTTGTGTATTCCTATGTCCGAACTTTCTGAATTTTGGTGACCAAAAAAACTCATTTTCATTAGCTAATGTTATATTAGTCATCCATTTTCATTTGGCCAAGTGATGTCGTTATGAGCACTCTGAGTTCTTACAATGGGAATCGTGATATATAGGTGATTGATGTTCATCTTGTGGTTGATCCTTGGACGAGGGAATCTCGTGGGTTTGGGTTTGTTACAATGGCCAGCAACGAAGAAGCTGACCGCTGCATTAAGTATTTGAACCGCTCTGTTCTTGAAGGACGTGTCATTACTGTAGAAAAGGTAAAAGATTCATAATTCAGCTTCATATTTATTAGTAGCTGCGTTGGCTTTGATAGTTATTAGTAACTACTCCTTGCGTAAAATTGCGTAATAATTATGGATGGTCAGTTCTATGAGTTTGAAAGTTGTTTGCTTCTTTCCACTTGAAGTTTTTGTGGCAGCAGGTTAGCTGTGTGTAGCAGCTCTTCGCCAAACTCCAAAAGTCTTACAGCTAACCAAACAAATCAAACACAAGTATCAGACTGTTAGGGTTGTATACCCTGAATTTCTCTCTTTTATTTAGCCGTTAAATGATCATGCCAATTTGAGGAAAAAGAAAAAGTTTTACTTTCATTTAGCACTTTTTTTTCTGTAACTGCTTGGTAATTCAACAATCTCATGCTCCGAGTTTTGTTTACTGCAGGCTAAGAGGCGGAGGGGGAGAACCCCTACTCCAGGAAGGTATTTGGGGTTGAGAACTGTTCGCGGTATGACTTCTTTCTATTAGTTTTGTAATTGATAAATGTTTTTGTTATCTGGATTACGTCTAATAATTACGAGCCAACTAGATTTTGTTTTAAAACTTTCTTTTGTGCATACAGTGCGTCATCGATCACCAAGCTACTCACCTCGTCGATCTCATAGCTATTCGCCTTATTCAAGGAGCTGTAGCCTGTCACCTCGCTATTCATCTGATAGGAGTAGGAGCAGATCTTACTCCCCTTGGCGCAGATCTTATTCACATTCTCCCTCACCCTATAGCAGATCAAGGTCACTAGATGACCGCCACTATAGAATATGTGACCGTTCTTCCTATCCTGATGACCGACACCACAGAAGGCATGAAAGGTCCTACTCACCAGATGATAGTTACTGCCGTAGGAGGTACCGTTCCTACTCACCTGATGATCGATACTACAGAAGGCGTGAAAGGTCCTACTCACCAGAGGACAGTTACTACCATAGGCGGGACCGTTCCTATTCACCTGATGATCGCTACTATAGAAGGCGGGATCGTTACTCACCGGAGGATTGTTACAGTAGGAGGCTTGACAGGTCCTACTCTCCATATGACTCTAGGTATGATTCATCGGATGACCGTTACCGTAGAAGGCACTGGTATCGTTCTGTTTCTCAAACCCCTACCCCACCACGGGCAAGGAGAGGTTCAAGGAGGAGTTACTCACCTAAACGAAGGACCAGCTCAAGCAGTTACTCACGCAGCACATCCCCTGTAGAGAGGAGGTCAAGGAGGAGCTACATACGAAGCATTTCTCCATCACCTAGGAAGAGCTCCAGGAGTTCCGGACACGATGGATCTGAAGACAGCTATTCCAGAAGTAGAAGTGCAAGTACGGCTTCCAAGTCTCTTTCAAGATCAGTTACGCCTAGGTCTGGTTCTTCACCCTAAAGGATAGTGAAGGATCTCTACGCTGCTGCTGTTTTTGTACATCAGGGGGTCTTGATGTATATTGAACGTATGTCCTTACTGTTAGGCTATTCTTGTAGTTTCAATAGAACTTGATGTTTGACCTTTTTTCAATAATCGGCTGTCCTTAATATGTTGCCACCTTGTTTATTAGGAACATTAGTGACTTTGTGAAATTAGTTCATCTACAAATATCTTATATTATCAAATTTAACTAGAAATTTGCTCAACCCCAGTACAGTCTTCGATTTGATGGGATGCCCTCGGCTTTTCAGGTAAAATCTTCTTTGCAGAAATTTCTAGCAGTTTCCACCGAATAAAGTCAAACCCATAAGTAAACTCTATAAAATGCTTTAGCTTCCAGCTGGTAATTACATGTTTGTACAAGAATAATATTGCATCAGAATAATCTAGTGTTGGCGTAGGCCGGGGTTCATGACCGAGTCTGGTTTCCCTCCGTGGGACTTAAGCCTTAAAACTCCGGCCCCCAAAATCAGATATGAATGGTTATAGTAACGACTGATTCGAAGTAAGTAAACACTGTGATTGAAATTTTGCTAGATTCACTTTCCACCTCACATTCTCTAAAACGAAGTGACTTAGACGACGTCGTCTTGGGGACATTAACTTGGCGCCTCGTGACATTTCCTTGTCTTCTTTTGTTTTGTCAGTTTTCTCTTAACATTACCGGCAGTTCATTCAAACTCACCACCAAAATAAATCAACTCTAAGAACAACATTCTCTGACCAAAAAACATATAGATTAGGTAATACATCGTTTTAAACAAATAACAGTAAAAGGCTATTAAGTAAAACAGAGCTTCATAATTTATTGCATCTGTGGTGAAATCAAACAGAGCTTGTGGTTTATTATCTTATATCTCTATTTTTTTTTTTTTTAAGTAATATTGAGCACTGGTTGTCTCAGTGTGAGTGGGGCAGAGAAGGAAAGGCCTTGTCATTCGCATATAATTTAAGATAAGAATCCGTGTAAATGTAACTGTATTACTTTTTCGTGGTACAAAAGTTGACCATAACCTAGGAATAGGAGAAAGGGTGGTAAATGCTATGATTCAAACTCTAAATCTGCTAAATGTCACCACGTTTTGGGTTCCATACAAGTTTATTACTTCATTTGGGACATAGGCACAAAAAGGTTTATTAGGAAAAGCCAAGGCTGCAAAGCTGTCTAAGAACATAAAATGATTCACTAAGTCTTTTATAAGTTCCGTACTATAACTTCTATTGAATAAAAAATTTTACACAATCTATAAGGACAGTAATCTTTTGTTTACATTGTTGCTTCATTTCATTTGAGATTTGGAACTATTGATGAATTTTACAAAAGAGAAAAAGAATGGGAAATAATTGACAAACCATTCAAAAAAAAATCAAACTCTTTACCTTATGCAGAAATAAATCCATAGCTTTCATCTTCTCCTATTCCAAATAAATGCCTGTTAGACTTAGCATCTGGAAAATTTGCAGAAAAGTGAGAGGCAGAAGGAGCAGTAGAAGAAGAGGAAGAGACTTTTTCTTTGAAATCTTTACGGATTCCCCACAAAACTTCTACACACGTCTTCATGGATGGTCTAGATTGTCTCACTGGTGCAAGGCATTGTTGAGCCAGTCTCAGGACTCTCTCCACCACCATGGTTGATGCTGGAGTTCTCCTTAGCCTTGAGTCCATGGCAATTACAAACTCTCCTTCGTTTAATCTCTTCATTGCCTGCACAAACAGAAGCTCTCAGTCTCTCAGTGCCATGTTACTCAGACTCGAGGGGCATGTGTCCGATATGAGTACATCCATTTCTTTCTATTTTTCTTTCATGTATTTGGAGGGCCCCTGGAAGTTCATATCTCTGCACCTATGTCCTAAAATGCATCAAACACGATTCTCGAACACAAATATTACAAGAAAATGAAGAGTCGGAACAATGTACTCTCAGTGAACATCAATGGCTGGCAGCTTTAGATTTAAAAAATGATTTTTTTTATAGGACATCGCATCCTATTTCTGCTACTAATCACTGAACTTGCATCAAATGTCTAGCAAGTCCAGAAATGAATGAATGAATTTCCAGTGTAATTATTATCTAATATGTTCTTCTACCCTTAGTGCTAGCATGCACAGGCCCTAATTTTAATGGAAAGTTGAAATGCAGACCATCCTTTCATACAACTTAAGCAATGCACACTACAGGAAATTTCTGAAATCATTTTTCCTAAATTGAACCCATATCCAACAGTTGTGTCCGACGCATATCCGAAAAAAGGTATGGGATATGACCCTTCAAGTTTTTCCAAATACATGGACATACCTAAGAAAAAAAAAAAAGCCATACCCTTCTCGTACACATACCCATATCCGACACTCACACTTGAATCCAAGTAAAAGAGGAACTGTCTTCATGTGATCATTGTGATGGATGATCCATATGCAAATATCAAAAAGAAACTTTCTATTTCATAAAGAGCTGAAATGAAATCATTCTTGTTATGAGGAAAAAAACTATCATTCATGTGCAAAGTCTTAGATTAAATAGGGTCCCCTCGAAATGACAATACAATGATTTACCTCTAACCAACTTCTTTAACCTTTTATTAGTAAGGTAAACTGGATATGGGATACAGTTGGCTATGACTTGCTTCAGTTTTAACTAGACTTCTATTCTTTCGAAGTACCATTATCAACATAAGTTTTCATTTGGAAACAATTTTGGTCCTTGCAGGTTGTTTACAATCCTAGAATTCTCAATGCAGGATTATGATTAAGTCTAAGCAGACAAACTTTTGGTTGTGACTGTAATTTGAGCCAGCATTTATTGAACCTAAATTCAGTCTAAGCAAAGGATCTTTCTTTTGCTACCTATGTTGCATTGACTCTCTGAATAACCAGTATTTTTGTTTGTAGTTATAGGGAAAGGAGGAAATACTCACCCATCGTATGGTTACTCGTTCCTTAATTGGTCTCTTTGATTCTATCGGATATCTTCCAGTCATCAACTCCACAAGCAATACACCAAAGGAGTATACATCACTTTTGTCAGTAAGCTGATAAGTTCTGGTGTATTCAGGATCCACATAGCCTGCAGTTCCTTTGACTTGAGTAGAGATGTGGGTCGCAGTGGGATCCTCCACAGCAAGTCGTGCAAATCCAAAGTCTGCCACCTTCGCCCGGCCTTTCTCTGTGATAAGGATATTTGATGATTTTATGTCTCTATGAATTATAGGAGGATCTGTCAAATTTTTAAAAAGAGGGATTTCAGCATCTTCAAAGACTTTAATAACAGATACATGTCACAAAAAGGTGCAAATGTGTTGGAACTGACCAATTGACATTGCAGAAACAATCAACTATTTCCAGAATATAACAAGAGGGATCCTGAATATTCACATAGTGCCACGATTCGAGTTTGAACTTCAAAACTCGAACCATTGCAACAGGTAGAGAGTGACATATCAACTCTTTGAATCATTTTACAGACAAGGAGATGCCTAACATCAGATAAATTGGAAAGGTGTAATAAGTAATACCTGTGTATGTATGAAGATAGGTAACTGCATGGGCGACATCGATTGCAATGTCCAGACGTTCTGCAATTTCAAGCCCATTTCCCCTTACACCTGCATTAAGGGAATATTAAAAGCTATATTGAGCACCCAACTATATGCTGCTATGTGAGCCCTTGAAGGCTATTGAATCTAAAATCAACTTTTTTTTTTCTTTTCATATGAGCAGTTATCCTTTAGCTTCCTATCATTATTCATGAGTTCCAGCCTATAAATCAATACTTAAGTTTCAAAAAAACAAATAAATAAAAAAGTATCTATCTCCTGCCTCTGCTTGCCCTAACTCTAGTTTTGGAACTTTTCTTTCAGAGTTTGAAACTTGTTTCCTTACCATCAAGATGTTCTCGAAGATTTCCATTTCTGACATATTCGACCACAATAATATGCTCGTCTTTGTGCTCCAGAAATCCAAATAACCTTACTAAATTCAGATGTTCGATCTTCGATAATGTGAGTATTTCATTCTTGAACTGCAGTGGTAAGCCCTGATCATAATTCTCCTGTCACAGATTAAATTTTTAAGTGCTCATATTCTGTATGATTGAGCATCTATTTTCCAAGGCTATTAGCATATAGCTTTTGAAGGATCCCCACATGTTCTTAAGATTTGTTGCTGTTTATTATACAAGCAATACCTGATCATGTTACTGTAATTCATTATATAAGACCAAACAGCCTTTGCATATATATTCTATGTTACTTGGACTTAAGGGTTAGTGTTGGATACGGGTATGTATCCAACATGGGTATGCTTAAAATATCCTCATACCTATGTCCAAATATGTATAGGACACTGGCATCAAACATAAGTACTTTAAAAAAATAAAGAGTCAAAATAACATAGTATATAATATGTATACACACACATAGAGACAAACACGTGTGTGTATAGTTGTGTACCTTTTTGGCACGCTTTACAGCAACAAGAGATCCATCCTTGAGCGTCCCTTTATAAACTGTTCCAAACCCACCTTCCCCAATTTTATTTGCTGGTGAAAAATTTCCAGTTGCCTTACAGATATCTTCAAAGGAGAAATCGGGTGTTAGGATATGTCCACTGACGGAACTGGAAGAACCATAAGAATCAAAGGACTTGAACTGTGCTAAGCCCTGAACATCACTTCCTGTCGATCGATCTGTAGATATAGAAGCTGCAAAAAAAAAAAGAAGCAAAAAACAAAAAAAAAAAAAGCTTATGATCAATGGATATTAAGATTAACTTTCATCTTTATACACTTTTTTTTTTGGTTGCTGCTGATCAACGTATAGCATTGAATTAATGGCAGAGAGCTCATTTGTTTATTCAACTAGAAAATAAATGAAACTAGGAAAAACTTACAGGAAATTCTTTTGACTAGATTGTTGTTGGTCTTGCTGACATCAGTAATAGCTTTTCTTCTCTTCCTAAAAAGTAATGCTGAGAAAACTCCAGCTAGTTTCCTGGATGCAACTTTGAAGTAGTTCCCAGCAGTGCGAGTTTTATGTTGATCCTTGTTAGAGATTTTTCCAGGCAGATCATGGGAATCTTGTTTCCCTCGACTTGATTGAATCATACTTTGGATGCAGTGCTTTCTTCAAGACTTGTGGCCCTTTTTTTCCTGAGTCAGTTTGATTTTGTCTGGCTCCAAAAAGTAAAACCTAAAATGGTCTTCCTTGCCGGGCGCGGCCAATTCAAGCTGATAAAACTCGTTTTCTTGTGGAGCCGGCCAGCAATGCAAGCAAGTTGAATGTAAATACCTTGATACTGATAAAATTCATGGCTATGGGTCCATAAAGTTCACGGCTTAAATACAATCTGATGTCAGTAAAATAGCCCAAACCCAATAAAATGGCCACGTCAGCTTGTAAGTTCAACAGTTGCTGTCATTTCAGTCAAGGTCAACTCACGTGTAGCTATAATATAATTAATTGGTAAAATGCTGACTGGTTTGTAAATAAAGAATTCAGAGCAATTGATTCATACAATTATACAAGTCTTTTCCTTATCTTCGTTCCATTTCAACGCAATTAATTTCCAAACTAGCTTCGCCAACATCTGCAAGACTGCCGTTAATGGTGGAACTCATCTTCAATCCAGCAACAATTCTTTTTTTAATTTTTTTCTGGTACAGAATTTTACAGGTCAACCATAGTCGACGGTCAACCCCATCTTTAGGAGAATGACATATATATATATATATATATATACACATGACTAAATAGAAAATAAAAGGCAAGAAAGATGGAAGTGTTTCAGCATTTATCACTCTCCTTCCGAGAATTTTGTATAGGAAATTAACAGAATAACCATTCTTTATGACTTAAACGACTTTGCTTATCTTGTTGCAGTAGCTGACTCCACAGTCCATCATCAACCAAGGTTTATGACGAGAAGTGTGGAAGACTTGTTCATGAAACTGCTGAGTGCTGATCACAAATTATGCATGATCATTAGCAAAAGCCATCACATCATTTTTAAACAGACCCCAGCAACTCCATTGTTGTTACACTTGAGAATGACAGTTTCACTAACACGTACCAGTTTCAGTACAGTGAGTTCCAATTAGTCATGAAGAAACTCAATGCAGTGTCTCACGCATTTCAGTTGTACTGGAAAGCAAAAGACAAGTAGACTAAAGGAAGCTTAAATTCAACGATTACATGCAGATGACAAAATAAAAAAAACATTTGAATGATCAAAGTTAACAAGCAAGTCGTAATTTTAACACATTGAGCTCATAGTCATAGCCAACTGGTTCTAAGTTTCAGAATCATTATCCAATTATACATGCAAGGATCAAAAAGGGGGAAAGAGTCCTACTCAATCCATCCTGAGAAAAAAAAAAAAAAAGAAGAAGAGGGAAAATCGGAAGAAAGTGATTTCATTTCTTGTAAATACTAAGCTATAATTCTGCAATAATTCTCTTAAGTCACTATACTAATGATTTCAAGATACTGTTCCATTTTTTTTTCTATTGCTGCATTATTAGAAAAACATACGCTTAGAACAACAAAGATGACCATTTGATGTGGTGTTTTTTTTATCTGTAGAACAAGGAGAAACACATTAATACATGTTATTACAACATAGTATCTTGCTGGCAACAAATTTACGCCGTCGTTATAGTATACTCCCACGTACAGAGTTTTGGTTTCTTGGCTTGCTTCTTCCAGATTTGCTTCTCCTATAACTCAATGGCGTCAAGTAGAACCGCAATAGTCCATTGTCAAGGTTGTTAGGAGAATACCTGACACTCCTATTCTGCTGCAACGTAAGATTATCCCTTCTCTTCAGACCATCGCCTTTAGACTCGGTCACACGCGTTCCATAGAAAGATGATCCATCGACTGAATTCCGAGCACTAACACTATAGCTCCGCATAAGATTCTGGCTTACAACACTGCCATTCGAATCTCCATCGGCCACCCTTCTTAACCTCTGCAAGGACTCTGCTAATGTTCCATCAGCCAAATTTCCTCCAATATCTTTACCTTCATCTCCGCTGGCCAACCTCCTCAGCTTTTGCAATGAGTCAACAAGTGTCCCTTCACCCACATTTCGTCCGAAACCTCTATCTTCATCTCCATTAGCCACCCTCCTAAGCTTCTGCAATGACTCCGGTAGCCTCCCATTACCAACATCTCCTCCAATATTCTTCTCCTCATCTCCAAATTCACTTTGTTTTCGCCTTGGTATCAAACCCCAGATACTCCAAACATTTTTCCAACCCCTTGCCTTCTTCAAATTCAACCCTTTTTGACCAGCCCCACTAGCAACAAACTCAACATCCTTAGAACCAGATTCCAGATTAGAATACCAATTGGAATCCCTCAATTCCTTCTCGGTAACCAACAGTTTCGCCCCGTGAAATAGCCCAACGGTCTCAGGAGACACTTTGGCATTGGAAATGGAAGACTTAAGTTCCTCAGCTTCCCCCAAACTTTTCTTTCGATTCGAAGCTGGCCGGTCGAAACTTCGCCTCCTTCTAGTCAAAGAATCCGCATAATAATCTCTCGTTTGAGCTGACCCACCAGGGCTACTCCTTTCTTCCTCTTTTACCACACTCAATCTCTCTTCCCCAGCGTTCCATTCCTCGTTAAACTTTGGGTTCTGTTTCCCAATCAAATAGCCATCCCAAGAAGCCCTTGGCTTATCAAATGAAAACCTTGAATCATCAACTGATAAACGGCCAATATCAATTGATAATCTAGGATCAGTATCACAAGATCTTCTCCCAAAAAACCCATATTCCCCGATCTCCGACTGGGTATCTCTTAATCCCCTTTTGTTTGCCTTCTCAAGTACCAAACCCTCATTCTTCTCCTCCTTTCTGCTCTGTTTTTTCCCCCATTTTCTCAATTTTTTCTTCAAAATCGAAGCTGCTTCCCATAAAGATGTCCCCGAAGTTTTTTTGTTTCCCCATTCGAGATCTACGAATTCCTTCATCGTTTTTAACTCTCCTTCTTTTTCTTCTCCTCGAAAGCCTTGAAAAGCTTCAACTTTTGAAGGAGGGAGTTCGTGACTGAGGGTTTTTATTTTGTCATCGGTGGCAAAAAGATCGCAGAGGGTATTGTGAGCCCTTACGTCACAAGATTTACGGCGGGGCTCGGAGGCCGCGGAAGAGGAGGATGGGTTAGGGCCGCCGGAGCAGGATTTGGAGCGGCGGAGCTGCGAGGTGGAGGAGGTGGAGGTTCTGGGGGTTGTGGTTGGGGAGTTGTTTTGGATGCCAGCGAGACGTTCCCGGAGACATGATGCGCAGAAGCCTGTGACAGGTGTGGTGGTTGGGTGGCGGTGACACGTGGAGAGACGGTGGTTCTGGCGGCAGTGGGATTGGGGTTGAGGCTGCAAAGTCATGGCTTGATGAGAGGAATTGTGCTCATGCTCAGAGAAACCAAATAAAGAGAGAGAGAGAGAGAGAGAGAGAGAGAGAGAGAGATTAATTAATGCGAGAAGGAGAGAGGGAGTATTAAGAATTCAAGATTCAGTAAGAAATGAAAAGCCCTTGTTAAACCCCCTTCTATTTTTCTGTTTCATTATTGCCTAATTATTAGGGTGTAATCTATTTGAGTGGACCTAAATCGTAAAAAAATTCAAAGTTAAAATTATTTAAAATTTAAAATTTAATTTCAATTTGATTGATTTTATTTTTAAAATTTATATGATTTAAAATAAAAAGTAAAATTTTTAAATTTTTTATTAATTATACTTATATGATAGAAATTTTTGATTTTAAATTTAATTATTTATGTTTAAATTTAAGTTTGAGTTCAATTTAAAATTTTTTAATATTAATTATATATATTTTAAATATATAAAAACATAATTAGATTTATAAGTTATTCGAGTCAAATATTAGAATATTCAAATTTAGTTCGTTTGTTACTTTCAACTATTTGAGCCTGAGCTTGGTGAAGTTTTTAATCTCACATGCAAGGTTAAAAACAGTGTTATCGGTATTGTATCGGTACCGACCGTACCCTTCGGTACGTATTGGTTTTGACATATAATGGTACCAGAGATAGTTAGTTTTATTTTGATCTTGGTTTCGGTTTGTACCGACCGTACCGGTAGATATCGACCTGTGTTGGTGGCACCGGCCAAAAATAGCTGTACCAACCGGTACATAGTATAAACTTGTAAAAAAAGGTTAAACCAACATTGATATTAAATTTGATGAATATTATATATAATTACTCATAAATTTGATGAATATTAAACATAATTAATCATAACTTTAATGATCATTAAAAAATTTTAGGTTACTAATCAATTAATATTGATTTTTTTATATTTGATGAATTTTTTTGAACATTATATATAATTGATGAACATTTAATATATAAAATTTTTTTAATCTCATTTATTTCATATTTAAAAATATTTTTCATATATATAAATTAAAAATATTCAAACTCCGATAAACCTAAAATGGTACACCGAAACATACTAGTACCGATATGTACCTGTACTAGAACAAAAACGATACGCTCACTAGTACGATACTGACTAAGTCGATTAAAAAGCTATTATATGTTTCATTTATTTATTTTTTTAAATATATAAAAAAGACATATAATAACTTTTCAATTTCACTTGTAGAGTTACAAAACTGTACCGTTAGCGTAACAAATAATTTTTTTTTCAAATTAAATTCAAACAATTTTTCAACATAAATATCTCATTTTCATCATTGTAATTACTATTTAATGGTAGGTTTATGTAAATTATATTGCTTTCATTAATGTTGTTTTTTTGTTCATTTTTTTTTCTTTTACTCCAAATGATAATATTTGATTCTTTCATAAGCAAATGATCATATTTGCAATCCTATGCATACAAAATCAAGGATAGGGCTTGGAAATATTGATTGTAATCTAATCATATAACACCAATTTGCTTTTAGTACACAAAATTTATCCACCAAATAAATGGTATTCATCACATAAAGCCAACCTTTTTTAAAAAAAAATTAATTTTATTGGTGTGGGGACAAAATAATGGGTCTTTAATAAAGAAATCAAACAAAATAATGCAAAAAAGATAACATTATTATACTACATTGCTTACAAGTTTACATATTAGTATTAAATGTTTAAAGTGATTTACCCTACTCTCTCATTGTGCAATAATAACCTCTTTTGCTTTTTTTTCTCTTTTTAGAAAAAAGGAAAATCTAAGTAATGCACTAATACTTCCGTGAAATTATTTTAAGTTCTAACTTCCGTGAAATTATTATTTAATTAATAAAATATAAAAAATATTTTTAATAATGAAATGATTTTTTGAATTGATAAATTAAATTTTAGATAAATAATTTTTTTATTATTTAAATCTAATTTAATTTATAAATACTTTTATTATTAACTACTATTAAGTTATTAACAATTTAACACTCTAGTTTAAAGACCTTTACTTTAAGATTTTTCTATTAGTTATTAATATTTAAAGGGGGGAATTTATGGGGGATTTGTTCTCCACTTAGCGTTCTTTGACAATACAATAAAGTCCAAAAACTGCTTTGTGTTTTGTTGCCCAAAGATGCTTCCAATTGTCACGTGTTAAAATTTTGCAAGTCAACTCCTCCAAGGCAGATCATTAGCATTGAAAGCCTCACATTTTTTTCCTTCTATATATATATATATATATATATATATATTAAAAATTACTTAATTATTATTTAAAAAATCTACATTTAATATATTATTTTTATTGAATTCAAAATAAATACATTAATTATATTTTTATATATATCACTAAAGATTAATTAATATTTATCAAAAATCAAATGGTAAAGAAAATACTACTAATCGAAAACAAATGTACTTATAAAATCTTTATTAATATAAAAAAAAAGTGATTAAGTTTAGTATCACGAATTAATTTAGTCACTCTTTTTATCAAAACACTTAAAATATAATTAAAAGTAATAAACAAATATAATATCAATGTATTTTGATATTTTAAATTTTTACACTTTTTAAAATGAAAAAACTACCAATTAAAAAGAGTACTCATAATCCTAAAAATAATTACTTATATTAATAAATAAAATTTTTTATTTATTATTTATTTTTTAAACACTCACAAAGCTAGTGTAATCGATTTGGTAGGAGTTGATTGTAACAGAGGTAAATGTTTCAATGAAACTTAAGATTGAGATGTGATT
>JBBYHM010000025.1:7729462-7744018 GCA_038381775.1 Adansonia rubrostipa
CTAGTGTAATCGATTTGGTAGGAGTTGATTGTAACAGAGGTAAATGTTTCAATGAAACTTAAGATTGAGATGTGATTTTCATGCATAAATTTAACAAAATCAAAGCCTAATTGTTAGAATTTGAAATTTTCAATTAAAATTCCTATTTAACTTAGCCCAAACCAGCTTAAAATGAAGTTCACCTCCATGCCCTTTTGTCGAGGTCCAATCCAACCCAATTCAACCCAATCCAAGCTGATTGAATTAGCGGTAAAGGGGAACCTTTTTCCAACCGTCGTTTTCTAATTCTCTCATGGCTGTCGGTTTTCAGTTTTTTCACACTCGGATAAAGAGCTAAGAAAATCGGACATGGAGGAAGTGAAAGGATTCGCGTAACTAAAACAAAGAAGAAGAGAATATGTCATCACTTACTATTCACCTATACTGAATCTGCTTCATTGGCAGCTCCGAAGAAGATTCGCCTTACGCGGCATCCATGTCGATAGGGTCGAGCCTGGCCTTCTTTTCCTGCACTTTCAAAGTCTCTCCTCGCCTCACCGTCAGCTATCTAAAAAAGCCCATCTCAAATTTCTTAGAATTAGAATTATCTAAGAGAATGACGTGGAGTTCGGATCTTTTAATCTCCTGATTAGCGGTCTGATGGCTTCTTAAACTCTGCATTGGTAAGTTGTGGTATTTTCCCCCCTTTTTGTTATGAATTTGAGTGAAACTAGTTTAATTTGATTGTTTTTGAAGTTTTTTTGAGTATACTTAATGATGATCGTTTGATTTGCTTTTGTTGGTAAGCTGCCTGCTCGATAGCATGTAATTTTAGAGTTAGATGAGGGTATCTTCTCTTTCTTTTTTTGGCTTTGACATAATTGGGAAAAATATATCTTCGGTTACTCAAAAATAACAAATTGGAAGGAAATTAATAGAGGTTTTTTATGGTGGCATCTAATAAGATATTACTAACATCCGGATGTCTTATTGCTAGACATCAAATACCTAGAAATATAGTGTCTTGTTTTTAATTATTCAAACCGAACGTAGCCCAGGTATTAGTTTGTTCAGGTCAGTCTGCTTAATGGTGACTAGTGAATTATTATATTTGTAATGAAATGTTGGTGTTTAAAAACGGCTAAGCTTGTCATAGCCTTGATCAAAATGGCAGTTTGGCATCAAATACGCCTAATAGGATTGGTTGTTGGAGGGAAGATTATCGGCAGTCCTTCTCAAGTTTCTTAACTTGTAATAGAGATACCATTCTTCACATGGTTCGTGCATTCATATACATCTGAACTGTGGAGTTTTACAAGCTGCATTCCTCTCTTTTGCAGATGGCTTTGTTCCTTTCTTAACTTGTCTATGTTGCATTGGTAGGTTCTGATCCCAATCATGCATGTATACAGAATGCAGCTGGTCAGATTAGGAGTCGCATGTCTGCGAATTCAAAAGTGTCTGAACAAGGTGAAACAATTACTTTTGCTGATGTTGCTGGTATTGATGAGGCCAAGGAGCTAGAAGAAATTTTTGTATGTTAAAATCACGTTTACCTCATATGGTACCAGCAACTGATATTTTGTAGCAACCTTCCTGTTAATTTGTTTACTGCCCAGGAATTTCTTAGGAATCCAGACAGATACATACAGCTTGTTGGTCATCCTCTCCCAGGAATTCTCCTGGTTAGAGATTACAATTAAGCATTCTGGCCTTCTAGCGAAAGCTGTGGCTGGCGAAGCAGAAGTTTCATTCATAAGTTGTTCTGCCAGTGAGTTTGTGAAATTGTATATTGGCATGGCGCATCTCAAGGTAGAGATATCTTTGCACGAGCAAAGAGGAAGGCACCATCAAAATTCGTGATGGTAAATTTCACATTGTTAGCAATGATGGAGGAGAGCAAACTTTGAACCAATTGCTGACCGTAAGTTTCCCTGCATCATAGTTTTTCTGTTCTGTGGACCTCTTTGCCATACCTCTCTTAAGGACATAGATGATTCCACAGCAATTCCCCTGTGATTGTTCTTGAAGCTACAAATCATTCTGATTTCTTGGATCCTGCCCTTTGTCGGGAGATTTAATCATGTTGTACTGGCCTGTACGATGCATTGTATTTCGCTAACTCTTTGAATGCTGCGATCTGCTATATAAGCCAGTTCCCTCTTTCTTAACAGTTATCTCAAGGATATCATGTCTCATATGAATTCCAGGTATAGGCCCGTGTCTGATTGCAGTGTATTGCTGTTTCGACAATGTTCCCTGATAAACGATTTGTTTTTACTTGTCAGATTCGTAATGCTATATATTACATTGTTTTAGTTAAATTATCTTGATACTTATGGGTAGCAGGCTCTGGATAAATGATTATACTCTCATTGCTTTTCACAATTGAGCAATAACATTGAGTCAACTAAAGCTTTCTTTGCTGCCTTGATGGCTCGACCTGCTCAATGAGCAATATCCTGGTTCCTGGTAATGGATCAGTTTCCGTTGCACATTTTTGTATGTTTCAGCAAGGTGAGTTTTGGCATTATTTTTAACACTACCATGTAATCTTCATTGTTCTACTATCATTATACGTACAAGAGAAAATGTTGGTAAAAGCTAAAGATCTATTTCCTTAACAGCCTGCCTGTGAAGGGCACTGAAAATTTGTTATTATTACCACAGTTATTTTTTGTTTGGAATTGAGGAAAAAGAAAGAGATTGAAAGCTTTACGAGAATACACGAAAAAGGTGACGTCGAATTCAAACGTTAGCTGTTAAGAAGAATGAAGGGTGGTCAGTAGAGATGGTGCGTCGAGATTGATATTTTAGAAGGAAAACCTGAAATATCAGTGTTGCTTTCAGATTACAACTTTTTCCTGCGTCCTCTTTCTTAAGAAACAAACAAGAAGTTGACCTTTCAGTATTTCGGCCGTTTGATCAAAGCTCAACCATTTCATGAGATATTTTTTTATGTATTATAATTATATTTAAAATATTAAATATTTATATAAATTATAATAATATTATGTAAATTTTAATATATTTTTTTATTGATATTATATTTAAATTATTTTTTTTATGTCTCGTATAAATATTCAGATCGGAGTCCCTAATCTTCCGCAAATGCCCTCTCTGTCTATAAGTAAGCTGCTAATAATAACCAAGCACCGTCGGCTGACACGTAAGACTAAAACATCAATGGAAAACGAGCCACAGCGAGATCTCATCCGTTAACAGAGTTGATCAGTTACATCATGCGACACGTGAACCACTAGCCTGCTCCAATCTCCTGATTGCACATGATAATGGCCTTTCCGAAAAAAAGTATAAAATATCTAACAGAATCCACGTGAGATGCGCTATTTGTAACTTCCTAGAGAAGAAAGAAATTCTCTCTCTTACTCTTTATATGGAAGAAGCCAGTGAGTGAAAACCAAGTGCTTGGTTGTAATCAGAGAGCTCTTCCCTTCAGAGACTTAAAAACAAGATAAGATCAAATCCTTTTTTTTTTTTTCCAGGTTCTTCTTCTGTCTTTCCGCTTTATTTTCTTTTCATTTTGTTTGGCTGGTGAGAAAATTAACTGAAATCAAAATATACAGCTTCTTTTCTTTTACATTTTTGACCCTAAATCAGTGCATGCAAGTTTAATCCAAACATTGTTGATTAGTTATAGGTTCGTAATTTCACTTGTTTTTCTTTTTCTGCTTTATATTTCTATGGCTAAAAAAGAATTTCAAGTATATTGAGTCGCGGATGAAGCTATTCTTTTTTATTTTTCCTCTAATTTTTCCTATCATTTTTGCGATTGTGACGAGTTATATAGCTTATAATAATAAGTTAGTAAATCGGCGGCTGTGAAATAAATAAGAAATCTAGTTAAAGATTTTTATGTGCTTATTATTTTAATGGACCGAGTATTTTAATGCCTTGTGCTTATTGACTTTGATTTGCGTAAACTGATGGTCTAATTACTTTATTTCTTAAGAAATTTTAATTTTAATTTTTATATGAATGAAGAGTAATGTTTATTGTACAAAGTATCAAAGATTATGCATTTTCTTTCATGATTTTCCTGAATAATTAAGCGGGAAACAAACATATGGGACTTTCTCTCTTAATCTTAAATCTCTAGTCGACGTTTTATACATAAAAATTGATGATTTTTGCCAAAATGTATAATAATTTGTAGAGTTCGCATTTAAGGTTCATCCTGGTGTCCTTTAGGATGTTGGAAACTTGAAGTGTTCTGTTTATCTCTTGAAAACTTCGTTAAATTTTGATATACTGTAGATCTTTTATCATTCTTAGTAATTCTGATTAAAATGCGACTTTTTTTTTTGGTATTCTAGGTCTATATATTTTATATGATTTGTTAAATTTATTTGTATATATGGACAAATCTATTATTCTATTCTCAAGGCAACAGGGAGGTTTTTTATTCAAAATCAACCTTCTCCTGCTGTATTGATCAATTATTTTTGTTGTAGCTGTTGCAGATTAATGATCAAGTCATTATTAATAACTTACCACATGCTGGCTCAATACAGATATGGCATCGATGCATGCTAGCTTAACATCGGTTTTATGCAAGAATGACAACCTTTCTTCTCCTACAAGGTTTCCAAGTACAACTTTCTTACCTGGATTCAATGTGGTTGGGCGTGTTTCAAATTCTTGTAAGAAGGAAATATGTCCTCCTGCCATGAGTTCAGGTCCTAAAGCCACATTAACTTTTGATCCTCCAACAACCAATTCGGAGAGAAGCAAACAGAGGAAGCATACCATAGATCCTACTTCCCCTGATTTTATGCCTCTTCCATCCTTTGAAGAATGTTTCCCGAAGAGCTCAAAAGAATGCAGGTCAATTTGGTTAATATATATGTATCTTGCTGGTTTTGTTTTCTTTCCCTTTTGTTGGAAATCATTTTTGATGCGTGATCAATCTTTCAGGGAAGTTATTCATGAGCAATCTGGCCATGCACTCAAGGTTCCTTTTCGAAGGGTCCATTTGACTGGAGATGAGCCAAACTTTGATACATATGACACTAGCGGCCCTCAGAACATCAATCCACGCATTGGTATGGAGCCGAAGTTTATTTTTTCTTTCTTGCTCTTGTTTGAAGGCTTTATCCTTTTCCCCTTTTATCTAACTCTCCTCTCTTCTTTTATCTTCTTGTAAATCTTAATTGTTTGTTTGGGTCTTTACGCCAGTCTGATTCTTTTCTAGTTACTCCATCATTCTAATCCTTGACATATTTTGGGTCTCTTGAAATGATGATTATAGTTTTCTATGGTTAAGTTAATTGCCAAGTCTCATGCATGACATTTTAAACAGGCCTCCCTAAGCTGCGCAAGGAGTGGGTTGACAGGCGGGAAAAGCTGGGTGCACCAAGGTACACTCAGATGTACTATGCTAGACAGGGAATTATCACCGAGGAAATGTTATTTTGTGCAACTCGTGAGAAGCTTGACCCAGAATTTGTAAGGTCAGAGGTTGCCCGTGGGAGGGCAATCATTCCTTCCAACAAAAAGCACTTAGAGCTGGAACCAACGATAGTTGGACGAAACTTTTTGGTCAAAGTAAATGCAAATATTGGAAATTCAGCTGTTGCAAGTTCTATCGAGGAGGAAGTTTACAAAGTTCAATGGGCAACAAGGTGGGGGGCCGATACAGTTATGGACCTCTCAACTGGGCGCCACATCCATGAGACCCGTGAGTGGATACTACGTAACTCTGCTGTGCCAGTTGGCACCGTGCCCATCTATCAAGCACTTGAAAAGGTGAACGGAATTGCTGAAGATCTTAGTTGGGAAGTCTTCAGGGACACCCTGCTTGAGCAAGCAGAGCAGGGTGTAGATTATTTCACAATCCATGCTGGAATACTGCTACGATACATTCCCTTAACAGCAAAGCGCATGACAGGAATCGTTTCTCGTGGAGGATCTATTCATGCAAAATGGTGCTTGGCATACCATAAGGAGAACTTTGCTTATGAGCATTGGGATGACATACTTGATATCTGCAACCAATATGATGTGGCGCTTTCAATTGGGGATGGACTAAGACCTGGATCTATATATGATGCCAATGACACTGCTCAGTTTGCTGAGCTTTTAACCCAAGGGGAGCTGACTCGCAGAGCTTGGGAAAAGGATGTTCAGGTATCTCATTGCAACTTACACGATGGCCCTTTTTGCATTCTGTTTATAACAATCATCAGAAATACTCAATTTGAATCTTATTAGATGCTGTGCATGGTTTTTATTATCTTTATAACATTCCATTACCATTTTACAATGTTGATATCAGGTTGTGAATTCAACACCTTAGTTTTAAATGAAAATCGTGGAATTTTACGTAATTAGCAATCTCATTTGAGGCTATTTCAATTGTTAAACAAGAAAACTTGCTTTCTGTATTCTTAAATAAGCTGTACCATAGGTTATCCTATTTTTTTTATCACTAAGCGTTCATTATTATAATAATGGTTCTTTATTTCTGCCGAAAAAAAAAAAAACCTCTAATCTAAATGTTTTATTTTAAGTTACAGTTGTAGCTTGAATTATGGAGTTTGAGTTTTACATTTTTCAGGTAATGAATGAAGGACCTGGACACATCCCCATGCACAAGATTCCTGAAAATATGCAAAAGCAGCTGGAGTGGTGTAATGAAGCACCTTTCTATACCCTTGGTCCTTTGACAACTGATATCGCTCCTGGATATGATCATATCACTTCTGCAATTGGTGCAGCCAACATTGGGGCTCTTGGCACAGCACTTCTCTGTTATGTAACTCCAAAGGAGCACCTTGGGTTGCCAAATAGAGATGATGTGAAGGCTGGAGTAATAGCATATAAGATAGCTGCTCATGCTGCTGATTTAGCCAAAGGTCATCCCCATGCTCAGGCCTGGGATGATGCATTAAGCAAGGCAAGGTTCGAGTTCCGATGGATGGACCAGTTTGCTTTATCACTGGACCCCATGACTGCCATGTCCTTCCATGACGAAACCCTGCCATCTGAAGGTGCCAAAGTGGCTCATTTTTGCTCCATGTGTGGACCGAAGTTTTGCTCAATGAAGATAACAGAGGATGTTCGGAAGTATGCTGAGGAGCATGGTTATGGGAGCCCTGAGGAAGCTGTGCAACAGGGGATGGACGCTATGAGTGCTGAATTCCTGGCTGCTAAGAAAATTGTTAGCGGTGAGCAACATGGTGAAGTTGGTGGAGAAATCTATATACCAGCTAGTTATGTCAGTAATGTCACCTCCTCTGATCGGTGAAGGTCAGTATATCAGAATTGTTCTTTTGTTATTGAAATTCTAGAAGGTATTATATGCTGCACAGAAAATATTACTCTGATTAATGATTGAAATTGTCATGTGATTTCTAATGGAATCTATTCATGGTAAAATAAGTAAAATCCTAGTAAATAGTTTTTTTTTTTTTTTTTTTTTTTAAGAAAAAAATTTGTGCACACAAATCTCAGGGAAAACAGACAGGTTCGGTCAATGTACGAATCTTAATCCCCAACAGATTTACTTTGTCCGACAATCATCGGCTAGCATTATCAATGTTTTTTTAGGTTTTCACTTAATGCAACATTCTAGACAAAATCCATGGTTAAGCATAATCTTTCTTTCTCAATGCATGTTAGCATATTGTAGTTTATTCATTGATTTTATCATCTTTTTCTGCTTTCATTTCCCGATCCTTGTTCTTCTGCTTCGTATGGTATAATATTATTGGGATTTCCTTCCAGGGTCACATGAATAAGGGGAATTGGTTCAGAAATCCTCGGAGCCGTGGTGCATCATTAGCTCACTAATAAGAATTGAATATGCAGTCTTCTACTATCATGCTCTAGGTGAGTGCCAGTTTAGTTTGTTAAGTAGCTCTTAGGACATATATATGTGTTCTACTTTATCTATTGTGAGTCTCAATAATAAAATGTTTCCGCTACAACTCCCATGCACATTGTATTTATGTTTTCCACGTTATATTAACGTAAAAACGCACCGGGGGTGCCTATATCGGCTTTTAGCTCATGGCATTTGACCATGATGCTGGCAGATGAGGCTGAGAAAGTCCCTTTGAACCTGAACAGGATAATGCCTGCGTAGGGAGTGTGCATTTTCTTTTCCTTCTGCTTTCCATGGCTTGTACAGGAAATGAGCTCCCTTGTCCCATTGATGGTTTGGGCTAGCTGATCTACGAGGGCCAGATACGACTTTATGGCCGATCTTTTCACTTCGGTATTGGTAGAATCTATGTCGGCAATTTTGCAAAAGTTTCATGCTTCGGGTGCGTTGGGCACCACGGTGAGTCCAATAGGGAGAGGCCTTCCACTCAGAGGTGTAAGTAAGCCCGGTTTAAAAGTACCCATAAATTGCATTACGATTTAAATTTTTTTAAATATTTATTTAAAATTTTAAAATATAAAAAATTATTTTATATTAATATTTATATTAAATTTAAATAAAAAATATTTTTATTAATTTGATAGTGATTTAACCGTGTTAAGCTTACTCAAATCACAAAGTTTTATACTTGGCTTGGCTTGCTAGGTCGCATGAATTGTTCAATTATTAAACTGGTCTAGTTTGAGTCTCGTTAAACCATTTTTTGCCTGTCCAACCTCAGGTCAAGCCAAGGTGCTTAATTCTATTTCTAATCATTTATTAAAAAAAAAAAAATTCTTCTTTCCGTTGAAACGGCACTAGAGTTTCCTTAACGTCTCTATTGCTTTATATATTTAAATAATAAATTTCATTATGATTTAAATACTCAATACTCCGGTGACCCAAACTAACCCCAAAAAAATTTGAATGCATTTTTCTAGTACTTAATAGATTTATAACAATTACTTGGTGCTATCTATTAAACTTTGCAATTAGATGTTGCTAATTCAAAGTTTGGTTCCTAATATTGACTTCTAATAATCGGGGTTTAAAACCAAATCCACTGTAATATTCAATTTTCTTTTAAGGTAATTACTTTCGCTTAATAATGAATCTTTAATATAATCACTTTAAGGTGGTCTACGTGCTAGACTTTTCATCATAGATTGTGAACGTTACGGAATTGACTAGGAGTAATCAATTGATTTTTGGTTAAAATAATAAAAAAAAACCTTTTTTCATTTTATCATTTTATTTAAATAAAGTTTTATACTTAAATAAATTTGTAACTTTTAATTTATACTGACTGACCGATTTTTATATCTCTATAATTGATGTCGATTTTAAATTTCCAAATATTATAGGAATCAAAACATCCAAATTTCGCCTAAAATAAGTTCAACATTTACTTTCCATATCAAATTAAACCTCGACTGACTTACAAGTCAAAAATCATATCTCACAATTTTTTATTTACAGACGGTGAAAGTGGTAAATACAGGGTTAAAAAATTGTTGTTTTTATTATCAAGTATGTATGTATATATATATATATATATATATATTTGTTATAATTTGCAGCTTTTTTTCCTCTATTAACTCCCTTTCTCAGGGGAACCTGAAGCAAGGAAAAGAAATGATCCAGTGGATACTGTAACACTCTTTTCAACTCTTCTCTGTCCTCTCTCTCCAACATCCAAAAAAAAACAATGGCGACTTCAGCTCCGACACCTACTTCACTTTCCTTCTTCTCATCCTCCGTTTTCCTCTCATCTTCCTCCACCAAACTACGCACCCGCCTTTCCCTTTCTTTCAAAACTTCGTCAGACTCAAAACCCGACCTCTACATTTCTTACTAGCTTTCCACTCTCCACATTTTATCCTTCGCCGGCGAGAAAATCGGAGAAACCTCTCTCGACCTCAACTCTGCCCCAACTGAAACCGTTCGAGCTGTCGTTCATCGAGAAATACCAACAAAACAAGGCGCCGCCTCGACCCTCACGCGAAGTGAAGTTCGAGGTGGCAGGAAAAAACCTTATACCAAAAGAAAACCAGGCGGGCACGTCGTGGGTCAATGCGCAGCCCGCTCCGCCCCGGGGGTGGTGTGATATTCGGGCCCAAACCCAGACACTGGTCGATTAAAATCAACAAGCAAGAGAAAAGAGGTTCGACTAAAATACGGATGATTTTTAAATTAATTATTAAAATAAAATTATTTTGAAATATATTATTAAAATATTATTGTTTTGATTTATAAAAAATCGTTAAATTGATTGACATATGTATGTAGGATTTATTAAAACAGTTAATGAATTTTACATAAAATCATTAGATTTTAAAGAACCATACGTGAAATTATTAAAAGCATTAATAAATTTTACGTGAATTTCTTAAACTCTTTAACCTATAGTGAATCTTATTTGGGTTTAGGTTATTATTAGAGTCATTATTATATTGATATTTTTTAATTATATTATTACATTGGCATTTTGCTAAATTAATAAAAATAATATTATTATAAATATAATAATAGTTTTTTATTATTAAAAAGTTATTTCATTTATTATTAATAAAAATAAATTTGTTTATTTGGATTGTAATTGTGTAATTATTTTTAAATACTTAATTTAAATTATAATTGTCTAACTATTTTTTAAGTTGTAATTATTAGTTAAATCATGTAATTATATTTTAAATTTCGCTAATCACTTTAACGAATTCTACGTGAATATCTCAATCATTTTAGCAATTTCTCACAAGCCCAAATAACACTATCTTAATAATAAATTTTAAAATAATATTATTTTAATAATTAATTTAAAAATTAACAGTACTTTGATAGAAAATCTTAATATTGGGGTTTAAGTTATAACATTAAGACATCCTATACCTGAATCCAAAATGGAAATAATGGATAACATGTTGGAGGTAAATTTATGTTACTTTGATTTTTTATTTTTTTAAAAAAAATAATTATATTTAATATTCATATTTAATGTATATCTGAACGTAAATAAAAAGAAAACTAATTGTCTGACCTGGTCGACGAGCGTATGAACTTCTACTCAAAATCCAGAACCCTTGAATTTGAGAAGCAACCCTGACTGAAATGGTTTTTTATTAATAATTTATCATAGATTTGCTATAATTCAGCGGAAGGATGCATTTACTGGAGCAAGTCCGAATTCAATTGCAGAAAAACTCGTTCCTGATGACCCAAAAAAGGGAACTTGGAACACCCTTTTACTTTAGTCTTTTAAGCCTCACCATTATTCAGTTACTGCAAACCATGACATAAATGTTTTAATTGCTGCACTTGAAGGGGAAATGAAGACTGTGAGCTAGCATGAATATCATCGAAATGGAGGCCAGCTATCGATCTTAAAATCATGAATGGTGATGGGAATTGTATTAATTGTTCCGGTTGGCCGTTATGGCGGCCTTAGGAAAACTAGGCATTGGATTGCTTTGAAAAATAGTCATGGGGTTTGGTATTAATTTGGATAGTGATCTTTAACTCACCTCAGAGTTTTTAGCATTGTAAAGAAATAAGGGATTCTTGGATCTTATCATTGCTCATGATGGGCAGGTTTTCGCTTGTAAAATATAATAAATAGACAGTGAGTCTTTGCTTTGAATTGCAGGAACATGAATATTGAAAACTCTGCATTCTATTTGCGCTTGGAAAAGACTAAGATGTAGTTTATTGACTTTTTTTTTTTTGTTTTTCCGTTGATCTGTTTATCTTTCTTGTTGAGAAATCAATGGTGATGACTATGGAGTGTGTGGTTTTGGAACATTTACTTGGAACTAGTTTTCTTCTCCTGGAATCCGAATGTTTTTAAAATTTATGGTACTACTACTCTAGCACTCATTTTTTATATTCATGTCTAATTTATTTTTGGATATGAATATAAAGATTTAACTCTCCAATAACTTTTTAAATTTATAAAAAATTTAAAAAAAAGTAAACACTCATGTCATATGTAACTCATCATGACTGCAATTTGCATTTAGTAGATATATATGTAGAATACTGAAAAAGCTAAGACAGGAAACAGAGTTGGGTAAGTGCAGCTTTCGGCAGAGCATTTATCTATTGGTTAGACTGTCCTTTTTAAGTTCCCTTTTGTCTTGAACTCGCAGTCAGGCTTTAATAATCTTTAACATAGTGAAAGCTTTGGCTTTGCTTTCCAACATTTCCACTGAAAAATGAAAATTTCTTTCTAGTTTACAGACTGTCTGTGATTTTGAAATTTTGACTCATAATAACAGTAATCACTAATCCAACTGCAAAACTGCAGATGCAGTTTTATATATATATATAATTTTTTTTCTATTGGCATTTTAGAAATACTAATGTTGCATTAGAAATAATGGTGCATTTAACTAACAATTGTCTAAATTCACCTTTTAATGTTATTAGATATAGAAGTATCTTTAATTAATATATTGAAAATAATGAAATAAAATTATCAATTATTTATTTAATACAATATTATTATTATTATTATTATTATTATTATTTTGTTAATTAAAAACGCTCTAAAGATACCTGTTAACTAAAAGAATAGGTATATTCTTTCTTTAAGATACAGCTGGCTTTCTGCGACTTAAGTAATTATATTTTCGACTACCTATTGACATCCATTTTTGTTTACTTTTTTGGTCAATTCCATTGGTGGAAAATACCAAACCTCGACTCTTTTTGCCTGAGCATGGAACGTAAACAATGAAAAGATAGCGAATCTAATGGCTTACATACGCACCAAAGGATGTTGTTTGATGCTTTCCATTTCCAATAGTCAAAAAGATTTGTCATCTTATTTATGATCAAAGTAGATTTACCGAAAGGTTATCTCATCTAAAACTTCTTTTTCCGAAAGGAAGCTTAAATCACCCATTTTTTTCCTTTTTTTATAAAGAAAACTGTTATAATACTGCTATTCGAACTTTAACTTATTAAATGTCATTTTTTAAAAATAACTGTATAAACCAATTGATCTGGTTCAATCGGCACACTTTTTTTTTATGCTACCCCTTGCTTATGCCTTTGTTTTCATTTTATATATCCTTTTCCTCTTCTCTAACTGCTTCTTGCCAACATCTTTGAACATCTTGTTTTCTGATAGATATCATGATTTCATATTTGGTACTAGTTTTAGTTTATAGCCCCTCGTGTGTACCTAAGAATTCCAAGTCCCCACCAAATACAGCAGACAATGATAGCAATTATTCTTCTTTCATTTGTAGCCTTGCAGTGAGGGGCATCTTGCTAACTTAGTCATGATGTAAGCGTTTTGTAAACCAAAAAAAGAATGATTCATACATTTTGAAGTTTTTTTTTTTTTTTAAGAAAGAAATGGACATAAGAGTACTAAGATTCCTTTGCTAAATGTTTGGTGATCCCTCAAATGGCATTTGCAAGCAGCTGCTGCTTAGTGTTGACCCTCGTACAAAACTGTCCCTGGCAACATATGCCGGAAGCCTGCCCAAAATCTGTAACAATTTGATCCAAAATACCATGTTACTTGTGATGGGGTAGGAGTATTAGACAAAGGTGTGTCAGTCACAATTTGATTAAAAAATAAGAGTCAAAGCAACATAGCTGAAATACTACAAAGTATGAGACCCTTAATCACTTAAATTAAAACAATTCAATCAACTTGGAATGAAAATGCTTACAACTCAAACCTGAACTTAGAATCTTTCAAAGATCCAACTACCCTAGTTCTATTTTAATCAAAATTTTCGCCAGCCCGAATGATTACAAACTCTAATTTCAGATGCTGGTTTCTGCAACATTTATTATTTTGCTTGAACCACTTTCAATCCTCGCTTCTTTTCCTTTGATCATTTGTCATCATCCATTTCAGGGTATATAAAACAAAAAAGGGGGAAAAAAAAAGCAAGCTACATATGGTATCCCTTTTAAGAAAAGTTACCAAAGGTAAATCCATGATTTGGTTTTTGATTACAAAAGCCCCACTTCACTTTTATAGTCTTGGGTCATTCGCTTTTTATCCTTTTAATCACTTTTCCTTCATTGGCTTGACCTTTTTTGATCTCACTGTTTCAGCCATTATCTTCTTTTATATTTGTTGATCCACACCACCATTTTCTATTCACTGGTTCAACTGCAAACTCCGGTTGTTGCCTCTGCTGCAACTGCCCAACTTGTATCTTTTTTTTTTTTTTTTTCTTTTCTTCTCAAAGTTCAGCTAACTGGTAAAGATGTCAACTAAGGGGAGCAACAAAGTCATCAGTCAGAAAAAGGGAAACAAGGCAAATGGTTCTTCCGTAACACAGAAGCCTAATTCCAGGGCTGCTGAAGCTGGGAATAAAGGGGTTATTACCAAGTCCAGGAGTTGCGGATTTATGCGATGTAAAAGACCCCGATTTTCACCGGTAAGGTTTGTCAAGCATCTTGGTGGTATAGTAGCCGAAGGTTTACGTCTGGTTTCCAAGAGAATTAGGCCTTCTCCAAAGGTTTCGTCCTCTTCATCAGGAAGATCAAATTCAAAGCCTTTTGCAACTCCTGTTGATTCTCATAGGAATGCTGCCATCGAGGACTGCATCGAATTTATCAACTCTTCTGCTTCTATGCCTAGATCAAATTCTGTTTCTGCTAATTCTCATTGCACTCAGCAGTCTGCGGTTGTTGGTCATAAGGATACTTAAACGAAAATG
>JBBYHM010000025.1:7783211-7808265 GCA_038381775.1 Adansonia rubrostipa
GTCGCTGGCGCTGCTGATACAACGTTAAAGCATCGATGAACTGCCACAACAAAAAATTGCTGACTCTAAGATAGCCGCTGGTTCTGATTAACAAATCCGGGTATGGGAACTGGGTGCGGTTCGCTCCGAGTTCTTGTTCGATTAGGCCTTCATTCATGTGTTCGAGTTGAATTTGAACATCTTGGGCTTTCTGGGCGATGCTTCGGCATGCTTTTACAACATCATCTTTCCCACTGTAGCTAACTGCTACGATGAGTAGGAGCGCGGTGTTTTGTTTCGTGGTCTCCTCAACCTCGTTGATCAACTTCTGCAGTGATGGTGGAAACTTTGACGATCACGGATATTCGAATTCCTCCACTGTTTCAAACAAAACTTGTAATCAGATAATGCTAGATTCAAATCTCATGCATGTTGAATTACATTCATAGAGTTAGTTGTACGACTTAAATCGGTTAAGTTTTGAGTTCAGTCGTAGATAATTCTTATTATTATGAAATTAAGAATAAAAAAAAATTATAAATATTTAAATTCAAATATTAAACTTACTAAATATCACTCTTAAAGGTACCTGTATGACCTAATCGGATTAAGTATCGAGTTTAATGATAAATAATTCTTAGTATCACAAAAGTAGAAATAAAAGAAGGGATTACAAATGTTATAATTCAAATCTCAAACTTATTAAATACTACTTTTAAACGTGTTCTGTACGAGTCAACTAGATTAAATCAAAGTTCAGCAATAGATAATTGGGCAATAGTCCATGCTATGGGCAACAGCAAGAGATGCAGCATCAAAAGAAACTTTGCAAGAAATGCAATATTATTTATCAAACAGACCATAGAAGAGGTAGACCAAACTTGTTTGAGCTCTACAGTAACTGAAAACAGAACCAGTTTTAGATCTACTTCAAAATTAAGTAATATTAACACTCCTGTTTAATATTTTGTTGCAAAACTTTTCAAATTAAGTTTGTCTCTCAGAGTTCGAATCCAAAATTGTCCTGATTCATTTTTTTGGTTCTTTTCGTTGGTTGGTTCATTCATTGAACAACCCTAAAGGAAGAGGAAATTGATGAATTTTAAACCTTTTAACTCTCCCTTTTGATAAACATATTATTAAAAAAAATAAATAAAAATAGAACTACTTAATAAATAATATTATAATACTATATAAAAATTTAATACTTAGCAATCTGCAAACAGGTTAATTCATCCTTATATATTCTTTGCTCAAGTTAGTCTGTGTATACACTAGGAATTGAATTTTTTTTAATTAAACAAGGACAATTAAGAGGGCATCACATGTCCTATTTCTTTTATAAATCATTTGTTTTTAATTTTTTGAATATAGCATATGAGTATATATCACTTCTTTTTAAAGTTATTATTATTTATAATAATAATATTTAGTAATATTAAACATAATAGTCTGACAATTTTATTCATAATTTTTAATATATACAATGAAAATATTAATATATATAATAACTTTAAAGAATAACTTGAAATGGTGATGGGCAACAATCCAATGATAATTAGGAATTGGGTTGTAAATAGCAATAAGTTTGCTCTAAATAAGCCAAAATCAGAAGAGAGGAGAAATTAAGGTTTGATGAACTAACTATGCCTATAAACCCACCAAAAAAATCCACTTCCACCTGCACTATTAACTATCTCCAATTAATATATTCACTTTAAAATAAGGAAAATTAATTACCATATTTTCAGCTCTTTCAAGTTTCCATTTCTTTTTTGAAAAAAAAAAAAAAAGCATGAAAGATATATAAGAATGTAATTTTAGTTAAGTGAAAATGAAATTATTAATATTGTAAGTTTTAAAAAATAAAAATGCTTAAACATAATTAATTACTTTGGGCCGAATCCAGTCCTCGGATGAAAAGGCGAAGACGGGACTTGAATTCCCCAGCGATAGCATAGCTCAACAAGCTCCCTCAGCGACCGAAACCCGGCTTCGTTCCCAGCCGAAGTCAGCAATTCCCGCTGGCAAGCCCACTGTCCGTTCCCATCCATGATCACCGCCACATGCTTTGGCATCAACTCTATCCTGAGCCCCTCCGGATGCCCCCTTCTCTGCCTCCTCGGTGAAATCCCTCGCCGTAGAAGTCATCCCATTCTATACGTCCGTCGTTGCTGCTTGCAGCTCATAATCATTTCGTTTGGGAAGAAGAGAAAGTTGAGAAGACAAAAGGTCGGTTTGGTGGTTCCCATTTAGGTTTGAACTAAACAAGGTTTTGGTTTAGGTTTTGAAGGAGTTAGAATATTCGCGGTTAGAATAGCTAAGCGCAAGGATAGCATTATTATCCTTCTTCGTTAAGAATTGCGTTTTAAAAATTTGAAGCTGTTACTGTTAGTTAGCTGTAGTTGGTTTTTTCTGTGTCTTTCGAGCCAAGAAGCGACTTTTGCGAGTTTATCTCTATATAAAAAGTTGGATAAGCCGTTGACGCCAAGAAGCTGGTGATGACGAAAACGAGGTCGTTCACCAGCCACAATAAACCAGATGCCTTGGCCTATTTAACCCATGTTAAGAAACATTTATATAATTATTAAATTATTTTATTTAAATTTAATAAAAATAATATTTTTATTTATTCAATAATTGTCAGAATAGTGCGTAAATTTTATTACTTTTTTTAAATAAATTTGTATACTTTTATAATATTTAAATAAGCTTTTAACTTTTAATTTATATCTGATTAAGTCTTTAAGCATTAAATTATATTTAGAAAAGTCCATAAACTTTAATTTAAGTTTAAATATACTTTTTAACATAAAAGAGAGGTGTTTATTGGCTAGAACATCACTCAAAATTTTTTTAAATTTTTTACTCAGGCCCAAATGGGCTTGGCCTAAAATTTTGAATTACTATTTATTAATTAATCAAAATTTTAAATTTTATTTTTATTTTTATATTAATGTTAATATCAATATATTTTTATAATTAAATTTAAATAAAATATTTTTTATTATTAAAAAGTAATTAGGATTGAGTTGATCTAAATTAAAAAAAAAAAAACTATGTCTAAAACCCTGCCTAGGCTGAGTAATGAGCCTAGCCCATGGACAGGTCTAAATATTAATTAACTTCTCATTTGAAACAAGAGTTTATTTAGATACAAATAAAAAGATTAGGGCTTATTTATTTACAATAAAAATAAAGAGGCTTATTTAAATAAAATACTAAAGTTCAAGGGCTTTTTTAATAGTTTAGCCTTCAAAAAAATAATTTGTAACTTTTATATGAAAAAAGCTACAAACTCTCTTCCCGTAATAAAATTTCATAGAGTTTACATCTCTCTGATTAATTTTAAATATCAAAAACCCCTTTATATTTTTAGAAACAATTACTTGGTCATAAGAAAATCTTTAATTTATTTTCTGTTAAAAATATTTAATCATTAAATAAACTTAACTACCAACTAATCTATGACCAATAAAATTTTATCAAAATCTAAACTTATTTTCAATTTAAAGTTGATCAAATACCTAACTTTAATATAGTAATGAGATAAAAGTATATGATTTTTAAGTATAAAAAATCTTTACACTGAAAAATATAAAATTCATGAAATAATTGCATTTTATAAGCATTAAAAAATGAATTCTTTTCTTATGAGACTCGTATTTACATAATATTCTCCACTATAAGAAACATAATCATTATTAGGACGAAATAAATTTCATAAACAAGTGAAAAATGATCACTTTGCAAGGCTACCTCAAATTTAGTTGACTAATTAAACAATTAATTAAATAATTATATCTATAAAGAAGATAAAAAAAGTTTAAAAAAATTATAGTTAATTACTAAGAAACTATGACTAAAAGTTATCAATCTTTTGTATTCACCAAAAAATAAATAAAATTCAAAATCCATGAATTATGTTCAGTCTAAATATTACAATTAGAAATGTTAGCAATTATGTTACCTACTTATTTTCTTATATAAAAATTCATCTCGATACATATCGAAATTTTTTTTCTTTTACAAATGAGATTGTAGTTTAAAGATAGAAAAAAATTTTATATATTGGGATTCTAGCTTTACACTTACTAGACGCTGTTATAACTTCATAAACCAACTAAACTAAGCTTTTATGCATGCATATCAAATATTTTGAAAGCTACTTTTAGTTGATTGGCAACATTTTCATTTTCCTTCACCTCTGCATAAATATTATCCACTTCCAAAAAAGCAATAAGCACAAAAATAAAAGTGTCAAACAAAAACCCCCATTTGAAGATTGTTTTAAACAAATTTTCGTATTGGTAAAGAGATGACACGTGAAACTAATGTGAGATTGAAATTAAGCTTGCGAGGATGGAGGATGGCAGGCTTCAAAAATAGAATAGATATCATATAATTCGCTTAAAAATCATTGCATGTTTTTATTTGAACGTTGATGGTTGAAGTTCAATTACAAATCTTCCTCTTCCTTTGTTAGGGTTGTTAGATCCATCAAATTTATGATCCAATAAGTAAATTTAATAGCCCAAACTAGCATCATCGAAGATATGTAAACCCTCTTAAATCTTTAAAGGTCATGATGTTTGATACTTCTGAGATCACGAGAGCTTCAACTGCTGTAACACGGTTACTCATATCATTAACCACAAAGTCCTAGCTAGAAAATAACATGTGACACCTCTCAAGTCACCCAAAAGTTTATATATAGCCTTAAGTAGCACTCAGCCTCTATTTGCCTTACCTTCCCCCTCCCCTCTCTCTCAAACATTGATTTAAATATTGAAACGCGTCTCTAAAACTAAACTCCAATGCCTTTTAACCTTTCTCTTCCTCTATGAGGTCTAGACCGCTAAGACTTTACCTTAGCACTTAAGGATCAACATTCTCTATAATTTACAATTTAATTGGTTTAAGTATTCTTTTGAATTTTTTGATACAAAGGAGATGATAATATGAAAATAGAAAATTGTTGCAAATTGCCGAAATCTGAATATCCAAACTTCCTATCTCATAAATATGAATGCAAGCTAAACTCCAAACTTTGTGCTAACTTTATTTTATTTTCGACGTGTGGGACTTTTTTTTATAGGACAAATCTAGGAAATTAAAGGTTTAAAAGCAGAAGAATTGTGAGTCATGACACAACTCCCATGTCCCTTCAATAACCACCATGGCCTTTCTCCAGGTTTCAACAAACAAACAAGAACACTTATTATCCGCTTGAAATCTTTCCTCTTTTTCCGTGCAAGTAATGCAAAATACTGAGTAATCTTACATTAAATCTGGCTCCGACAAATCTTCACATCAGCCTGACGTTTGTCTCGTTTGGCAGCGATTATTATTATTATCATTATTATTATTAGATTATTTCATGGATTCACAATCTCACACTAATATATAACCAACATTTTACGCAATTATTTATTGAATATAATCAAATTTGGAAATTTAAGATATATCACTGAACAACAAACTTCTGCATATCTAAGATTAGAAAGGGAAACTTCATTTTTGCAAGCAATACAACTAACATTATGTGGTACCGAAGCTAAGTTTGAATCTAGCAAAAAGTTTAGGGCAATTTTCCAGGACAAGATATGTCAGAAGATTACAAAGAGTTCGATATTCGAAATTTGTTGTAATATTTAAGTTAGTATTGAATTAGAAAATTTTCATTATAAAAAATAAAAAATAATTAGATGGGTCAGTATTTATATATTTTCTTTTTACTTATTATCAACATCGATTCATCTATTCATATTTGATTATTGGGTGATTGTAATTCAACAGATGTAAATTAAATGTTTATTTTATTTGCGGTCGTTAAGCAGTTATGAACTTGTCAAATATTTTGCATATAAAAGTTCATTAAGTGAAAGACTAAATAAGTATAAAATTTGTATTTGATGTATTAATAATGCATATTTTTGTATACTTGCAATAAATTAAATACTGTTGCTTTACTAAGTTTTTTGAAAAAAATACAAATAAGAATTTATTTTTTAAAAATTATAAATGAAATGGTGTAATTTATTTCATTAGTAATCTACAAATTTATAAACTATCGATGTATCAAATATAAATTTATGATTAAAGTAATATTTTTTTTTTTGGTTTCTTTTAGATGAGACATTAATCTAAGGTCTAGGAAAATTACCCAAATCAATAAATAAATAAATAATACTAATCGTGCTGGGAAGTACGTCATCCTCGAGGAGATGGAGGATCAAGAGGACGACGTCCCCGAGAGCTTTAGATAATCACATGGAGACCATATGATGAAAACCTAGTAAGCCTTCCTAATGCCTACATGAGATAAATCGATCTCCCTAACATATATTTCTGGATTCTCCATTGGTATTTTTTTTTTAAATTTTTTTACGGTGCATGACTTTTATCCTTAGATTATAATTCCAATCCAATTCCTCTCACCAATTTTGTCAACTTGTTTGTATCAATTATGATGTATTGAGGCCTAAATAAAATTCAGTTCTAATAAGCAGATCGCTATCTGCTTTTAGCTCTCTCGGTTCTCCTATTATACGGCTTGTCAAAAATAAATAAATAAATAATTCAAGATGCAAAGTTGAACTCTACAAATGATATGTAATATCGAATCATTAATGAGAAAAAGTTCATCCCACACGTAATGTAAAGAATATTAAAAAATATGATCACACCTTCTCGTATTAAGGAAAACTTAGACATCAAGACATAATTTTAGGCCTAATTTTAGGTATAAAGACGTAATTTTAAAATTATTAAATTAATTTTTACCTTATATAGTTCATGTAATGACCTTATAAATAGAGTCATTGAATAACCTATCATAACATAGACAAAACAAGTTATTTTCCCCTAATGTTCGTTAATTTTTTTGCTGATCTGTTTTTCTCTTCTTTTTTTTTTTTTTTTTTTTGCTTTGGTCTCTTTTTCGTAACAATACAAATTAAGAATATATATTATCTTCTCCAGCTTTTAGAAGGACCAAAAAAGAAAAAAAAAGAGCTAAAATTGGAAGATTAGTCTCAATCTTTTCTCTACTTGAACATTGTAAACAAGCAGCTTGATATATATAGCATTGCTTACTAAAATAAGTTAATACTTCGTCTTTTCGTATACTTCATCTTTTCGTAGATAAATGCACGAGGCTATTATATCTTTGCATAGAAGAAATATAATAAAAATAGGAAACACTTGAATATTGAATACCTAGGATTTCACAATTATTTGTTATTGACATCAATTTTGATTTTCCACCCAATATATATATATATATATATAGAGAGAGAGAGAGAGAGAGAGAGAGAGAGAGAGTAAAAACAAGGAAAATTTTTATAATGTTAAGTGAATCAAATACTAAATTTATTTACGAAAAGAATTACTTATTTGGCTTTATAAGTTTAACCCAATAAAATTAACATAAGTTAAGATTTTTATAATTAAAATTAATTTAATTTAATTTGAATTATTATTTAATTAATTAAAAATATTTTTAAATTATAAAATATATTTATATTAACATAAAAATAAATATTTAATATATTTTAAAAAATAAAATAAATTTTTGAACATGTAAAAAAAAATTATATAAAAAGAAACACGTTGTCAGTTGCAGCGTTTAATTATGTGTTGCGATCGTAAGAATAGGGCAGGAAAAGAAAGACAAGAAGAAAAAAAATGCTAACAAGTAGTAACGACCTTGCAAGCTTCTGGATGCTCGAAATCTCACTTTTACCCCTTTCTTTGGTGCTGAAATGCAGGTGTTTTTTCGGGTTTTCAGATATATCTTCAAAATTCCCGGGCCAGCTTGAGCGTCTTCTTCCGTTTAGAATTCTAACTCTTACTTTCTTTCTTCCTATAAAAGCTTAAAAACTCCATCTCCTTTTTGTTATAAGAAAAGCTCTTAAACAAAGATAGACAGAGATAGAGAGAGAGAGATAGCTATGAGGGCCTCGAATGGAAGCGAATATTTTGAGTTTGATCTAGAGGCAGCTAATGCGGAATCGTTTCAGAGTCCGTCAAATGCGGAGGTGGTTCAGCAAGATGAGGAAGATCTTATATGGGAAGCGATCGCGCGGTTGCCATCGGTGAAACAAGGACGTTTCGCCATTTTGAGAAGGACTCCGTCGGAGTATGAAGCTAATGGAGGAGGAGGAGGAGGAGAAGGTGGAGGGACGGAGACGATTGATGTGACGAGGCTTGATCGAGCTAGAAGAGAACTGGTTGTCAAGAAAGCTTTGGCTACCGATGATCAAGATAATTATAGGCTTCTCTCAGCTATTAAAGATCGCCTTGATAGGTAACACATTTCCATTGTGATTTTCTTTTGATCTTTAATTTTCCTTTTTCCCTTGTTAGATTTATTCAATTCTTTTTGTTTTTCATAAGTTTTAATTTATGTGTACTGGAGGTTCGAGTCTCTCTCTTCCATTTTAAACTCATTTAGATATTGTTTTATTTTTTAAAATTCTCATTGGGGAAAAAAAATAAAAAAACCTAAACTTTTGAATGAAGAAAAAACTGACAATGTAGTTTTTGTTTGGAGTACAATACTTGTTCTTCCTTTTGCTTAAAACATGTTAATTTTTAATAAGAACCCTAATTTTGTCATTAATCATCCTATATCTCAATCAATTGTATTTTTTATACTTTGTAATTTTTAATAAGAATAAAAAATAGTAAAAATAAATTATAAGAGTAATTATTACTAAATGGAGCTTTAGGAAAATAAAAATAATCTTACTCCTAAAGGCTATTTTCAATATTATCATTTGATATTTTACTATTTATAAAATAGTTTTATTTTATATTTACTATTTATAAATAAATCTAAGTAGTAAGATTATAAAATAATCTTACTCCTAAAGGCTATTTTCAATATTATCTATTTAAAGTTGATAGTTGAAAATTTATTTACTACTTTAGATCTAAAATTTGGGTGTTCGTATGTCTATAAATTCTTACAGAGTTGGATTGGAGTTGGCAAAGATTGAAGTAAGGTTCCAGAACATGAACGTTGAGGCCGATGCTCAAATTGGCTCAAGAGCTTTACCTACTTTAATAAACGTTGCCCGTGACTTCTTTGAGGTTCGGGATCTTGCGTATCTTTCTTTTCTTTTCCTTTAGTCTAATCAAAATAAGTCGTATATCGTTCTTATTGTGTTACTAAAACGTACTGTTATTTACATATTTCGACGTATCTTTTCGGATTTACCGAGCGTTTGCATTCATTTCTGGTATTTTTATATTTATAATAACCGTAACTATGTTCTGTACAGGATGTCGGAACAGGTTTGAGGATTTTACGTCCTAATAAATTCCGGTTAAAAATATTGAAGAACGTTAGTGGTGTTGTTAAACCTGGAAGGTAATATAAATACTAGTCTGTAAATTTTATGGTTGACATGTGGTGGGGGGCAAACTTAAATTAGCATGCGTGAAAAAAGCAAATGAAAATCACAGTTTATTGGAGATGATTGAAACCCCCCAAACACCCTTTTTTTTAAGGTGGGAAGGGTATGAATCACTACTTGCATGTGTTTTGATTTGTAAACCATTTAATATCAAAGCATGGTTGCAGTTACACTTTACTAACGTTTTTCCCATTACTTTGCCTTTTTTAGGATGACCTTGCTGTTAGGACCTCCAGGATCGGGCAAATCAACCTTGCTTTTAGCTCTCGCTGGGAAACTTGACAACGAGTCTTTGAAGGTTAGTCTTTGTTTTCATCAGGTTTTGAGCAGATCACATGATGTAACTATTTGCATGTTTGTTACGGTCATTATCATGAATCACTCGGTATCACCTTCCAAATTGCTTTTCTCAATATGTGAATCTTGAACTAGATTTGAAAATTAATATATTTGTACCGTATTCATATATTTTATCATATCATAATTATGTTTAAAATTTTTTTATATTTATATCAATGTTGATATATTTATAATTCGTATTAAATAAATTTTAAAAATATATTCATATTATATTATATTATTTTTTTAATTTTATATATATATAAATCATATCCATATAATTATATTAAATATTTAAAATATAAAATTCAACGGTCATTGGTCAAGGCAATTGTGCTTGCGCTCTATGATTTTTCCCCTTCATGCATGGGTTTGGGCTTATTAACTGAGAACCACTACTCAATATAAAAGGTAGGCTCTGACCTTTAAGCCTAAGATAGTATATTGTGTCCGTTTGACTGTCTCAGTAAAAGTTAGCCCCAGCTTTCCTATCCCGCTCAAAGGATCAAATTTTAAAGCGCCGTGCAAGTAACGGACAGTCGAAACTTGGAACGCGCCATTTCAACCATATAATGAACAAAAATAAGGCCTCGCTCGCAGTCTTAAGTTTACAAAAAAAATTAGTAGCTCAAATCTCTTGTTAATACAAAATGTTTCATTTTATTCCTTTGCAGATGAGTGGTGATATTACATACAATGGCACAAAACTTGAGGAGTTCTATGTTAAAAGGACTTCTGCATATATTAGCCAAACAGATAATCACATACCAGAGCTAACTGTACGAGAAACATTTGATTTCGCTGCAAGGTGTCAAGGTGCAAGTGAGGGCTTGGCAGGTTTGTTTGCTTCCAATATCAGGAAATATTAGTTAGTTATACTTAAATTTCACTTTAAGTTACACTTTGAACATAGGAGTTTTCTAACAAGTGTTGTAAAAATATATTTTTATAAAAAATTAATTAAAATATTATGATACTAGTTTGGTAATTGACAATTGATATTATGAATTTTAATGCGTTAGAAAAATACTTGTCATAGTACATTTAAGCAGTGTTGGACCAAAATTATTGTTTATTGACTCCATTAGACTTGATACCTCTTTAAGATTGAGGATTACAGTTACACCACTCTCTTTGGCTTCCGCTCAAATATCATGACGAAAGTGACCTTTGTTTACATATAGTTTAGCTGGATAATATGAAGCTAATCATCTCTGCTGCGGTCTAAGATTGTACATTATGTTAGCTTAAGAAGATTTCAATTTGCTTGTATTCTTGTATTGAGGACAGTTATGTTTTGGCTTTTAACTTCTGTTTTATTGGACTACTTTTGTCCTTTACTTCCAATATATACTTGCAGGATATATGAAAGATTTAACCAATTTAGAAAAGGAAAGGAAGATACGGCCAGTACCAGAGATTGACGCTTTCATGAAGGTCCTTTCTTAAAAAATTTATACGAACTACAGGTGCATTTGTTCTCATTGTTCACTTTTTTTTTCCTGCTATAAAACTTTTACTTTTATTTTGCACAGGCTTCATCTGTTGGAGGTAAAAAACATAGCATATCAACAGATTATGTCTTAAAAGTGCTTGGTCTTGACGTATGTTCGGACACTGTGGTCGGGAATGATATGCTTAGGGGTGTCTCCGGTGGCCAAAGGAAAAGAGTTACTACAGGTCTCTCTCTCTCTCTGGTGTACTGTTTCGTCATCATTGAATCCTGTCAAATTAGATTCTTAATATTGAGGGTTATCATTTGAACTTTAATTTAGGGAGTATAAGTTTGAATGTCTTATATGATCTATTATCTACTCTGTGATATTCTCCGTCAAATTTTAACTGTCTGCACTGTCCTTGTCCAGGAGAGATGGTTGTTGGGCCGAGAAAAACTCTTTTTATGGATGAAATTTCCACTGGACTTGATAGCTCTACAACGTTCCAAATAGTAAAATGTCTGCGAAATTTTGTTCATCTAATGGAAGGAACTGTACTCATGGCTCTACTACAGCCTGCACCTGAGACATTTGAGCTATTTGATGATCTAATGCTATTATCAGAGGGATATATGGTGTACCATGGCCCTCGACGAGACGTTTTGGAATTCTTTGAGTCATTAGGATTCAAAATGCCACCGCGCAAGGGTGTTGCAGATTTTCTTCAGGAGGTATTTATTTCCACATTGCTACTTCTGTGGTTTGATCTTTAGGTACTTGCCTAACTAGTTATTGCTGTCAGGTGACCTCTAAAAAGGATCAAGCTCAATACTGGGCTAATCCTTCAAAGCCATATGTTTTCGTTCATGTTTCAGAAATGGCCAATGCGTTTAAAAATTCCAGATTTGGAAGGTCTTTGGAGTCAACACTTAGTGTTCCACATGATAAATCCCGGAGCCATCCTTCAGCTCTGTCCAAAACAAGATTTGCCGCATCAAAATGGGAACTTTTAAGAACGTGCTTTGCACGAGAAAAACTACTAATCAGCAGGCATAGTTTTCTTTACATTTTCAGGACATGCCAGGTATGCCTTGGTTAGCCACTTCAGCGCTTGTTATGTTTTCCTCTGAATTTTGCATCATAATGTGTACACTGATATTCTTAAACATCTATGATTTGATGATATATGATGAATTGAGAACTGTTAGTGTATTACTTCTGCTTTGTTCACTTTCTAACATAGAACTTAGAATTAACTGACTATCTGTCTGTCTGGGAGGATTTTTACCTTCTCAGCTTGACTGATATTATACATGAGCTTAGTACTATGATTTTTGTTTTTCCATTATTTTTTCTTTTGAAGTTCTTCTCATGTTTTCACTTTTGAAATCTATGTATATGCGTTTAAGGTTGCATTTGTCGGATTTGTCACAAGCACAATTTTTTTACGAACAAGACTACATCCGGTAGATGAGATTAATGGCAACCTCTACCTCTCTTGCCTTTTCTTTGGGGTGGTGCACATGATGTTTAATGGATTTTCTGAGCTACCCCTTCTGATATTTCGACTCCCAGTCTTTTACAAACAGCGAGATAATCTATTTCATCCTGCATGGGTATGGTCTGTCGTCAGTTGGATTCTACGTGTACCTTACTCTGTTATTGAGTCTGTAGTATGGTCTTGTGTTGTATACTACACTGTTGGTTTTGCCCCTGCTGCTGGGAGGTATCTCCTATTCACTTGCTCCCTCAGATGGTGTTTTTCTCTATTAGGAATTTCTTCTGATTAGTTCTTGTTTTTGAATTCAGATTTTTCCGCTTCATGTTCTTAAAATTTGTAGTACACCAAATGGCAATCGGTCTTTTCCGAATGTTGGGTAGCGTCGCTCGAGATATGGTCATTGCAAATACCTTTGGGTCATCTGCACTTATACTTGTACTTCTGTTGGGTGGATTTCTTATACCAGAAGGTATGCTGTGTTATTTTTTACTTAGGAATAGAATTCAAGATATTGTTGGTGTTTATTGATTTATTCTTCTTCTTTCAGACCAGATTAGGCCGTGGTGGGTTTGGGCTTCTTGGCTGTCGCCATTGCAGTATGGGCAAAGAGCAATTTCTGTTAATGAATTCACAGCCACAAGGTGGCAAAAGGTGCATTAATCAACATGCTTGCACCAATTTTCTCTCAATTGATTTTGGTTTATATGCTAGACATGTAATTGTAGAGACACCTTGCAGATATCTGCTATTGGAAACAATACAGTCGGATACAACGTCCTTCATTCACACGGTCTACCTTCTGCTGGATATTGGTATTGGCTCGGAGTTGCTGTGTTATTACTTTATGCCATGCTTTTCAACATCATCGTGACACTGGCCCTAGCCTACCTTAATCGTGAGTTAATCCTTTTATTTATCAAACTCATTCCCCAACCGTCTTTCTCTACATATTAATATGTATCTGAACTCTCAAGACTCATAGAAGTGGTCCTCTTATATATATATTTTTCTCCACGACAGCTCTCAGAAAAGCCCGGGCAATTATTCCAACTGGTGACACAGAAGAAAATTCTGGTTAGTCATCTTTGATACATGCAACATCCACTTACTTTGTAATACATAGGGTTCTGTGCCTTTTTTAAAGGATTCTGATAATTCCTTCGCAAATTTTAAATATCGTTGCAGTTGAAAGCCACGAGTTGGAATCTGGTGTTCAATCTGCTCATGGAAGCAGTAAGGAGAAGGGAATGATTCTTCCATTTCAACCATTAGCAATGACTTTTCACAATGTCAATTACTATGTCGATATGCCAAAGGTGTGATTATCTCGTGGTTTTATTATTGGAGTTCTGTATATCTGTAACTGATATGATGTGAGACCTCATTTATTTATTTATTTATTACAATTTCCCTTTTTTCTTTTCGTCGAATATCTCAGGAAATGAGTGCACAAGGCATACCTGAAAGGAGATTGCAGCTCTTGTCAAATGTTAGTGGGGTATTCTCACCAGGAGTTCTTACGGCCTTAGTCGGATCAAGTGGAGCAGGAAAGACTACATTGATGGACGTCCTTTCCGGAAGGAAAACTGGTGGATACATTGAAGGGGATATTAAGATATCAGGGTACCCAAAGGAACAGAAGACATTTGCTAGAATTTCAGGATATGTTGAGCAAAATGATATACATTCTCCTCAAGTGACAGTTGAGGAGTCTCTCTGGTTCTCCTCCAGTCTTCGGCTTCCGAAGGAAATTAGCAAAGCCCAGAGACGTGTGAGCTACATAATTGCATTTATATTTGTTTTAAATTTAATCTAGTTTCCTTCACTGCGTTTTTCATATTCTTTTTATGCACTTACCTACAGGAGTTTGTTGAAGAAGTGATGCGTTTGGTAGAGCTTGATGCACTAAGGAATGCTTTAGTTGGATTACCGGGTAGCAGTGGCTTGTCAACAGAGCAAAGAAAACGTTTAACTATTGCGGTGGAGCTTGTTGCAAATCCTTCCATTATTTTCATGGATGAGCCTACATCTGGACTTGATGCACGGGCAGCAGCAATTGTGATGAGAACTGTTCGTAATACCGTTGATACTGGAAGGACTGTGGTGTGCACTATTCATCAACCCAGTATTGAAATTTTTGAAGCATTCGATGAGGTCAGTCTGATTGATAGAGCTTATATATCAAAGCTAGTACAAGAAGCTTTATCTATACGTGGCTTTTCACCTGAACTCACCTATAAATCTTTCATATCCAGCTGCTGCTTATGAAACGAGGAGGTCAGGTTATATATGGAGGGAAGCTTGGAGTGAACTCACAGATTTTGATAGACTATTTCCAGGTGACTTGCTTTTTTTTCTTTTTGTTTTTCTTGGTCCTATGCAAGTAACCTTTCGCTGTCCCTTGGGCCCTTATAACATGTTTTGAAGGCAAAGATGGCCTGATTGCCCAAAAACAAAAGGCGGATGGTCTTTAGGCCATGAACTGGTTTTGCTGGCACCTTTCATAGGACGTTGTACTTTTACGTCTTCTAATTGCACTATTTTTTTTCTTAAAACCTTTTCTCAAGTTCACCTCCAGATCATCTTAGCTATGTGAACTATTTTTTTTAAATACTAATGATCAGAATGGCGACTATATAAATCTTCATATTTCTTCCCTTTGTATAGGGTATTAGTGGAGTCCCATCCATTCCTGATGGATACAACCCGGCAACGTGGATGCTCGAGGTTACTAGCCCTGCCGTAGAGCAGAGAATTGGTAGGGACTTCGCAGATATATACAGGAATTCTGCACAGTATAGGTAATTATTTCAATGTCAAGTTACTAATCTGTTGTTTAACTTGCTTTAACATACATAAGTAAATATTCTGATATCCTCGTTACAGGGAAGTGGAAGGTTCCATTATGCGTTTGTGTGTTCCACCTCCGGGTTCGCAACCTTTAAAGTTTGCCTCCACATATTCGCAAAACCGTCTGTCTCAGTTTCTGATTTGCCTGAAGAAGCAAAACCTTGTATATTGGAGAAGTCCACATTACAACTTGGTTAGATTAGTCTTCACAACAGTCTGCGCTCTAATATTTGGCTCCGTTTTTTGGAATGTTGGTAGCCAAAGGTATGTAATCTTTGTTATGTCATGTTTCCGTGCTAAACTCCAAAAACTTAGAAAATGGCTTGAACAAAATCATTGTTCATATTTAGACGTCCATTGTCGTCATCATAATTGAAAAGAAAAAAAAAACGAAGTATGCTTATGACGTTATTTTTTTTTGCCATCTTTCCACAAGCCTACTAAACCATCGGGTGTTTATATTGCTTCCGTAGGGATACAACTAAAGGTTTGTTTATGGTTATGGGTGCCCTTTATGCCTCTAGCTTGTTTCTTGGGGTCAATAATGCTTCCTCGGTACAGCCAATTATATCCATTGAGAGAACAGTATTCTATAGAGAGAAAGCAGCAGGATTGTATGCTCCCACTGCTTATGCAGCGGCCCAGGTAATTGGCGTGATCCTGAAGGAAATTTTGGTCAGCATACAGTTTACTTTGACTATATAGGTACTAACACGTGCCTCGATTCTTTTTAGAGCAGGGTCTTGTGGAGCTTCCATACATTGCTGCTCAGACAATTTTGTTTGGGGTCATCACATATTACCTGATTAATTTTGAAAGAACAGCTAGTAAGATTCCGTATGACTATATTATTATTAATTTACTATTATTCTGTACAAAAGAGAGCCCGGAGATTAAACTTTAACATCCGTACCCAAATCTTTCCCCGTAACTCCTGGGAGAGCCTAGCCTCTTAGAGAATGAATGTGCTAGCCTAAGGGACTATTTCCTAGCGAGGACTACGTTGGGTGTGAATCAGTTATGTAAATATATTTAATTTTTTTATATATTTAAAAAATTTTAAGTAAATTATATTTTATATTTATATTATAATATATATTGAACATGAATATTAAGAATATTAAAAAAATAAAACATGTGTAAACCAACTTTTTATAATGCAACTTGCTTATTAAAATCTCGCTCTTATTATATGCAGGAAAACTTTTCTTCTATCTTCTCTTCATGTTCCTCACCTTCACCTACTACACCTTCTATGGTTTAATGGCGGTTGGTCTCACACCTTCTCAGCAAATGGCAGCTGTCGTCTCATCTGCCTTTTACTCTTTGTGGAATCTCCTATCAGGTTTTCTTGTTCCAAAGCCGGTAAGTAGTAAAACGCTCTCTGCATATTCTACTGTTGATCTCCAAATATTAAGTTAATAATATTTCTCTATAGATCTTTTCTATATTCTTTGATAGGTCAAGAAGCATCATTAGACCAGTAACTTACTAAAACCCTTGGATGGGCAATATTTCAAAGGCTGTTTTTATCTGACTTGATCAATTCTAAATATTTTGGGTACAAGTTGATAATTTGTTCTATAAGGATAAGGACATTGGGGCATTTATTGTTACATAATATCTAGGGAAATGCTAAGGAAACCACGATACGGACCAATGGTTTTGAAAAGTACTTTCTGCCATTTTTTCCTTTTCTCTTTCTGCTTCCTAGTAAACAGAAACTTAAGTTAGAGAACTTTTGGTTAAAAAGCATCAAACAGCTGTCAAGGTCTGAGTCGGTCCTGCTAAGACCTTCAACCGAGTTTCGGCCTAGATGTGCTCGGTCCATGCTCAAGACCATCAACCGAGTCCCAGCCCGTGACACATCTGTGATTTCACGAATCTATATTAGTTTTCTTTCACGCTATATGTCAAATCATCATAAAGCACACTGACTACACATTTAATCGGGTGTGATTGTTTCAAATTGTAAGTTAGAAGAAGCAAGTAAAATTTTGATTTTCATTGCGATTTTGTCTTGGACCGGCAGAGAATTCCAGGATGGTGGATCTGGTTCCACTACATCTGCCCTGTTGCATGGACATTAAAGGGTATTATCAGCTCCCAGCTTGGCGATGTCGAAACCATGATTGTTGAACCAACATTTCAAGGCACCGTGAAAGAGTACATATCAACTTTTTTCGGTATTGATCCTGGGATGATATGGGTTTCAGTGGCAGTTCTAATCGGCTTTTGCATCTTATTTTTCGGTATCTTCGCTCTCTCGGTGAAATTTCTCAACTTCCAGAAAAGATGAACGACGAATTCAACGACTGCAAAAAGCTCTTCGCATCAGCATTTGATAGTAGTTAACAAATTCTGTAACATGCAGATTTCGTTCCCAGCATTCTTTGATGCCATTCCCATCTACCTAAATTTCGTCGTCGTAGTAACTAACTGAATCATTACAACATAAAAATGAGACACAAACAAAATATGTTTCAGTACATTGTTATGTAACAGTAACAACTAGAGTTTATTGTTATATAAATTTTAATATATTAATAATTTATATTATATAAATTTTAATATATTTTTATATTTATATTTTTTTTATGTTTAAAATTATCTGATTTATGTTTTTAAGTGGATATAGATCTATTTTCATGGTTTCAAGTTCAAAAAACAGGAAAAAGAGGAAGCTTGTGTAGAGTGGACATCTAATATTTTTCAAATTTCAAATGCATATGTACGCTACGTCAGATGGATTTGGGTTCGGGTGTTCAGCATGGATAAGTATGTAAAGATCAGAGTCGTCTTTTGCTTAAAGTTCTAAACATCTAAAGTTAATTAAGAAATATCTGAAAATAAAATTTAAAATCTGAAATATATTATTTAAAAAATATCATAAAACTTTAATAATAAAATATATGATTGATAAATAACAATTTCCCTTTCCAAAACTTATGATTTTTTTAAATACTTAAATTCAATTTTCTATAATTAATGTTAATTTTAAATATTAAATATTGTGTTTTAATAATCCAAAATCCTTATATTAAATTAATGTTATATAATCGATTAAAAGCCTTGAATATTAAAAAAAAAAAGCCTAAGACTTTTTATTCTTTTCGGCAAGATAATTTTTTTCTTCTTTTTTCCTTTTATCTTTTCTTCGTTTTCTTTTTTTTTTTTTTTTTTTCCTATGCCCCACCTTGACTCATAGTTTCCATTTTCCCCCATCTATCGCACGTATAAATTTTTTTTTTTTCCTCATTTCTCATTCCTCTGTAAAGTCTTTCAGCAAATTGGACGGCACCTTAAGATATAGAACGTGGACCACGTGTCTGCCGCCGATTTCCGCCATGGACCAACTTCGAATTTTCATCAAACTTTAATCGCCATATTTCCCTTTTATCTCCTTTTCCCTTTTTCCAACTATATTTTTGAACAAAAACCTCTAAAATTCTTGGATCTAAAATCAAAACAACTACTCAATGTATCTCATTTCATAGCTCCAAACGACCTGATCCTTGAGTATGTTACTCCTCACCACTTAGATCTTCCTTCCCACACCTTTTGAATTTTCAAAAGTCTTACTACTGTCAGCGCCACTACCAACACCATTAGCTGCCACATCTCACAGTCCAAAAAGACGAATCGGAATGCGTACCACCGAATCCGAAACATTTTTTATCCTTAATAGTATCGTGTCTGGGTATGACGACATGGTCTAGGATCATATATATCAAAATAGTTTTCTTTGTCTAAGAACCGAGTTATGGTTTTTTTTTTTTTTTTCGCTATTGATTTGTTGTAAATGAAACCAAACAAGCTATAAGGAAGAGATAAAAGGGATGGAAACAAGGAAAAAAAAAAGGTAAAATTTCTAGGGAATGAACTTCTCATCTCTCATGAAATCAATCCAATACAAGATCGAGTCGAGTGTCTTGCATCTCATTGTAAAACCAAGGCGTTCAACTTTAGCTCGGGACCCCAACAGTTTTGCAGGGAACCGAAACAAGATGTCCAAGAATTGCCAGTTGGCCAAATCTTCCATCTTTGTCTGAACCAGACGTTCCTTCATCACAATTTCTTCCCACGCTTTTCCCTTGTCCATCATGGCTGTCGTGAACCAGAAATCCTCCAAAAACATGTCTTCAGGCACTGTGACTCCGAATTTCTTCCCTAGAGTTGGCCAAATCTGCTTCCAACTGAAACTTGAACCGTTGATTGCATTCAATGCCTGGCCATCGGTGGAAGACACTTCATCAGTTGTGGCTGCCCAAATTTGCTGCTCAGCCACCAGCCGAGCATCGGAGCCATCGATGTAACTTTCTTCCCAACACTCATTTGTCCCCCCAAACACGAAAGGGAGGTTCAAATGTTTACAAATAGCACCATATACACATAAACTTCCAATGAAATTAAACAAAGTCCTATGAGAACTACCCATTAAAAGCCCAGGCCTATGAACCGACCAAGCCACCTTACCAGCCAGTGTTTCATGGAGTAAGTCTTCCAGGACATAGTAAAAGTTGCCGCTCAGATTCGGCCTTTGCCATTCTTCATCAAACAAATGAACTGTTTTCCCATCCACAGGTACATAATGGCTCATCCCAGTTTGAAGACAAAAATGCTTCAACCCTTTTGCTATGGGGAGGACGGTACTCAGGGCATTGGACATCATGGCCTTGTTCTGCTCGCAACACTCTGGACTATCAAGAGGGTGCTGGCTAGCCCAAGTGACCCAGAAAATATGAGTCACATCATGCAATATCGACAGCTTCTGCTTGGTTTCAAAAGGATCTAACAGGTCACAGGATATGAAATGGTAGCTAGAACTTTTGACTGGTTTGATCTCAGGATTTCTAGCTACCCCATAGATCTTCCACTTGGATTTTGAGATCAACCTTTTGGTTAGCTCCCTTCCAACAAGCCCAGTAACCCCAAAGATAACGGCAACACTGTCTGCCATTAGTTCTAACTTGGATATACTTTGTCCTCGTCTTTGAACCATCTTTTATAGAAAGAAAAGCCACCTATGGTAGATGCCTGTAACTTAACTCTCATGACTTAAATAAACCCCTACTTAGGCTGGCAAAATAGATGTAATGAATAAAAATTTGAGGGTGGGGAAAATCATGCGTCAAGAAAACATGAAAGTCTCTTCTTTTGAGGGAGAATTTATTCACTGGGAAGATTTCAGGCTTTCATGTCAAGTTTAATAGTTGGGTTATAATAAGCAATTAACAGTTATCAAAGACAAAAAAAATTCCAAATCTTTTACCCTATTTTTTAAGCTAAAGCGTGGTTTTATTATTTGAGATTTAAACTAAACTTTTGTTTTAAGTGATATGCATGTTCTTGGCGGCGTTAAAGGTCAGTAATAGCTTTGTCTGCTGTCAAGATTGTGACCATGGCCGATTCTGTGCTGGCATCTGGGTTTCAAGTTACAAGTAAAAGTCTAAAATAATTTTTTTTGTGCGTTAAATCATATCCAAGTTTGGTTGTCAATGGTCAAAGCTGCTATTCAGGACCAAATTTCCCTGGAAGGTATAGTTTAATAAGCTAAATTTGTGAATGATCCTGCCTATCCTCAGAGGGGCATTTTGTATCATAGCACATCATAGGTATTATTTTTTCTTTTTTGGCAACAGTCCTCAAGGTTTTTCTGTCTCTCTAAATTCAAAATCACAATTTCTTCGTAAGTGAAGTCGTTCGTCAATCATGTATTAACTCAATCAGTGCCATGATTAACCAAAAAAAAAATTCCCTTTAAGGGAAGTCTGGGCTTCAATCTTGAAGAGACTTATCTTTGTACGGTAGAACCTCAAGGGTTATGGTTCAAAAAGAAAATAGTTTTGATGTGGTGTGACATTAAGTTATCTTCTAAAGTAGACATGATTATAGAACTGAATACTCACAAAATTGAAGACCCGAATGTCCTTTTTTTTATTATTATTACTAAATTTTCATCTTTTCTGCTCCAAAATAATTGGAGTTGGTGGGTAATTGGATCATATGTCAATTGACATCTGAACTTACATGATAACAAAATTGAAAAAAAAAAAAAGGCTTAAAATCAGTAATCAAATGGATAGTTTTAACCTGATTATGAAGAAATTGGATAGCGTAGCACATGTGTTTGCATGTCCAAACCATAAATGAATCATAATTTTTTTACATACAAAGAAGATCGTCATTTAAAAATAAAGAGTTCATGGTGCTAGATTCAAATTCAGGTTTACTAAATATTATTTATTAAAAATAATTACATAAATCATCTGAATTAAACCTTGATTTATCAATGAAATCGGATTCTGTTATTAAATTAGATATAAAACCTCGTTTCTAGGATTTAGAAAAAAAATGAGATCTATGATTTAAAACAATTTTAGCAACTGGAGATCTGCAACCATGCTGAATTGTACAACTAAAAATACAATACTACTAAGTTAACTGTCATTTGAAGTTCATTAGGAAATAAAAAATGTTTAAAAATTCATCACAAATTATTATTCAGATGTTTCAGCAAAAGCCTACAACAGGCTGGAATGATAGGGTTTTTTTTGTTTCCCCAACTTTAATTAAAGAAAATTATAAGAGCTTGCAACATATCAATTTGTAGTTGGAAAATGACATAAAGAAATTAATGGAAATGGGAGGCAATGAGAATCATGCGTTTGGGTTTGGGAGACCATGCCAACATTGCCAATACCTTTTTCCTTGGTCAAAGTGTTGTTTAAAGTATAAAAATATAAACAACTACAAGGATGCATGAACCAATGCAAGGTGTGAGTATTATTTCATCAATATTTAAAATAAAATATATTAGCTAAAGAGCTTTTAAAAGTTTTTGGGAACAAAAAGGAAATTAATAGTTTCAAAAGTCTTGATTTACTTGCGATTCATTAGATTTGTCTATACACAGGGTTTGATTACAATTCGAATTTTTTAGTCTAATTAATAGTCATTTTCAATGTTAAAAATTATTTAAAAAATTATATCAATATTTATATATTATTATAATTATATTTAAATAAAATTAGTAGTATATAATAATTCAAACCGAATAAATAAGAATTAAAAAAAATATATCCAAACCCAACCCATATCTCATCGAACAGGTTTAAACTTCACCTATATATATATTTAAATTGTTTATATAAATGCGGATTTCATCAATAATGTGTGTAAATCTTTTGAATTAAAAAATCAATAGTTCTAAACCTCTTTTGTTTTGTTTATTACTAGAGTTTTAGGGTTTAAATTTTGTGCAAGGATTCGAATCAACTTTAACACCCTACTTTTTCCCAAAGTTTTGGCTTTCTTTTAGGGGAAAAAACAAGAAAAAAGAAAAAGTTTGGCCTACTTTCAAGTGTGGGTCTGAGTCTGGGTCTTAAGGCCCAAACTTTTATGGGCTTTTCAATTTCTTTTGAAATGTTCCTTCTTTCAATTTTTTACTGGAAGTCAAAAAGTTTTTATGGATTTTTTCTTTTTACTTTTTTTTTAGGAAAAACTAAAAAATAAAGTGAAAGAAAGAGATAAATAATAAAAAAAGAACAAAAACACCAATCTAAGTATTGCAAAAATTATAAATTTGTTTCTTTGGATTATAAAAATGAAAATTTTGGTATCTTTTATCACCGATAAATTATGAAGCTTCAATAAATTAATTGATTAGTAGGGGTACTTTTATTACTACATGTACTATCCCTTTAAATGTTTTTTTTTTTAAATAAAATCTTATATTACCTATTTACAATTCAATCTAAATGTAAAGCATCCAACTTTAAAAAGGGGGAAAATATCCCAAATAAAAGCCATTAAAGATGGAGGGTTTGATAAAAAATAAGTGAGAGGAACACGAAATACATATGCTAGACTAACATCTTAATAAATTTGGATTTAATTTAGTTAATTAATGTGATCATTTTTAAAATGTGATATCCAATGTATTTGGATTTCAATCTCAATATTTGTAATATGTTCTTTGATAGTTAGTTTACTTATAAAACTTACTATAGCGTAACAAGCAGATTTATTCATGACCCAAGCCCAGGTAAAAAGATTTAGATCTCGACTTTGCTTGGTCTAGTCCACGAATAGCTATAATAGGAAGGAAAAAATAGATCTTTGCATGTAGTTTAGCTCAAGTTACTTGTATGTGATGATGAAATTTTTGCAATTGTGCACATCTTTGAGGTTTAGTACATGGATAAGATTATCGTAGAAATGTTTCTCTACAAATTTAAAGTGCTTTTAGTATGGTACACTAAATATTTGAGAGGATTATTAAGACATTGAAAAGTTAGTGGGGCATCAAAATTTGATTTTTGATATATTCTAATGCTTAAGTCAATATATATTTCAAAAAATTTTGGACAGATAAAAAGAATAAGCAAAGAATAATGAGAGGCAAAAGGCTCCATATGTTCATGTTTTCTGTTACTTCAGACTTACATTTCTTTATCTTTTTATACTTGATTACTGAGTGCTCGTGGGCTTGCCAAATGTTTTCGAAGAGGAACTGGTTTATGGGCGTTGAGGAAGTGAGGCAATGCTGCTGTGTGGTAATAACGCATGGAAGGGATGCAGTGCGAGTGAAGTCAATTGGAAAGTTGGGGGGATGAAAATTGGGCCGTTTGGGACTCTAACCAGATTGCCAACTGGCGTTGGGGCTCTTTAAGTGGTCTAATTTGTTCGTGGGTTGGTTCATGGTTTGGGCCGCTCGGAATACTGCTTCATTTATTTATTTATTTTGTTCATAACCCAATACTGCCTTATTGGTTCATTTACTGTTTTGCTCAAATCGGTCTCCCTCAGCTGGAGTTGAGATTGTTACTGGTTTTGCGAACGTCAATTCTACTTTTATGGTATTATTTGAATTTGAAAGTAAATATTAAATATATTTAATTTTTAAATTTTTTATATATTTAAAAAATTTTAAAATATTATATTTTTATATTTATATTCAAAAATATTTAAAAAAAAAATCGAAAGAGCAGAAAGAACATAGTGTTTGAGCTTAAATTGTTTTGGTGCTTTCGGCCACCGGGAAATGGATCAACAATCTGGTGTCTTTTTCCTCTTTTTGGAGCTAGTTTCCCACTTGCCCCAGAAAGGATTGGTCCAACCTTGTTCCGTCTTTGGCCCAACCCCCCCTTTTTTTTTTTAACAAAAACCCTAGAAAGTATTCACGTCACTTTTAATCTTGCGGATACCAACAAATTTCCAAATCAACATCATCTTCATGAATTCACAGTCATTTCCCATGATAAGGACCAGAGATCAACAGTGTTTTATTGAATTATCAAAAGCCTTTCGGATTCCATTCAGATCGGAGATATTATTTTGAGATCCAATTATACATTGACACCTCCAAATTTGGGGACTTCTGGGGAGCGCTCCTTAAGGTCCCAAGGCCGGTTGCCTCTTTTATAGTTTTTGATTTTTACATATATTATTATATAATAATACATAAAATCATTATAATTACATAAATATATTATAAGTTACATAAATTATTATCATAAAAA
>JBBYHM010000025.1:7808365-7820848 GCA_038381775.1 Adansonia rubrostipa
AAATTTGTTACCAAACTTTGCCCGACTGATTGGAAATTTATACAAGAGATGAAAGGAAAGAAAGACCTTCCACTAAAGCTCCGCTTTAACGTGGGTGATTGATGATGGCATAAAGCGGGGTGACAGAGATGCTGTACGGCAGTACTTTTCAGTCGCTTTTCAATTGGCATCTTCTGGGGGTGACTGACCCTTTCGTTCAATCGGGGGAGGGCCGCTTCAAAATTAGATTGAAGTCAAAATTGATGCAAATTTCACAATTAATTCACCTTTGAATTTAAAAATTAACTAAAAATTTTTATATTAATATTTAATAATTTTAATATTTATATTCTTTTAATTACACCCTTTTTCTCGGTTTATAATAAATTATTATAAATTTTGTTCACAAATATTTTAAAATATATTTCAAAATTATTTTATACAACAATATTCTTATTTAATTTTTCAAAATAACAAATAAAATTATTAATTTTTACATTTAATATATTATTATTTTAAATAATATGTTAATTAACTTAAAAAGAACACCTTAAAATACTTATAAGTAAAATCCATAAACTATTGAGTAAACTTGGCCCTTAATTTCATGAGAGGATGAATTAGTAGAAAATCAAACATTCATGTGCAATTAATTAACCATAACCATATAAAATAATAATAAAAATTTATTATATTTCTTTTATTTATTACGAGTTCCTTTATCGTAACTTTATTACTATTTATAACATGTCTTACTAAATTTACTTTAATAAAGTAATATCAATTTAATTTATAAAATTATCAAATAAATCAAATATAATATTAAAAATAAAATAAATTATTTATGTATTTTAAAATTCGATTCTGTAGTGAGTACCCATCAACACTGATTAAAAATTTTTTATTTACCATTTCAAAATTTTTTTATATTTTATATATCACTTTTATATAATTTAAAAAATAATATATTAATTGCACATTTATTTTCATATATATATATTACCTCCCTTTAAGATTTCATCTAAAATTATTTATTTTAAAAACTATTTTTTTGTTAAAAAAATTATCCACTTCTTTTAAAAATTACCTACTTGTGTAAAAAAAAAAATTTACTTTATAATTTTTTAAAAAAATTACTATTTTTTCACATGTTTCAAATTCTAGTCATTTATCCAAGGACAATTTTTTTTATAAAAAAATTAATCTTTTGCTTTGTTTTTTTGACCTAGATTTAAAATGAAAATAGATAATCATAATTTAACCTCCTAATATTACGGAGGTTATATCCTCCTAATCGAAGCATCCCACGTGTTCCCGTTTTGATAACATAAAGCGGGAAATTTAATCCCAAACAAAATAATAATAATAAAGCAACCGAAAAATCGGATTCTTTAAAAGCGCGTGGGGTCGAGGAATCGCAAACCTTCCCAGTCCCCCCACCGCAGGGAATCTGAATAATGCATTAGCCAACAAGACACATATATATAAACCAGTAAAATAATTTTTTTTTACTATTTATTTGTTTTTAGTTTTTCAACGATCACTTCTCCAAAATTTAGTCGGTCGTTTATTTTCAGAAAACCTCTCTTTAGCCCCCGAATTTAAAATTTTCTTTTCACTTTCACCCCTTTCTCTAGCTTCGATATTCTTCTTCTTCTTCTTCTTATTCTTCTTCGACGAAATTAGAGTTTCACTGTTCCGGGATAATGAAGCGCACGACCACGAAGAAGAAGGGGCGATCACGCGCGAAGAAAACGCCGGTGGTCAGGGATTCGGCACGTGACGCGTCATGCCGGCGGGATCAGCGGCGAGAAGGAGAAGAAGACAATGAAGGACAAAAAAGGCTTCTCGACTCGTTAATGGAAGCCTTTGGATCGATCTCTCTAGAAGAAGCCACGTCAGCAAATAACCAAGCCAACGGCGATTTGGATAAAACGGCGGAGATTCTATCCAGTTTGACCGATAACGATAACAACAGCGAAGATCCTGAGCCGTCGACGAGCTCGATCTCGAGTGGGTCGTCATCTTCGGGCTCGTCCGGGTCCAGTTTTGCCGAAACGGGTTGCGTACAAAATATGAATATTGGGAGGGGACGTTGCAGAGGGGGAAAGCAGCAGAAGCGAGTGGTGGCGGCAACGGGGACGGTATCGACGGTTCTCGGGAAAGATTACGTAAGGGCAAGCCTACGGCGGAACTCGGCTGCAGCGGCACCAGCGAGATCGGTGTTGGTGAAGGAAGAGGCGGAGCAGTTTTTTTGTTCAATGCTTGGGGACGAGTGTGAACTTAGCATGGCTGTTGTTAGAGATGTTTTATGTGAGCTTTTATTTGTTTGTTAGTATAAAGAAGTTCTGGAAATAATTACTTTTAACTTCTTTTTTTTTTCCATGTTGAATGACACAAAAATTTATTTTTGCAGGTCAGTGTGGATACCATGTGGAGAAGGTATTGTGAGTCCTAAAATCTGATTTTTCTTTCTTTGTTGATTTTGATGTTTTGATGTATCAAGAATGCGAAGCAGTTCTATAATCATTGAGGAAATAATGAAGGAAAAAGAAAACATAAAATTTGCTTATAAAAGGCTGAATGCTCCCTTTAGCATAAATGGCGCTTTATATATGCTTCTTTGGTAAAAGTATACTGGTTTCTACTCATAAAACTGTGCACTTAAAGATCAGGAAATCTATGCGTATAAATTGATTATCACCTCGTAAATAGGCAAATTAGGAAATTGGGTTACTGATTCAGAGAGGGTTGGACTGGGTTGACTTAATTCTTTGATTCTCTCTCTCTTTCTGAATAATTGAGATCTTAAGCTAAATCTTACTTAGCAAAATTGGAAACAAGAGTAAGGGCTTAGCTATTTAAATACAGCTTCTTGTTACTTTACTGTGATGGCGTGCTTATTTGTGTTTTGTCATTTTTTTTTGAAGAATGCCATTATGATTCAGTGTATTCTTGCTTTCCAGGCTTTAGATGTTTTACTTGATTTATCTGGTTCCCTCTATGAAAAATCCAAGAATTTTAATGACCATGTGAACAATAGACAAGATACAGGATTCCTCCTTCAATGTGCAGACAATGTAAGTAATATGATTTTTTTTTTGGCTTAAAATGTTTCAAGTTTGTGGGTCAGTTCCCTCATTCTGTTTATAACTTCATTTATTTTTAAGCTTGCTTGAATAATTTATACCCCAAATTTGTAATAATCCTGTTTGTCCTGCTGGAGCTGTTCTAATCTTCTAGATTTTGACGGAATTAAGGTGTTATGGTTGAGAGTATCTGGTTTCAGCGCTATTAGAATGCTTGCTGTTTTCTTAAGAGAGGCAGTGGAGACTCAGAGAGAAATTGCTCTCTATTTTGGGTTTGGTTATAAAATCTTTCTTATACTGAGCTTTAGGATTTGACTTTCAGAGGAGAGTCAAGTTGAGGCTTTGAAGTCAAGGTTCATCTTTATACCGCAAACTAATGTAACTGTAAGGGAATTTTTTTATATATATTCATTTAGTTAGTTAGCGAAGGAGTGAAAACTGACGAAAAGCCCCTTGTTCGGAGACAGACAGAGCACTGGAGAATGCATGCGATTATAATTATGTAGCATGTTTTATTTTTTCAGTTCTTTATAATTTACATTACTACTCTTTTGCCCAAATAATTAAAAAAACTATCTCTGAAGTATTTTTCATTGCATCATATTTCTAATGAAGTGATTTATAAATTTTTCTAACAGTTAACAGATAGGGCATCTGATTGCATGTCTAATTCATCAGAAAATGAACTTCAAGAGCGCATATGGTCGGTTGGCTATGGCTGCAGGTAATTTATTCTGTCTTTGTTATTGACTTGGTTATTCGTTTCTGTGGTGTTTCAAAATCTTCTTCTCATGCGGGAGTTATATTATAACAGAATAAGAGACATAAACATTGTAGATCACCAAATGGTGTCAAGCCCTTTCATACATAAGTCTTGAAGAATGAGATCATGTATATTAGAAACAACTCCTGTTGATCAATTAATTGCCTGTTAGACTTAGAAGAAATAACAGAAAGAATGAGACAACAATTTCCTTCCCAGTATTAAAAAAAAAGCTCTTCAAGTCGTTTATCAGTGTGGTCAAAAAGTGTGCTTGCCGCTTGTGGTTGATTTTTTCACTTGCATTGCATATAAACTATGCAGTCATACTGACAATACAATCGTAGCTAATAATTACTTTTGGTTGAGAGATCCATGCTGCATCTGCATCTGCATGTCATATTTGAATACAGATCTCTCTTGTTAGTTCCAAATCTTCGAAATACTCGATTTGGACAACTTTTTTGTTGCATTGGCTGTGGCAGTTTTGTATTGCCTTCAGTTTGATTTCTGCTATTTTAATGATCTTAAGTATCAAAAATCATGTCTTGAAATATTAGGCGTTTCCCCCTCTTTAATTTTAGGAATTACTCGAAGGTTCTTGCAAGTTCTGAAGCCATGCTACCATCTTGCCCAAGGACTAATATGTCGGATCTCCCTCAGGAGGTGTTGGATTCTTTATTTAACGTCCACAAGAGTTCTGAACTGGAACCAAGCACTATGAATTGGAGGAATGTAGTAAAGAAGATGCAGGCATTGGGACCAGTTATTGATGTTTGCCCATCTAGTGATGCAGAGCCTCAGCTGGATATCTGTGGTATTCTCTTGTTAATTTCTCATGCTTTGTATGTTATTGTATGTATGGATTTGTTAGTACATGTGATCTTTACTTTTGAAGTGGGATTATGAACATCACAAGAAACAGTCTTACTTTGAAGTTTTCCTGGAACTAAATTGTAGTTGAGCACCATTATTAGAACTGATACTGCCATTGACAAATACCTAAAATATTAATCGGCTTTTCTTTATTAGTCACATGTGCATTAGGTACATATGCATTGACACCTTTATTCCTGTGTTTGTCCCAATTACTGAGATTTAGAGATGATAGTAGTAAGTATGAGTTAAAATCCGTATCTGGGCTATAATTTGAATACACAAGCACTTACAGCTACTTAACTAACTGCTTCCTCAAGTTATTCTCAGAAACAGAAGCAGAACATATTCATAAAAGTAGTTAGGTTACTCTAGATTCTTTGTTAGAACGCAAAAATTCTGTTAAAACAAAAAGAAGGCAAAGAAAGTGAAGAATTTAAGAGTGATTCTTGATTAAATTTAGGCGTTGAGATCATTTGTTTTCATTTCCTGTTTCTTAATAGAATTTTATAGCCTTTTTTCAAAATATTTATCATAACCTTATTTCTGCAACTTATATATGTATATATGTTTATGCACTATTTTGCAATGCCTTTTTCTTATGGTTCAAATTTTCTGGAATTTTAGCTAAGGGAGATGAATATCACGAATTTAGAGAGAGTGCCAAAGAACATTGGGATTCCATGAGATCCTACTATCAGAAGGTATGGTGTTTATGGCAACAAATATGTATTTGTTGCTATAAACCATATATATATATATATCCGGTTTGAGGTTTTTTACTTGATATGAGTATTGATTGATATAAGCATTGATGGCTATTTGATGATAGAAGGAACATTCTTCTACAGGCTGCTACTGCATATTCAAAGGGGAAGTGGGAGTCTGCAGCTTATCTTTCTGATCAGGTGTGTGTTCTGCTTGGGGAAAAGTTATGAATCACAACATGTTGCATATAAGTTCTATATGTGATGGAATGTTTGGCAAACTTTAGAAAAAGGAAAAACTGGCAATGAAGCAACAATGAGAATTGGGGATAATCTCCAATAATGTTTGCTTGTCTTCTTCTCTGCTTGACATCAATATGATGTGTTCTGTCAAATTTGTTCCGAGGGCTTGCTTTAGCATAAAATTCTAACATCGTGATACCTTGCATCTGAGTAGGGAAGGATACAGACTAAATTGGCACGGGAAGCAGATGAGAGGGCAAGCCTGGATATATTTAAAGCTAGGTTAGTCCTTATATAACTAACTGAACAAGAAGTAGTCTCTCTTTGCCTCCACTTTCTTTTTTTGTGGTCAGTGAACTAATCAATCAGGTGTCTTTACAGGAACAAAGCCTTTGAAAACGTGATAACAATTGATTTGCACGGGCAACATGTCAAACAAGCGATGCGACTTTTAAAACTGCACCTTGTATTTGGAACTCACGTTCCTTGTAAGCATTTGTTCAGACCTTACTGCATATGTGTGTGTTTGTGATGTAGTTGTACTTATTACTTGCCGTCATATGTTTCAGCGGTTCGAACTCTGAGGGTTATCACTGGATGTGGAACACATGGCATGGGGAAGTCAAAAGTGAAACAGTCGGTAAGGGTCTAAATCATCCCCGATCCAGCTATTTGTATTCTCTGCTGTAAACTAATCCAGGAAGTTACTCTTTTATGGTGGTTGCATTGTGGCCTTAGCATTAACGTTGTTGACTAATCTGGGAATGGTTAACTTGGATGTTTCGGTGTATGACATGTGCTTCAAATGTCTTAAGCTATCTATATTTTGGACTTTGATTCATTTTCTTCATTGCAAACTTTGATTTTATGCTTTCGTCTTTGGAGGATGGTGTAGTTTATGTTCTTGTCGTTGTCTAGTATTTTTAGGTCACCTATTGATGCATGCAGGTCATTAAGCTTCTGGAAAAGGAAGGTATTCAGTGGCGCGAAGAAAACCGTGGAACTGTGCTAGTCAAGCTTGACGGATACAGAGAGTTTAACTTTTCAGATTCCGATAGTGACGCCGATTAAGTTAATTATGTAGTACCATGTATTCCTCATCACCCTCTGTTTGTATAAGAAAGACTAGGATGTGATGTAACAAGTTTAATGTAGTGGTTCGACAACAGGTATTGGATGTTCATATGTACATTACTAGAAAAGTCCATGTAACTCTCACCTCTGTGGGTAGGTGAGAAGCTTAATGAAGATGAAGCTTCCATGTTCCTGTTTTTTGAGTTTTACCGAAATCATTTGTCTAACTCCGTTCTTGGTAATGACAAAGACACATCTTTTACTTTCATTGGAAAATTTAGTGATAAGGGCGTCTTCTGTTCTTGCTGCAAGTTTAACATTTCTTTTTAATCCAATACTAAGATTTTGAGAAGTTCAAGACGTTTCAGTAACACCCTTTTTGTTACATTATTGCCTCATTAACCTGGATTCTGTTGCTGACTTAGTTTAATATGTATTTAGCATTTTATAGATTTAGATCAATTTGCCATTTGTTTTCATTACATGGATTATGGTTCATGACTTGTTCTTACGATAACCTATTCATCCAAAAATATTGTTGTTTTTATGGATTCATCCAACTTTCTTGGACCCTGGAATAGTTGTTAGTAAACAATTGGCATGTTTCCATGGGCATCAAAAGAGTAGCCTATTGGCTTCTGTTGAACCATCCCATTTGGATGGTGCAGTTCGAGGACCAAATCAAAGAGGTTGAAAATTCATGGCTTCTTTCAGAAGATCAAAGCAGCAGCCAAGAAAAGCTTATAATGTTTGCCATAACATGTCACCTTAAATTAGGAAGAACTACGAAGTACAAGAAAATGTTCGTCTTGGAGTTTCTATCCGGGGCTTAATTTGAATAAGAAAACACCTGAGTTTGTCATTGAAACATAAGCATGATTATTTAAAGAGGAATTTCACCACTATCAGCAATCACAACTTTGCTCTTGGGTGTGCCGCTCTGCCTTTCTACGGCTTCAATTTTGTAAACAACATCCATCCCCGAGAGCATCTTTCCAAACACAGCATGTCTCCCATCCAACCTGTAGAACATGTAATCAATGATTTACCAGCAAAGTAAAAGACAATAACTATAACATCTTTTATTGATTGCAATTGTAAATTTGTAATTACCAGCTTGTTGTCACAGTTGTAATGAAGACCTGCGAGCCATTGGTGTCGGGACCAGTATTTGCCATTGATAAAAGCCCTATACGAACAAAAAAATTTTGCTTGTCACAAATATTCCTAAGTCATTCCTTAAAGAAAGTTTATATATCGCACCTTACGGTATGACAACATGGCTGTCTTACCAGGTCCAGTGTACTTCAGCTTGAAATTCTCATCGGCAAAATTCTCACCATAAATCAATTCTCCGCTCTGCCATCACTAAGTGTAAAATCACCTTCTTGTATCATAAAGTTTGGAATAATCCTATGAAATGAACTACCTTTGTCGTGGAGAGGTTTCCCACTTTTTCCAACACCTTTTTCTCCTGTAATGGAAAACCCAGTCTTAGAAGGATGCTTATGTCAAAACAAAATTTTCTGAGTCATTGACAAATGGCTAGTCAACCGTCACTCTTGTTTTCGTTTTCGCACATTAAAGGTTGCCAGGTGGTTTGACCGGTCCTACAGCCATTAGATCTATATGTGCCTCACAAGCTTCTCCTGTTACCTATTGTATGATCAAAAAATCTTCAACTGTTACCAGGAGAGCTTGAAAAGGCATAAAGATGTAATGGCAAGATAAAAGCACTCAAAGATTAAAGATAAAGTCATACGATCCTCTAAATATATAAAAAAACTTAAAAAAAAAAAAAAACCTAAGCATACCCATTTCAGAAATGTACACGTATCCAAAACTCATACCCAAGTTGAATGACATAGGACAAGGTTAATCATAAGAAAAACAGTAACATATGTTTAAGAGGAAGATTGGTAGCTTAACTGTGCACAGTGCTCGGAAATTTTCTACATATAAGAGAAAGCTCAAGCTGATTAGCAAACAATTGCTATGAGAATTGCAGAAGATACATTAAAGACATTAATGTAGCCATAAAACCATCACACCTGCTGTTTTAGGAACTGCCTCTCCAAAGAGTCCCATGACAATTCGACCTGAAAACAACAATTCAGTAATCTTTTTAGCTATTTACACTGAAAAGCAATAAAAATTTCAGTAATCTTAAAGCTATGGGATTGTGTCCCAAAGCAAGAGAAGAGAAGCATACCAGCAGGTCATCCTGCAATTTCAACATCAAAGTAAACTTTGTGAATAACTTCCTTCAAATCTTCCTTGGACTTTTTTGCCTGAACATTCCATAAAAAATCATCCAATAATCAAATTAACTAATCACAATTCACATCTGATTTATTATCTAATTACAAAGAAATATAACCTTACTTCTAACTAATATCCATCAATCTTAGACTCAATTAGCAAAGTGAAACGAATTAAACAAGCAGTCAATAAAAAACAGAAGAAACCAAGAATATCTTGACAAAAAATAAAGCGATTTTCGCATTTTATTCACAGATCAAAGACCCATTAATAGACAAAACCCAGAACTAAAAAGGAAAAAACATATAGAAAAAGTGAACCTGAGTGAGAGTTAGAGATCCAAAAAGGACCAAAGTGCAGACCAGAGTGAGAGACAGCAGCAATCTTTATCTCTCCAGCTCTTTGCTCTATTTGTGTAACAAATTTTCGGAGTGATTAACGTGAAAATAGAGAAGCAAAGAAGCATTATATTCGGGGAAAGACAGTGGCTTCATCTTTTATGGGTGTAATATGGAAGCTTTAGATTCTAACCTTCTTTGGGCCACGTGTTGGATTTGGTTTTGCAATATATGGGTCGAATCCGGCCTCTGTATATTATATACCTTTTCATTTCAACAATGAGCTAATTGGATAATCCGACAGAGTTGGTTTTTCTATCTATCAAAGTCGATTCTTTGATAGATTCATCATTGCATTATCACGGTGTTGAAATGTTGATGTCTAAACGGTGGACCAGAATTTATGTTTTAAAGACATGTTTCGATATTTCAGTAAGCAAAAAAATTTAAAATAATATGACAAAAAAGGGAATAAGACTAAAGTTTTAGTATTTACGTGGAATGTTTTAGAGCTTGACAAATACAGATCGTCATGTTTCAGGAAGATTTCTAGCTCTCGTTACCGTACCGATAAAATCATGTGATTGGCGAAGCAAGAATTGCAGAAGAATATTGGACCTGAGAAGACCAACAAAGACCGTAAAAAAAAATCGAAGGTCTCGGAGGTAGCATCGGAAAGAAGCAAGAAATTCCAACCACGTGGATGGTGAGGCGGTCGAAAATAGAAAAAGAAAAGAAAAGAGAAGAAAACCCCAAGTCCACCATGGGAGAGAAGACGTTGAAGACGAAGTTAGCTTGGAAAAAGGGAAAACACTAATAAATTTGTTTATGTTTTTTTTTTTTTCCTCAAAAAGCCGATGCAAATGCAAATGTCAAAAAAAAAATCATGGGTTCAAACTTCTCACCCTCGTTCTCCTTCTTACCTCTTCTTCTCCGTCGTCGCTCTTTCTTTCCTCTCCGTTGTCGCCCTCCTAATCTACAAGGTCCCCCTTTTTTTGTTTCTCAATGGACTTTTTTTTTTTTTAATTTAATTTATGAGCTTGTAATGAAACGAGAAACGTTGTAATGGTTTTGTTTCTTTTTGGGGGAATTTTAGGTGGATCATTTTGCTTCACAGACGAAAACAGTCGCGGGACACAATTTGGAGCCAACGCCATGGCATTTTTTCCCGCCTAAAAACTTCACCGACGAAAGCCGACAAGCCCGCGCTTACAAGATCATCCAATGCTCCTACCTCACTTGCCTCTACACCGCCACCAACGAAACCGCTCTGCCCTCGGAGAATAAGAACTTGGAGAAACGGCGGGGTTTAGTGTCCTCTCAAACCCCAGCAAAATGCCCAAATTTCTTCAAGTTCATCTACCGTGATCTTGAACCGTGGGCCAAAACCCGAATATCCAATCACCACATAGCTCAAGCCAAGCAGCAGGCGGCGTTTCGGGTTGTCATCGTTGAAGGAAGATTGTATGTTGATTTGTATTATGCTTGTGTACAGAGTAGATTGATGTTTACGGTATGGGGATTGTTACAGCTTTTGAAAAAGTATCCTGGGATGGTCCCTGATGTCGATATGATGTTTGATTGCATGGATAAGCCGACCATCGATCGAAACGAATATGCTTCTTTGCCGTTACCGCTGTTCCGGTATTGTACGACGGAGGCTCACTTTGACATCCCTTTTCCTGACTGGTCTTTTTGGGGTTGGTAAGTGTCACTTAACCACAAACTTTTTTGAGATTGTAATTTGTCTGTATTAACGACAAGATCGTGTGCATAATCTGTGTTAACTCTTGGCAAAAGCGGACTCGACCCTGAAATGATATGTATAACGTAAAATTGTTCATACGAGAGGAATTATGAATTTCGTGCTTCAAATCTTAGACTTAATAGATTCTATCTCGTAAGAGCGATAGCATGAACCTATTGAACTAAGTCTCGGATTCTTAATTGTTCACGATTCTATGCAAGATAGAATGTTGAGTCGAGTAAACCATTTGATGAAGTATGAGTTGTATGAAAATATGCAAGAGTTGCTACTTTTAACAACATTGTATTCCTTTATGCAAATATAAGTTGATAATTAATAAAATATGTCAGTTTATAGTTGTGTCAATGTATATCATCCATATGATTCATGTTCAAATACTCTTAATTTGAATGTAATTAAGCCAAGTGTTTTCTTAAAGAGTTTCTTTAGTTACGTGGATTCTTTATATATTGGTATGCTGTATGTGTTGAGATACATGGAGACTCGTGCTCAATCTACAAAATGTTGTTCATTTTGACCTAAGTGTCTAACAGTTTTGTCCCACAAAAGGCACTTCTTGTAGGATAAAACGGAGAAAATTTTTAGTTCAAAACAGACAATACCTTGTAGGTTGAGTGAAATTTCTCAGTAGCCTCAGCTACAGATGCGATATAAGAGATGTAGTTTACAATCTGTATTAGTGCTGGGTATGATTTGAACTCTTGTGCATGTCTTTATAAAATGGCTTGTCTGCAGGCCAGAAACAAATATACAGCCGTGGGATGAGCAGTTCAAAGATATTAAGCAGGGATCACAAGCTCAAAGCTGGACAAAGAAGATTGGCCGTGCCTTTTGGAAAGGAAATCCAGATGTTGAAGCTCCAATACGTCAGGAGCTAATGCAATGCAATCACTCTAGGAAGTGGGGTGCACACATTATTCGTCAGGTTTGGTTTGAAAATTTTGTATGTGAATGCATGAATTTCTATAGTAGAAACGACGGGTCTAACAGCCAAAATTAGGTGCTTTGACGTGCAATATAATGACAGTAATATGTTTTATTTGATTTTGATTGCTTTTAATGGTGCATTATAGAACTGGACAGAAGAAGCAAAGGGTGGGTACGAGCAGTCCAAACTATCCAATCAGTGTAATTATCGGTGAGTATTCTTCTTTGATTGATATTACTGCAGCAAATATTTTAGTTGTTTATGGCTTTTTTCCTTTTTATATCCTCTAAAATGAAAGGAAAATTCTAGTGTCTTATTTTTCTTTTCTGAGTCTCCGGTATATCTATGTTACCAGAACTCGTCATTTTTTTTAAAGTATCTGTGATTGATACTTGTGTGTTGGACTCATATGTATGGATATGGTATAGAACATAATCTTCCAAATATATGAAAAAAAAA
>JBBYHM010000025.1:7898078-7911551 GCA_038381775.1 Adansonia rubrostipa
TTGAACTAATTCGATAGATCAATTCAATAGATTTTTCAATGCTGTTTCATTTCCCACTCAATTACTCAAAGGATACCTAAAAATAGCTTTTCCCAAATCTTTTTTTTTCCTCTCAAAACATATATATATATATATATATATATATCTTACAAATTAACCAATGAATATCTTATCCAAATATTTTCAGCCAAGTACTTATGTACATGTTGCCATGTTCTAAATACCACTCAATAAAGAATCTTGAATCTAAAACTTGAAACAAACTTGTCTTTAAAATTATTTCCTAACACGTCTTTTATATGTTTGGTGGAATAGAAATCCCAAAATATCTGAAATATAAATTCAAAATCGAGATGGTTGGCAGCATGAACTCAACTTGTAATTGCTACAAGTTCAAAGCTTTTGGCCACAACATACGTATTTCGAGTCTCAACCACATAGATAGCCAAAAAATTATTGCATTAAACTCAAGTGGTTAATTTGCTAATGAGACCGGAGAATATGAAGATTTAAAAGCTAATTTTGGTGAACTTTGTTAGTATTATCAAAGTGACATGTGGAGAGTTTGATGATATAGATGTTGAAGTGGCGTGGCCTCCAACTTCACAGCTGGATGGCTATCGAAATCTCCTGGCTTTAAGCTTTTTCTCTTCCCATTGTTTTTCACGAAAGTGACCAAAGCTCCAAGGGTGTTTGCTAACTGTGACAACTAATAAGCCAATAATAATTAAGCTTTGGTGGAATTTTGGTATTTGCCGGCTATTCCTTTCTTTAATAACAAAGCTAAAAATATCTACTAGGTCGAGAAAAATTCGAAAGTTAATTTAAATTTTAATCTGATTTTTTTAAATTTAATTCAATTACAGTTTAGGTAATAATTAAATATATTTAATTTAATTTTTAATTCATAAGTTAAAAAATTGTAATTATTTTAATAAATGTAAATTCTAATTTAATTAATTTTAATGTTTTATAATATTTTATTTTTATATTAGTACAAAAATCAAAAATATTATAAAAATATTTTTTAAAAAAAATTAAATCAATCCTAACAGGTGGAATTCACTTTAAGTTAGCTCGAATATATATGATATTAGATTCGATTTTTAAAAAATTAAAATATTACAAATTAACCATAATATTTTTTAAAATAAAGCCGGATTGCTATTACATTACTAAAACTTCCATAAACTCGGGTTTGAGTTCAAAATAATCAAACCAAAATCAATTAGTTATGTTAGTTAATTTTTGCATAATAGTAACAATAATAAAACCTGGGTTAGATTGAATTAGACTTTCCTTCATTAATATCTAAGTTTTTTTTCTAATGGTTACTCTTATCTTTTCTGGTGAGATGTTGCCTACCTAATGTGCTTCATACAAATTTATATATGGTTTTGTTAGGTTTCATTAAAGATCATGGTAGTTACCAAATGAAAAGTATGTGCGGAAGGCAAAAATTAATTATATATACATGTTTACTTATATTACTTCGACTCTTCGACTTTTTTTATATATTGGTGTCTGAGATATTTGAATATGGGTATAAGAGTGTGATTCTCCTAATATACGCAAAACTTTGAAAAAATGAGTATACCCCTGGGTTGAACAACTACTGTATTCGACGCTCTTTAATGAGTCTTAAGCATCATAAAGGCTTACCATGCAGGTTATTGTAATTAAACTATTATCAATTCCTCTTTCAAGTTAAAAATTGTGATCAATTTCTGTTCCCCTTTTTGATCATTACTTTTCACTAGCTGAATGAGTTATGAATCAAAAGGCAACTGGACTTAAAATTTTTCTAATAAATGCAGAGATGAAGGGTTGTAGATTTGAGACTATGACAGTTTCCAAAAGTTCAGATGCCAATAAATGAAGAAAAAGATATATAAAATAAATATTTGACATTGAAATGTGGTTTTTTATCCTAGTACCATACATTTAGAGAAGTGGTTATCCCGTTATCAACCAGTTGCTGTGGTGTAGTGGTTATCACGTCAGTCTTACACACTGAAGGTCCCCAGTTCGATCCTGGGCAGCAACATAGTTATAATTGTTTTTTATTTTGGCCCGGTGCCGAACACCTTGTCTATACATATGTAGACGGTTCAAAACATTCCACAAGAAAATAATAAAGCATTAATCCAAAATTTATATTAAAGTTAAAAACTTACTCTAATTTCTTTACATATATATATACACTGTAACATTCTCAACATTTGGACATTTGTTAGTTAATACTGCAAAATACAAATCAAAACATGTTCTAATCGATTTCAGCGTGTACATAATCAACAAAAACAAAGTTCTTTTCTAGTTCATGCAATGCATATGCCAAACCAGCAGAAACCAGTGCAAATGCAGCTAAAACTACCCTGAACTGGATGTTGGGAGGAATTCCGGCTGTCGCGCAAAACGCAACCGTCACGCCGGTTAGGATCTTTTTCCACGTTTGGAATGACATGTAAGCTTGTTTGCATGATGAACACTTGAGCGTGTGCTGCTCGAATCGATCTAACATCTGCAAATGATGATGAAAAGGTCAAAAACATGCTTAAAGATGCTGTGGGGAATGTTAGTAAACTTTACAAGTTTCCTATACCTGGCGTTTTGATAATACTGTTGATGGGAGAGGTTGTTGGACGCTGAAGCTGAGCCATTCGGGTTGACTGTTTCCATGACGCCTTAGCCAATTTCGAAACGCCAAGACAAAGCGATCAGCTTGTGCGGGTGTAAATGTGAGTTTTGTGTATTGCTTGTTCACGTCCTCCGAACTCTCCATTGACTTTGACAGAAAGATCTTTTCTTGTCCTTGAAGTACAATCATGTCTCCATCGTAGACCTTGTTTGAAGTCCAATGCTCAAACCATCTAGGAACCACCTGATACGAGAAGCCGGAATAATTGACTTACAAATTTATACAGAAATGAAGCTATTAAAAACTTGGGTATCGAAATCAAGTCTTTTCTCTTAGGTTGAAACTCCGACCTGCTTCATCATTCGATTTAGCACAGTCTTTAAGTTCATACAAGCACCATTTATCGACAAGAGCATCCAAAATCTGTGGTTTCTCAAAAAAAATTTCCCTAGACAAATACAATTGCTCATGTATAGTCTGCTAATTAGCATACTTGAGAATACAGACAGGTTTATATACTTCAATGAAGCAATAAAATCGCTCGTGTTAAATAAACCTTGCAAGAAGCTCTAACAGGATGTACAAAGAAAGGGAGTAGGTTTAGGGCTATCGGCCAACATCGTAAAAGAGAGATATAGAAGTAAAGATCCCCAAATTGTGGCAACACCAGACACAAATAGATGCATTAGAAGCACAATGAAATCATACTCACCTGCCACCAGGCAGGCCCAGGCACTGTAAACTGGAAGAAGTTTCGAGCACTACAAACAATCGATCGTGTCTTCCCTGGAGCCATTGGTACATTGAATGAACATATCCATATCTTCCATTTCTGCTCACCAGCTATAGGAAGCTTTGTGTCTATCTCTATTCTGCAGAGAAAGGTGGCACGACTACCATAAATTTGGTAGATCCACAAAACTTTAAGGACAAAAATACTATGAGTGCAATAAATTGGAAGATCCACAAAACTTTTAAGGACAAAAATACAAGGACAACAAATCATTAACTGACCTAAGCTGAATTCATGTCAAAGCAATTTGGTCTTCGTTATTCAGAAACCATTAATTAGACATGTTAAAAGTTGTGCAGCAGACAAGAAAGCAGAATAGACTTAAGAAAGTTAAAAACCATGAAAGGCAAGCCTTTGTCAATAACCTTTGAAGCATTCACTTCAACTTGAGTCTTGGAATGAGGAAGTATTTTATGAAAAATCCTAGGTCCTTTTGACAAACATATTCCTCACAGAATGCCAAACATTCTTGATAATGGGCTACACACTGACATAAAAATATCAAATTCATGAAACCGTTCAGTAACATGCAATAGAAGTTAGTCTTAAATGGGTATTAGAGGCGATAAGCAAGAAAAATGGGGAGATTGATTGAGATGTTAATCATAGTGTCAAGGCTGGATGACTTATTCGGAGAAGTGTGATAGGAGTATCGTGTGATCACAATATATCTTTTTCTACAGGATGCCCATCAAACCAACTTTGCTATGCGGTATGGAATATTGGGCTAACAACAAGCAACATATGCAAAAGATGAGTGTAGCCAAGATGTGAAAGTTAAGATGGATTTGTGGTAAGACTAGGAAGGACATAGTTAGAAGAAATAAGGATATTCATTTTTCAAGTTGGAATAAGGTCATTTGGAGGATAAGATGATAAAGAACCATTTACGGGGTTTTGACCATAAAGGATGCAAATCAAGGGATCTATCAACTAGAAGGATGGAGAAAATTGACGTCGCATATGATAAAAAGATATTCTTGAAGGAGATAAATAGTGATATGAAACTATTAGGACTTGAAGGGACGATAGTGGTGGATAGGAACAATTGGAGAACGAGGATTCATATACTTGACATAAATGTTTCTATGTCTTGGTTCTTGTAGCCGACTTCAAATATGTTGGGATTAAGGCTTGTTGATTTGTTCCAAAAAGAAGTTAGCCTTGGATGCATTGAAAGTCTAAATCTTAAATAAGGATAATGGACTTACTTATTCATGTAATAACATGGAGCAACAAACTTAGCACTGATCTTTGGATTACCCTCATTCGATCCGCCAAAGCCCCAAGGGCCACTAGCCTCCACCTTAAATGGCAGAGGTTTGGCTCTGTCTCTCCTCCCTGTAACCTGCATTAAAGAAATCCACGAGAGTTGTCAGTGATGAATGAATTATACCTATATTCGTTTCCAAAACCAAGACTAGTAATTGAAATAACATTACAACGCCTATAAGAACCAGGGTGTTCCAAAATAACATATTGTCAAATAATTACATAAACAGGTTGAAATATGCATTGGTCTAATCGAATATGAGGTTGAAAGCAAGAGATTGCCCAGGCATAGACAGACAAACTTTAAAGTAATCTTAATACTTTTCGAGTTTTCAGTGATTAAAACCCTATCAGAAAGCCTATTTATAAAAATAAAACTTAAAATTTCAAGGTTCATCTCAAAAGTTAATTGGTCTCGCAGCATCAGAAGAATTGGTGAATAGTTACTATTAGCCAAGATGAAAGAAATGAAGTCTTAACCTAGCCCAGAAATTTGTCAACTAAAAAGTGATGGAACCATAAACAACACTATGTTTCACTTGGAAATTATGAATCTTTCGATCTCATGACTATACCATTATGGATCGTTTAATATCATCTAAACCATGTATTTAAACTAAATCTCATAAAACTTATAAAAGTACCTTGTGATGAGCAAAATCAATGTGGGAAGGATCAGAGACGTTCTCCATGAGGGTATCATAACCATAATACAGATCACGCTGAATATTAACAGTTGCAAACTCGGGTTTTGCAAAGTCATCAGGCAACCTGAAAGCCATAAAAATGATGTTTCATCAGGATATTAACCTAGATCATCTTGTTCAGTAACTAAATCTAGTAGATGAACCACAGACAGATAAAAAGAATTATATGCGTGTAATTACATGGGGGGCTTGGTGGCACTTGCTCTTTCCTGACCGTTCTCATCCGGCCAAACAAAAAGCAAGCCTTGAGACACCATTGTAGGAAACCTAGTAGCACATGCTCTTGGAGACTGAACTGCACGAGCTTCGGGGCCTTCAGATGCAGCTTGAGGAATCCTAGTGCAAGATCCACATCCATCAAAAGACCATCCATGATATGAACATTGCAAGTGCCCATTTTCATCTATACGCCCTTCCTACAAATTCGAAGAAACCAATCACCCAGAATTCAACAACTTTTTTTTTTTTTCAATTTAGTAGATGATACGAATAGCCAAATTAAGGACAACAAAAACTTTTCAACTACAAGATTATGCATTGAATAGAGTCAAAAGGACAAACGAAAGTCTAAATGTTGCACTCTTCTTATGTAGAATTCTATCCAGATTCTTCATTTTTGTCAAAAACAAAATACAGTTGCAATGAGGATCTGATCAAAACAGAGTCCAAAAATAGAGAATCAAGAAAAACTTACAGATAAAGGAGCAAGCCTATGGGGACATTTATCATCAAAAGCAACCCATTGATTCCTTCCTTTATCAAACCAAAGCACCAAGTCACGACCCAGAAGCTGAAATGGGGTTGGTAAGTTTGGGTCCAAATCTTCAATCAAAGAAACGGGGTACCAATGATCTTTCCAAGAAAACTTAGAATCTGAACTCTCTTCACCAAACTCATCACCTACTCTATGCTCTTCTTCTTGTTTCTGATCCGAAGAAGGTGCCGCCGCTGATGATGATGATGATGGTGGAGCTGCGACATGTAGAGGTTTAACCTTAGTGATTCTTCTTGGACTAGGATTCTTCCTTGGAGATATAAAAAGATGGGTTTTGCTTGTTTGTGAAGATGCAATAAAAGAAGTTGCTATATGAGCAGTTGAAGTAGTCGTAGCTAGAAACACAGCCATTTTTTCTCTATCTGAAACTGTGCTAAGAATTTTGATTTCTTTAATTCTTTTTTGAATCTCTTTAATGAAAGAAAAAAAAAAAAAGGGTTTTTCCCCCTTTTAAATCAAAGATGAAAAAAAGAAAAATGAAAAAAGAAAGGGGAACTTGCGTGCAAGTTTGCAATAATGGTGGGTTTGGAAATGTCTTTGATTCAAGACTCGACAGCGAAAGCTCTGAAACCGTTGAACTTGCGCCCCTGGAGAAACTATCCTACGTGCCTTCTCCAATTGCCAACCTTCTGCCAACAACCACTAGAAGAACGACACGTAATAGTATGTGGCCTTTTGAACGACTTTTACCAACTTAAGGCAATGGGACTCACAGATCCATGGCCGCCTTGGATGCCAACCAGAGAAACTGTGTTTTATTTTGGACATGGCATTATTACAGCCACAATTTTTAACGATATTAACGGTAATGGTTCCAAAATACGTGGCAAAAGTTGCGGGAAAGATTTGACAAGTAAAATGAATAGCTTTGGCACGTGTGAAAGTTAAAGCAGCCTTTTTTTTAAGTCTTCTTGTACTTCCTGTTGTTCGCGCATTAAACTCCAATTACATATTAAAAGCATAGATTATACAGGACGCATGTTCAATTTATCTTTTAGAAAGCTAAATTGTAGACTTTGACACAACAAAATTATACACAATTATACAATAAAAATATTTTAAAAAATGGAAAAAAAAATATAAATATGATACAAATACATAATCATATTAAAATTTATATAATATAATTATTAATGTATTAAACTCTATATAAAACATTACACATTAATAATAATGCAAAACACAACAAATATAAGAATTTTCAGATATACTAAATTTTTATGATTTACAGTGTACGTGATTCGTAGCTATGGGAATTAATGTAGAAGACTATGTATGATATAGGTTTCTTGTGAGGTCCTGCTTCCTACATGGGTGCCATAGGCCGCAGGTATAACCAAAAAAAAGGATAGAGAGAGAGAGAGAGAGAGAGAGAGAGATTTCCATCCCATTTCCATGGCTGAAATAGAGCTAATCTTCTCCGTTGGCAACAAAGCAGGAATGGAGATTCAGTCCACCGTGGAAGGATTAAATGTCGCTGCAAAACTGGTACAATCATACAAGTGAAACAGCCTCACCCACCAGGTTCATGTGTTTCAGGAAGACACCACATAACCTCTTCCCCCCCCCCCCCCCCACTAAGCAAATGAGAAACCAAATACTAGAAAGTAATAACTCATAACTTATATCGTTAAGCACTCAACCTAAAACTAATTGGCAATAAGTGAAGAAACCCAACTTGAGTCTATGACCACAGGCAATCTAAGATTTAACCAATGTGGGATAGCAACACTTTAACAGGCCCGATCACGTGTAGGCCTACCACATGACAAACTCGAAAGAAGTAATAAGCAGGAGTAGCGTGTATGAACAACAGCACAGGACATTGAAGAAAATAGATCAAGCTAATCAATCATAAACACAGGAACTCTTAGCAAGAACATGGGAAAAAGATTATCATACCTATGAGATGAAATATTCCAGAAAACTTGCTCGGTTAATTTCATTTTCCAATTCAGACAATGTTTGAAAAAGCTGATAGTTCATATTTTTTGTATTTGAGTTCTTACACGCACAAAAAAAAAAAAAAAAAATTCACATTCGCACTTCCCTTCCATAAGAGTACCAAACAAGCTAACACTCATCATGCTGCAGGAAGCAAAGTGAATTTCTAGGTCAGCCTCCATTGATACATCCATTAGTCCACAAGAATGCCCCAATTTCAAATACATTGCTAATTCACAGAGAGTACGGAGGAGCAACTGTATACTTACAGCCAACAGCAGTTATTCAAAAAGGGAAAAAAAAAAAAAGATCATTTCTTTGGGTAAGTCTGGTGATCAGGTCCAACATCACGTGAACCAGTGTTCACGTAAGGCCCTCGAAAAGTAGCCTGTGGAGGAAGTGGCTTAGATGAGTCCACAGGTCTCCTTGATGTCCTGGATGATACAACCATCACTCAACATTTTATAGTATTATAGGTTAAAAATACAGCTCTCACCAACACATTGCTGTTGAGAAAGAAGTACACTTACGCCATATAAAACGGAAATGCTAAGCCTGCAGCTGCAAAAGCCAGTAAGCCTGAGGCAACTATGACATTCCGTGCCCGTGTCATTTCTAAACCAAGTTCCCAAGGGAAAGATAGAGACCTAACAAGTAAAAGAAATTGTTGTGATTTCCATTATCAATATTAACTTTCACATTTTACCCATATATTTTATATAAAATTGCAAATGGTAGCTCAAACTACCTCGAAAACAGTAAATGAAGGACAAAAAGAAAACTAGAACTAACAAGTTCATTCTTAAGAGCAACTGAAACTAAAAATGCTGCAGATTTCCAGTTTCAAAAGTTCAGCTTCATGTTACGAATAAGCAAACAGCAAGTTGTTATGACCCTGGCCCCTATGTAACCTGCAAATCTGAACAAACTAGCTCCGCAGGTTTTCACTCCCACTGATTAGCAATAGCATGGAAAGCACAAAACTTTCTACCGCACACATGAGATTTACACAAATGACTAAAGACCAATATGCCCACAGAGATGCCTCAATTCCCAGCTCAAGGACGCTCGCATACGTTAAGAAACTGAGCCTCAGGAGCTATCTACAGGATAGATTACCAGAATTACCAGCAACCCTTTTGAAACTGCAAAGTGGGATCACCTAACCAGTATTCAAATCCGATATTTAAATTAAGAAACACCGACTTTCACCATCCAAAATCTTAAGTTTTAGTTGCTTCCCCTTTGTTCCATCATTATTGCAAATTTAAAAGCAAAAGTAAGCAGAAACAATAAAAAGAAATAAACTTAAAACAACTCCATCATATTCTAACTTGTAGGCCTAACCTGAGATTTTTGTAGTTTATTATTTTCAAATCACCAAAGCATACAACTAAAATATCAAACAAAATCCCACTTCAAGAATCAATAAAAACGAACATAAAACAAGGAAATTTTGCTTTTTAATAATAGAGATAAATCAGAAATGAGAAGGAAAAAAAAAAACTTTAAACAAAATTTAAAGAGAAACCCATTTAGGAGAGAGGTTGCTGAATCTGAAATTAATTACCTGGATGAAATGATTTGCAAATTTAAGCCACTCTCTATTGGACTTCAGAGGAAAAGAGAGAAAAATAAATTGGGAGTTTTGATTACTGAAAGGAGGAATCGCAGTCCTGGAGAATGGAGATGACACACATGAAATGTTGGGCTCTTGTCCGTGTCGAAGAGCCTAATTAAATGGGCTGGACCATGGTGGACTAAACCTCTTCATGGCAGGATGATGACAGAAATTTTTTCGTTCAATTTTAATTGGATCAGATCCAAATTAACTCAATAACTTATTTTACTATTTAAATAATATTATACTATTAAAAATTATTTTATATCAATATTTATATATTTTTATAATTAAATTAAAATTAAAATTAAAATTTTTTAATTACTAAAGAATAATTTAAATATAATAACTTGAATTATTCAAATTCTCGTTCAATGCCCAATCCATTGCAACAGGCTCACAAAGGATTATCCTTAGCCCAAAACTTGAAATATATTTAAACTAGTTTGTAGCTCATGGATTATTTTTTTTATTTAATTATGTAATATATATTTTAATTTTATGTTCACATGTTATAATTTTATTTATATATTTATTTACATATTAATAATTTATTATATAAATATTTATATCTGTACATAAAAGAAGATAAAATTATGAAGTTATTAAAATTTTAACTTTGGGTTTGAGAATCTTCAATTGATTTGTTTACTACGCAAAAAAGTTATTTTATATTTTGAGTAATAATTAAAAAAATTAGAATATAAATTGAAGATGATTCTTTTTTATTAAAAATAAAGATTATTTATTATTTATTTTATTAATTAGAGTATATATTTATAAGAGAAAAGAGTTTTTTTTTTAAATGTAAATATGTGGATATATATATATATATATACATAATAAAATAGTTTTGATTACAATAAATGCTTTAACAACTATATAGAAATATGAAATTTATGAATCAATGTCTAATAAAATTAAAAAAAAAAAAACTAAAAACATTAAACGTTCATGCTTTTGGCTTAATTGATTAGCATATGTTTTTCTCTTTTATTGAATAAGCAAAGTTTGAATTCTTTTACCCTAAATTTTAAATATTTAATTAATACAATTTTTAATTATATTTGTTTACATATCAAAGAAATAGATTGTGTATGCATACATCAAGAAAATATATAATTAATAATTTTTTTCAATCCCCAATTATTATTATTATTTTTTTGTAAAAAAAAAAATGTTCTAAACTTGTTTGAATTTTAATTCTAAATCTTCAAATTGTTGGTGGACTTCAACCAAGTCTTACAACTTTTTTTGTTTATCTTTTGGTCCAGATGATGAAAAATTTTACAATTTTAAAATATAAATGTTTGAGAACTGTTCTTTGGATATGTGCCCCATCAATTGTTTTCTAGGGATTTTACTTTAATGGGATAAATTGTTTTCCCCATGGATCAAATTCTATTCGGTTTTCAATTTTAACATCAAAGAGAAAGGAACTGTTATGCCCCCTGCCTTCTAGGCTAGTGCCGTTTCTCTATAACACTTGTAAATGTTATATATTTATATTCTCTGAATCCGAACTTTCTCCCAAGTTCTCAATCGAAATCTCAGATTCTCCGCTATGTCAACCCCGGCTCCTTCCACCACGCCAAACGGCCGATCGTCAAGAGTTTTCAGCGAATCAGACGAAATCAAGATCCTGAAATGTTTAATCAGGGTCACCAAATCCGTTTCTCTGCCAATCACAACCGTGGGCACCCCAACAATCGACCGCATCGTCAAGCGTCTCGACCACAAGTTCACCCTTTCCCAAATCAACGACAAGCTCCGTAGGCTGAGGGACAAGTACCACAAACATGCACGAAACAAGTACCTGGTAAGAACCCATCATGACCGAAGAATTTTCAAGTTTTCCAAAAGAATATGGGGCAAAAAATCCGTCACCCGAAAGAAGAATAAGGAGGTGGAAGATCGAACGGGAAGTGAAAACGGAGATGGGGTTGGGAATTTGGAGAAGTTTCCTTATGTGGTGGCTGAGTTTTCGAGGGTTTTGCCTGAAAATGAGGTCTGGAAAGAGCGGATGAAGGGACTGGAAGAAGAGAAGTTGAGGAAGATGGATCAAGAGTGGGTATTTTTGAAGGTTGAAGAAGCTAAATTGGTTGCTAAGAAGGCTGAGTTGATACAGCAGCAGATTATGGAGGTAATGGGAGAAACTGAGTCTGCTAATGGGGTTAATAATATTTAGTTTCGGACTCTTTTTAGTTGTTTTTTTCTTTTTTTTTTCATAAATACTTCAATTTTCATCTGTGCAATTGACTTCATTGATTTGTTTGGTTGGCTATTGAGGGTTGAACTGCAAACTTAGGAACAATTGTAGGATTTTAAGGTTAACAATTTTTTGTGTGTGTGTGCAGTACCATTAAACCAAATCTTGTAAATGAAGTTGAAAGCTATGACATTCAGATTTCTCACTTTACTCGAACTTCTTGTGTCTTACATCTATGTTTCTATATGTTCCCTGATATTCGGATTCATTTTACTCAATGTGCTTTTGTTTTACATTTATGTTTGACATATATTATGTATATGATTATGAATCTCAAAATAAGAGTTTTAAACTCTAGAATTTGAATTTTAAATTTATTAAATATCATCTCTTAAAGACAATCATATAGATCAACCGAATTATGCTCTTAAGTTCAAAGTTTTCCTTTTCTTTTTTTTTTTACATGGGAGAAGGGGGTTAAGGGCAAACAGGATATAACTTAATCAACATCATGAACTTGCTGCTTATTTATGCTTGTGATCTTCACTTTAGAGTTGTGATTAGCATGGATTACTGAAATGATTTTTAGATCTGGGAATACCTATTGTTGGAAAGAACTGCTATGATTCATGTTACAGAGATTGAAGTGGCTAATTAGAGGTGATAGAAACCTAGCAATTCTAGATTTTGTCCCGAACCAATATTTTAACATTTCAAGCTATGAAAGTGTTAAAAAAAAAAAAAGACAATAGAGGATGAAGAATTAATCAAGATAGATTTCAATAAAGCACTGTTTTAAACCTGTAGATAGATTTCAATTACAGAGCAAAATTGATCAAAAAAGTTCAACAACTTATTACAAGGAAGATAAATAAAGATGGGCAACAGACACCAGCAAAATAAGGTTATCTCCAAGAACAAAAGAACCACATAAGAGATGGAATACAGATATCAATAAAGAGTCAAAGAAAAATTTTCATCCTTGGCATCTAAAACATTATAATTTTATATCTAAGAAGCAGAGTATCAATGACATTGGGTCATCAGAAAAGAAAGTAAGAAGCAAGACTAAACATGGATTCTCCTCAATGGAGAACTGCAACACAAAACAATCCAGAAATTCCACAACATCCAAACTGTTAATGTGGAGACAAGGTATTTTGGGTTTTCATCCATTTCTTGGATACTTAACACTAATGTAATTACTTGGCAAGCATGTTTTGCTGGGTCTGATTCTCCTGCTGCTGCTGTTGATAGTTGAGAGGCCTCCTGAATAGCATGATGTGTGGTTCGGGGCGATGAATAGCATAGTGAACCCAACCACGACTTTGCTGCACTCCAATCGCACGCCATTCATTCTAACAGAAAAAAAAAAAAAAAAAAAGGATAGCAACATGAACCAAAATCAAACCTGGAAAACCCAGAAACTAATGGAAATAAACAACATCAATACTATTAGCCCCAAAATAAAGGAAATAGACAAAGTTGCATATATCTAATGTTTTGAAAAA
>JBBYHM010000025.1:7937791-7968966 GCA_038381775.1 Adansonia rubrostipa
TTGAAGAAAATGTGTCCTGGAAGAACTACTTCGTTAATTCTCCTTTCTATCTTGTTTTCATTTACCACTCTATTAAGACAGTGGGACATCTTCCAGGAACGACTTGACCCATTTTCACTTGTGGCCGATGAACTATCACTTATTGCTTGCCGGTTGCGGTCAATGGTAGTTACTGAAGTACGTAACTGTTCTTTCTCATGTCCTTAACCGAGTTTTATTGTTCTTTTTTCCCCTTTTCTGGTGTCAAATGGAAAGATCTTGCTCTTTTGTGATAATAGCTGGATATCTGTTTTCTACAGGTTCCCAAACTTGCTTCAGCTGCGGAGTACTTCTTCAAAATTGGGGCTGAAGGAAAGAGGTCTCGTCCAACGGTAATAACAGTAGTGACTGAAGGCTAATTCTAAAATTTGCTATCGTTTCGTTGATTGTAGTTAATTTTTGGGTATCATGAACATGATATACCTCTTTATTCCTTTGCATAATGGTAGCATGTTGCAAAAGGCCTTTGAGAGATAAGTTATTGTCTACATTTGGTGCTCAATCTCTGTCCTATAAGTTGAGATTTAAGTAACTTATGGTCCTTGCCTTCAAGCCCAGTCCTCTGCTCAACCCCTTGCTTTTCGGAACTTGTCTTATGCACACAATATGACTAAAATAGCCCAATTTTGATGTGCAACTTTAGCATAAGACTCTTTGTGCGTGGTTATTTCTCTGTTCTTCTGTTTTAAGTTCTAACTTCTTAAGCTGATTATATGGGTATGTTAAACTTCTGTTATTTCGCAATTCATTGCTTGTGATTTTAGAACCATTCATCTTATATTTCAGATTATGGTTACTTTCCAAAATGGCTATTTTAGTTGTTCTATGTAGGTTTTACTTTTAATGGCGACAGCGTTGAATGTGCATATAACTGAACTACCACCTGCTGGAGTCCGAGATACCTTGCCAAATGATTTACGTGCAAGTCAGCAGCGTATAGCTGAGATCACAGAGATGATTCATGTTAGTTAAATATATTTTGCCTTTGCATTCAGTTTTACCCCTGCAGTTACTTTCCTGCCAAGCAACTTCTTCAGAGTTGCTTCCAGACTAACATGGTCATGCCCTTGGATCAGGTGGCTAGCCTCCTTCATGATGATGTCTTGGATGATGCAGACAAACGACGTGGTGTTGGTTCGTTGAATGCTGTAATGGGCAATAAGGTTCTGTTATCTTGTTATACAAGTTCTTATTGTTGTTTTGAGAATACTTTTGTATTAGATTTCTCTGGGCAATTTCTGGTTTTATATTAGCAAAAGTAGTTATTAATTAATGCTAATTAAGCTGTTTAGGTATCTTTCATCTGGCTGAAGAATGAATAGAGCATTGTAACCAAGTTTTCTATGAATTTCTCTTTATAATGCAGTTGGCTGTCTTGGCCGGAGATTTCCTGCTTTCTCGAGCTTGTTTGACCCTTGCTTCTTTAAAAAATACAGAGGTACATTTTTCCCCTTTTGATCTTGTTGATGTTTGTGCGGGCAAGGTATATATTGACTAACAGTATAGACTGTCACCCGTCGTTTGCTTTTTTTAAATCTCTATCTGGATGCTTTTATATCATTAAGTAAATTTAACTAATTATCTGTGGCTTTTCTGGGTGTATGTAGGTTGTCAGTTTAATCGCAACGGTTGTACAGAATCTTGTTACCGGTGAAACCATGCAACTTACAACTGCTTCGAATCAGCGTTTTAGGTATTCGCCTTTACTCTTTTCTCATTTATTCATTCCTAACTTGCAATTTTGCTTTATGAGAATAGACAAATAAAATTCCTATAATGAAAATTTGTTCCTTGCTCTCGAATTAAAGCGTTGTTTGATCCTAGACCATTCTTTGTTCCTAATTGGGCATTAATACTGCTGAATACATGTAAAAATTGATCGTTCTACTTATGGAAGTAATGAAGGCTTGATGTTATCTTCAGCGGCCTTTGATCTTGCTTAATGCTTTCTGTTTTCTTTTAAAAACAAATATTTGAAGGATAAGCAGTATGCATGTCAGGCCTGTAAATCCAAGATATCTGCTTATCTAACAAAACCAACCTTGCTCTGAAAAAAATATTACATACATGCATGCATGTCTTTGTGTATGCATATCAATTTTCGTGTAAATATAATCGAAACATTAAATACTCAATTAAGCTGCAAAGTCGGTCTGAGTATTACGATGCTTGAATATGGCACAGTGTGCTAGCTAATCAAGCTTGACAGTCAGACAATCAAGTTCAAGTATTTCAAGTATTTTGCGAGTAACTTACCTGGTTACACCCGCGGTAAGTCATGACACGTGCAGCGACTTTTTTCTTTCCCTTTTTTTATTTTTTTAAGTAAACAAAGTGTCTCCATCTGATTGCACGTCCATAACAAAGCAGGCTAATTTGGTGAATCATTGCTGTTCTCATTAGCAATCTCAGGATTGCACTTTTAATTAACTATGTAACCTTTTTTTTTCCCTAATGCAGCATGGAATATTACATGCGGAAAACATACAACAAGACTGCATCCTTGATATCAAACAGCTGCAAGTCAGTTGCCATTCTTGCTGGACAGACGGCAGAGGTTGCGATGTTGGCCTTTGAGTATGGAAAAAATCTGGTTCGTTAATTCCACAAAATTTTTCTTGGCCAGCAAAAAAACAAAAATTAAAATCCTTACAGTTTCTTTTATCTGTCTAGAAAAATGCAAGTTTTTAGTGGGAACCTTTTCAAGTTTATGCTGCATTTTACAGCATTTGTAAAGGGGCTATGTTGCTCCGACTCATCATTTTTCATTAAATATTCATGTCAGACACATTTGGATATGAATTTGAAAATACGACCTTTCAAATATATAGAAAAACTTAAAAAATCCGAACATACCCAAACACCCAAGTCCAAGAAACATAGATTGGGGGAGAACTTTGTAGACTACAATAGCACCACACTATTCAAAATCAATTGATGAAAACTCACCTTTATAAACTATTTAACTTTGGTGTTAGATATGGCTGCTTGATACATTAGAAATTGAAGATTACTAAAAGGAACTTGGATATCACCATTGTTCTTGCTTCATGCTGTTGTCAATGAAAAACTATGCTGAAATATTATCTGAAGATACCGTAATAATACCCTCTCGCTCAAGACAATTTTAATGGTGTTTTAAGTTTATGTCTGGCTCGATCTTATAACATGTTGCATGAGGTATAAAGGTAGTTACATACTTTTTAAAACCATGGTATGCTATGTTGGTGTTCAGTAATTTGCTAAGTATAGGAACTTTCAAGTACTCGAGTAGAATATTAGAACAATTTCAACACCAATTCATGCCTTTTTTATGCCACGCCATCTGGTAGTTTTAACATCGTCATATTTCTATTAATTATGTGTATTTAGGCTCATCATCTGCTTCTTTTGTTTCATTTTTTTTTACAGGGATTAGCATTTCAATTGATAGATGATGTTCTTGATTTCACAGGCACATCGGCATCCCTTGGAAAGGGTTCTTTATCCGATATCCGGCATGTAATTTATCTACCTTAATGTCTTATCTCCCCATGCTTGCATCTTTTTTTTTTTAATACGAAAAACATTGACCTTCATGGAAATGATTTACTTGTTAGAATTGATGAAATGATGAACCCACTGGAAGTCTAGAGTAACCTTTTATCCGCACTTCCAGGTCTTCATTTTTAAACTAGCAATGGGTCATTTTTTTTTTTTTAAGTAACTATGTCTGACACTTGGGTCCAACTTATGTTCGAACATGGCTATGGTGATATAACCTTTAACAGACCCTCCAAATACATGAAAAAAACTTAGGAACAATTGAATATAGATTTTCTCCTTGGAAACATTCATCCTTAATTGAGAGCAAAAAAGAAGGTTGTTCTTCAGGAATATAAACAAGGCTGTATTTTGAAAGAACTGCTGTGTTAAACGAATGTGAGTCAATGGCATATAAAATGGTAATATATACGGTTGTCACAAATATGTCTTTGCAGGGAATCATAACAGCTCCAATTTTGTTTGCCATGGAAGAATTTCCTCAATTACGTGTAGTCGTTGACCAGGGATTTGACAACCCTGCAAATGTTGACATTGTAAGTTTACATTCTCTGATCTATTTTGCGTTTTAGTGTTTTTTTTTTTTTTTTTGTCGTGTCGTGTAATCGTGTGTCTAATACTGAAAAATATAGGCACTTGAGTATCTTGGGAAGAGTAGGGGAATAGAAAGGACGAAGGAACTAGCCATGAAACATGCTAACCTTGCAGCAGCAGCCATTGATTCTCTACCCCAAAGTGATGATGAAGATGTAATAAGGTCGAGGAAAGCGCTCGTGGATCTCACTCAAATTGTTATCACCAGAAATAAGTGAAAACAAGAAGATTATCTTCACATTCTATGAGCTCAGCTCAGAGGGATTTACAACAATAAATCCTAAAATCCTTTTGGATTGCATTTTAGCCTACCACAGGTCCAACAAAAGTTTTAGTTTTTGCGCTACTCAAATTTAGTTAGTAGGATTTTTTAGTCTTATTCTTAGCCTTCTATTGCATTTTTTTTCACCTTAAATTTGCAATTAAGAAAGTCGAATTAAATCTTAATCTTTTTCTAATTCTACTTTCTATTAGATTAACAATTCGTATCTTATATTTTTAACATCAATCTTGTAAGCACAAACACAATAAAATTATTAAATATGAAACGCGAAATGTATAAACACCTGTCGTGTTAATCATGCTTATTATATTATTTTCACGTTTCTTAAATATGATGTGTCCATGTCTTGTTTTCGCATCATATCCAAAATTATCATACTTACCTCATATCAACGGGCCTACTTTCACCCTTACCCATTTTCTTTTATCTATAATAGGGTCAGGGATATTTTAAGGCTTAAATTTAGTGTTCAAATAAGATATTACTATCAACATTTGGCAATTTTAGGGAGATTAGTGGGTGTTATGTATTTTCTGTTTCTATCGATCAGCACTTCAAAGCGTTGAATCAGCCTTACGGAAACTCAAAAAGTTATGTTACTGGTACTCTTGAGCGTATCGAAGATTATGAACATATATGACACTAATATTCTTAATTTTTAAAAAATTATTCTATGTATATGAATGATCATATCCATATCTATATTTGAATATATCGAATAGAAATACTTTTAAGAAAAAAATTTCGATAACACAGCTCAAAAGCATAGAACTCGAACTTCAATACTTAAAACTGATTATTCAACCTCGTGTTACTTAAAGATTACATTAGATATTATATACCCTTTTTATGGGAAACACATTACACGTATTATAAACGGTGACATTTTGAAGATATACAACCTCAATTGCACTCAATGTAATGGAAACCGGAACCAAGAAACTATTGGATATACATCACTTTGTTATAAAGAACCAATATATATATATATATATATAATTATCAGAGTGTGAAACTTTAAACTACAATTCTAAGGCTACATACCTGGCTCATTCAATCTTTTCCAGCACTTCCAACCTGGTTTTTCTTTTCCAGCCTTTCATTGAAGCGACAAGGTTTATCAAGCCCACAATTTGATTCTTTCTGTATTCCTGCAACGTAAAAGTATTTTGGGGTTTCTAAGTCGAATAAATAGCATGAAATTGCAGATGAAAGCGTTCATCATTTTGATGTTAGCTAAGAACACTTCTTACAGGATGAGCACGTGCCCAGTGTACATATTCGGTTTCAGGAAGATAATAAGCCTGTTTAAGAACAAATATATAGAGAAGCAAATTATTTGTGACTGAACTTAATCCTACATGCAAATTTCAAAATAAATGAAGGATCCATTGCTGCATCGGTTTCTGAATTGACCATGTTAACAATGCAGTTACCTTGATGAAAGTTTCAACAATCTGGAATTTTTGCTTCACGTTTAAGGAGGAAAAGTGTTGCAGGCCATTGATTAAAACCTGAATGGAGAAAGAAAGATTTCAATTGCTAAAATAGATAAAGATGCAAGAAGACAAGGGAAATGCATTGAAAGTTCTTGTCAAAATTTAAATTACCACCTGAAGGTCTAATGACATGAGAGCTCGTCCTTCATCAGTACATCTCTTCACTCGTGATAGGCCTTCCGTAAGAGTTTCTGCAACAATTTCGAGCCCATAGTCCAAGAGGAGGTCTTGAACCTAACTTAACAGAAAACAAAGCTTAGAGGTCTAAGCTTAGGTCATTTCACATTTCTGATAGTGGCTGTACGTAATCTTCATGAAAAAGCGAAGACACCATAACCAAGCACATTCATGAAAAATAACATTAAACATCAATTTTTCGAATTCTTGATACAAATATGATGCGGATTTCACACTTATCTCTATGTTCCACTAACATATGAAACAGTTAACCTTCTACTACGGACTTCAAGTCATCATTATCATTGTCCAATCTGGTTATAATGTTTTCTTCTCTTTCTTCCTCAACACTTCTAATTTTAATTCCTACTCTTGATTAGCATATCAGGCTGCTTACCAATAAGCCAGTTATTTTATTAACTAACACAAACTGGCTTGCTTCCAAACATGAAAGATTACTCCAAGAGCAGTTCATAAAGTGTCAATGAAAAGCAATAGGCAAACAATTTTATATTTATTAATTTTTTTACTTTGCTAAATTTAACAGGATCATGGCTCATGTTACCTCCTTGTGAATTCCCCCATGAGCAAGCCTTGTCTTGTAGTGCTTAAATTCTCCTAATAACAAATCAACATACCTATTCATTGAACAACTCCTGTCAGAGAACCATCAAAATGGTGGTCATGGATCTATTCAAGCTATAGCAAGAATCTACGGCCAAATATGAGATAACAAGCTGAAAAACAAAATGAAAGCAAAGATTCGTAAAAAAAGAGGATGATCCCAAGAGAACAAACCCATTGTGCTCCATCCCGAGGTCTTTCAGTTCCCATTTTGCATTAGCAATTCGATCAACGTACCTGCCAAATATTCTGCCTCTTTAGGAGAATAGCCTAGACAAAAGAACTTACTAAAACAAACAGCAATGCACATATTACTAAATATCACACAAAAAGTGTTGGCTTCATCTTTGAATATCAAAAGTCCAAACAGCTAAAGCATAGCTTTCATTCATGGCTAGGATAATTTATGGCATGGTAGTAACTATATTTTTGCATTTGGCCAGCCAATAGCAGAACAAAGAAATTAGTCATTATTACAGTTTTGCTACAGAGTTTTCAGTGCTGTTGGCAATGGATTTAATTGCAAAGGAAATGGGAGGGGGAGTGGGAAGGACCTAGTAGTGGCTTGGCTAATTATAAAATCCAAAATCCTGCCGCATAATATCACTTTAATTGCTTTGGCATGTGAAACTAAATTCTACCATCTTATCCCAGACAGCAAATTATAGTCATGAACAATAACCTGATGGATTTTCAGCAGATCACCTCCAGTCATCAAAATTGACGAGTATGGTTGGCCAAATGCCTTTAGCCTACCTCAAAAATCTAATATCCATCATGACATTTGTGTTCGCTCTCCTTCCCATTTCCCACAATTCACCATTTGGGACATAAAAATTAAAGAACATTTCAACTCTTTCATTATTTATTTTTTTATGTATTATTTTTTTACATCAGATTACATTCCTTGGTTCAATAAATTTCGAAGCGATTTTTCAGCCGCAAACAAAAACTAGTGCAGCAATTTGGGTCACTACAAGGTTGAGAGGAGAAATTAATCTGAAAATCTAGCATTCACAAGGCTATACATACACACACACATATATATATATTGGCATCAACTTCTAAAATCATAAGAAACAAAGCACTATCTCTTTTGCTCCTTGCTTTTTGGTTGCATCTGTTTCTTCAATTTTTAGCATAAAGCAAAAGCAAACTCGTAGATTAAAATGTATGTCCAATATTATTGCTGAATCCATAATAATGATTTCCTATAGAAGTAAAATTATGTTTTTGTTTCTCCATCGAAGTCAAAATTTCAATTTATAATCCTTCAAAACAATTTTTAACTTTTGTCCATATGCACTCTTTTGTTTGTTTTTTGGCTTCTAAGAGCAAAATGCAAGTAGCATAAGCAACAATAATTTTTCTAAAGTAGAAACCCAATTATATTTAATAATCATACCCATTTATGTGGAGCAGTATTCTTGCGGTTGTCCTATGTATGTGCTCTATAAGATCTGGCACAGAATCCACCTGGCAAAAGAAAGTAACTTAATGGCATATTGTCAAAATATGTAAAATTCAACATGTAACAAGATGTACTTGATGAGACAAGCACACTAATTTGGAAAACCAAAAATGAATTTTTTAATTGTATATTAAACAGATGAAGGGAAACTTATTTGATATACTCATCATAGGAATCTAGCAGAATACGGCGTCAAAGGCCCTCAAGAACCTATATCTTTATAATTTACTGATTCCACAACTAATTGTTCAAGGAACCTAGTTCAGTTGGTTAGATTTATTATTCATTTATTATTCACAAATTTTCATCATACATTGTACCAAAGAATGATTTAATTGAATTTAATATAAAATATAAACCATCCGCTTGAATGTATTATGATGTGTCCTATATGTTCAAAAAAGTTCAACGTACAAAATTAATAAAAACCAATAAAATGGGAAATTAAAATTCTTTTCTTTAAATAGCATTTACTTTAGCCGTTTACTATTAGGGTCAGTTATATGGGTAAGCATATACATGTTTGTATGATCTTTCTATTTTTTATTAGGCCTTTACTCTTTAACAATAAAATTATATTTATTTCCATTTCATTGCCGGTTCATTACTATTACCAGCATTTTCACTTTTATGGACAGAATATAATGTATGAATAAAGGGAAATGATTAAAAATTTTACACTTGTTGACTACAGCTCATAGTCCCTCCAGCTCACCAATACTCTATTACTGACCTCACAAACTTACTTAGAAGATTCAGTAAACTAACCCCTATCCTTGTCTAAATCTACAAAATACTAATAACTTGCTTTTTATGCCAGGTGGAATAAAAATCTTGACCACATACAGCTGACCATTTATTTAATTATACTCATATACTTTTGAAATACCTCATTAGAGAAATCAAGACAGGCTTTGTGAAAGAAGAGAGAATTAACCATTTCTTATTACTAGTTTTTCTTCAGTTCCAGTTAATATGAATTAGTAGTGGTCCGATATTTTTGATTAATAACTATTACGGTCTTATTCAGACATAAAACTAAAATGTAAGACAACATAAACCAGTTAAGTTTCAGTTTCTGCATTCTCTTAAACCAGATGATTGAAAATGAGAAACATACCAGGTTTACAAAGAAATCTTCAACTACAGCGGTATTACTCTTCAGCAGCAATGATTGGAGATGAGTTCTAGATCTATGCAACATACCAGCAACAAGGGCTACAGTATCAGCAGCAGCACATCTTTCCTGCAACATAAGCGTCATGTTATTATTGGGCACATATATTACAAAATGCTTCATTCCTGTATTAAGAAAAACATACAGAGAAAGGAACCTTAGTTTGAAGTAATCAAGAAATGGGAAACCAAAATGCATTTTTATGCATTTAATGTAGATTCTTTTTGTTCAGTGAGTGAACAGCATTTTTATGAAAAATGTTGCAGTAACAAACAAAAATCTTTTCTTGTTCTTAGTTAATATCACATTGAGAAATACAGCTACCAAAATAATAGAGTGGGTGATGAAGAACAAGCAAATCTGCTAACAATGGGCAATTTTGACCATCCAATCCAGGAGAAGAAAAGGAATTTGGGGAAAACACATTGTTATAAACATATCAGTCAGTAAATACCTTATTCAAAGAAATTTACTTTATACCTTTAGACCAAAGGAGGTGCCTGCTGGATGACCAAAATTTGTACTTTGTGGAGAAGTAGGTGTCACATCTGCATGTGAGGATTGAGATGATAAGGACCCTGATGGACTTTTCATCCACTGATCACAATCTAGTGTTATTCTTGATAAGGCTGTCTTTAACCGATCTAGGAATTACAAAGAAATGAAATGAAAAGGGCAGAAATGACAAGTGAACATATAAAGGAAAGAGATAATTAATAGACAAATGAATTTCCATCATGTATTCACAGAAAATTAACTTACAAGTAAGAAATTCAGCCTTTCCACTTGAACTCATGGTTTGCTGACCAAATGTTTCAAATAAATAATAGAAAAACATCTCAAATAACAGGCATATGCCCTGCAACAATGTATTGAATCACAAAAATAATTAAAAAGGAAAAAGAAAATTCAGTTTCAGATTGTATTGAGCAGCTAAGGAAGTAGTTAACCAGAAACACACCTTAAAAAACTCAATATTTACTATTTCAAGTTTCTGCATCAACCTTGCATACTTATCCATTGACCTAATGTTTAAAAATTAGAAAACAGCTCAATTGCATTCACCTTTAAGAACATATGCAGCTCTTCATAGAAAGATTCATTTTCTTTTTGGAATTATATAGCATCTAACCTTAGAAGACATACAGATGATCCAGTTTGTGCTGTAAACTCATCATTACTGCAATGAGAAGAGTAACTCATTGAAAGGTGGGTTTTGGGTATTCGACTAGGCAGTTGACTATCCTCATCAATAAAGTCAGCAAGTAAATCCTCATTTTCCTCTTCTGATATAGAATTGAAGCCATTGACATGATTTACATTGCCATTGTGGGCAGAGGCAACATCAACGTGAAAATTATTAACATTTCCCTCATATTCACCAGAGGTTGCTCCATTAAGTGGGGAGAAATTATGAGCTTCTGTGGCACTGCTGCTTACTTTTAGCAAAAATGGATTTCCATTTCTAAACCAAGGAGAAAATCCACTCTTCTTGGCACCTCTGTCAGCCATGTTTACTGATTTGTCAGCGTGAAGCAGCCTAGGATTAGAAGAGTTACCATCAGATGAAGTAATTAAAGGTGCTCCATCACCTACTAGCCCAGCAAAACTAATTATTTGTACCGTCTCTGGTGGCAATCTAAGCCAGGTTTCCTTCTCCAATACCATTTTAAATGCCTGGAAATGAAAAAAATAATGATAATAATAATAACAATAAGCTCCAGCCTATTTCAACTGCATTAGGATTATGGGACAGAAGGTAATAGAATTAAGTGCAGAAATAAAAATAGTAACAATTCCCAAAATTGTTGGCACCACAAAAGGAACATATCCATATTCTGCTACAGAAAAGATATGCCAACAGACAAACCAGTGTTATAATCATATGCAAGAAGATAAACATGTAAGCATCGATATCTGTCCCCAACACCAGTGCTCCATGGTTTACTTTTTATTCAAAATATAACGGAAATTGGTGCAAATAAATTCAAAATCAACAGTTACAACAAACAATAATGCATATCAGAAGATGCTCAAAATCTATCAATATGACCTACGTAATACTAACCATGCAAACAACAACATATGAAGCCCATGACTAGCAATAAATTAATGGCAGCCACACCTAGCCTTCAAAGAAAGTCTGAACTTTAAATCCCTCCTCCCCTAATACCAATAACAACAAGAACAATAACAATGAAGAAGAATAAGTGTGAAGTCCAACTTACACATATGCTTTGCTGATGAAATGCTGCAAAATAGTTTTCACAAACACCCCTCAATTTCTGCCTGCATTCAACTGCCTCAACTCCACAGAAGGCTTCCCCAGCCAAGATGAATGTGTTAAGATCTTCATAATTTTTCAAAAAATGATGTATGCTTGTAGAAGCAGCAGAAGAAGAAAGCAGCACTTGTACCCGGCTAGTCATAAGTTGCCAAAGATTCTTACATCCCCTTTTAAGGGTTTGTGACACAAAAGTTATGGCTTCTTTCCTTAAATAATACCATGGAGATCCACTGCTTGATGTTGCACCATCACCATTTCTACCCTCAGAAACTGGTTTATCAGATTCTACATTTCCAGAATAAGTCCTTTCAGATGCATCAGATGAGGAAGCGGCTGTTGTAGACTCCTCTACAGAAGATGAACGTGGTGTGCTGTCTACAGATTCATAGAGAGAAAAAGCAATTAACCCATTGGGAATTGCAAGGGGTTTTAGAAACTGAATCAATGTGAAGAACCTCTACACTATTTACAAAAGAGGTTACCTTCCATCAACTTGGCATTCGTTGTTGGGCACTCTAAAACCTGAAAACAAGATAGAAACATTTCAAAAAGAAAGAATCAAAAGAGACAGAGCCCCCCATAAACAGGAAAGAAACCAGGAACACAAAAAGGCCATGCATTATCACAGAACACAGAAAGATTTCAAATAAATACACATAAACTCACACACTTATATACCATATAAGAGATTCAAACTGTTGCCTCAACAGAAAACCTATATAAAGGGAAAACCATGTAAGTCAAAGCAAGGACTTGCATAACTCCCACACAAACATAGCCCTCCCATATAAATTAATAAAAAGCAGCTACATTTCTGGGTATTGGATACTCTAGGAAGATAATGTTGACTAAAATTCTTTTTTCCACATTTCCCAAAGCTTGAGAAGGAGATAAGAAAATTCCACAAATTTCACGCGAAGGAAAAGTTGGAGGCCACTGGAGTTATTAAGCAGCAACAGTCAAGAATACTAAAAGAACAACAAAAATTCTACATAAACAAATGAGAAACTGAAAGGATTCAGGTTGACCTTGTTCTGCAGCTGAAAGCCCATGATTTCGTGATAAGAACAAATCAATTTGAACAGGACAGCTAGTGTTCTTAACAAACACTGCCTAAACTTAGATTCAGGTATCTGAAGGCATAGATCACTGTAGGTAAGTCTGGAGTCAAATCAAAACATACGTTAGAAATCATAGCAAAGTATCAATACATACTTGATAAAAAAAACTACATGCATACCTACTATTTCGCATATGTGAATCTTGATCCTGCAAAAGTTAATCAATCATCTAATTAGGTTGTCCTGTCATGTGACAGACTGACAGTGAAAAAAAATAGGCATCATAAGGTCAAGGAGAAGTTCACAAAAAAAGAACCTCAACAAAAGTGAGAAGCAGAGGAAGGCTCAAACAAGAAACCTAGGAATAGTTCCCTCTTTCACTTTCATTTACAGTTTCCTGTCCATAATTGTCAACCATTGTATTCAAGGTTCCTTCTCCATTCAATGGACTGCTAATATATGTACGGAACTCTTTTATTAGCCACAGTCCTAAACATTATTATCCAATTCACTAAATTTGAATTTGCATCAACATAATTAACTAGAAGAGGCACCATGTGACCTCAGCATCCTTTTCTAGTTGGGGCATCACAACAAGTACACTAACATATTTTATGGGAAAAGGCCTCATATCTAGAATTTGGAATTACACAGTTATCAGCATGTACATTAAATAATTTGTTTGAGTACGTAAATAGTATATTATAATTTTGCAAATTAAAACTCTGAGGTGCCATATGTATTTTCCCTAGAATCTATAGTCTGTATTGCCACAACATTAATATTATGGCATACCTCATGCACAATACTCTTCAACACCGAGTGTGTTTCTGAGATAACTTCTTGCATGAAAAAACTTTGCATCTTTTCAGCAAGACCAGAGACATCTCCCATTAAAGCATATGCGTCAACCACCTAAAGCATTGCAAACATACCAACATCAATTTTGCAAAATAGTGAAATCTGATATTCATAAATCTCTAACTTCCAGTTGCCAAAAAAAAAACCCACTAACAAGCAGTTTTTCCCTCAAAAGAATGAGAAAAATGTCAGTCAACTTGATAAGGTCTAGCGTGTAGACCACAGGAATGAGAAAAAAATATGTTAATTGCAAGACAGCCCACAAAGCCAACCCAGATGAGAAAGAGAGAGTTGAAAATTTTGGCAAAGATAAAATAAAACACTATATAAGAATTTAACATTTTCCAAATTGCACTAAATGAAGCACGTTCCATGGGACTGACTAGCTCAGCAACAATAATGAGAATTATAGGATTTTATTGTCAAACAAAATAACACAATTTTCAAGCCATGAAAACTAAAGAACCTTAACCAAGTCGACAAAGACATATCCGAGTTCCAGCAATGACCATCCAGCAAATGTGTTTTTAATGCACATACAGACTAAAAAAAAAAATTGGATTAGTCTCCATACTAAGTAAGATGTAAGAAAGAGACAACAAGTATCAGACCAGTGGAAAATTAAAAAGGGAGCAGACAGAAGCAGCATCTTCACTAGTCAACAATATCCAAACAAAGAAAGCTGCGATGGTTCTCATGCTCAAGGTAATCAAACATGAATAGCAGATCTTGGGATCTGCCAGTGCAGCACTCTTATGTGTACAACTGAAATATGGTCATACAAAGAATGGCGCAAAAATGATATATCATCCATTTTGTCAAACATATCAACCACAAATTGAACACATCATGAGGCAACCACTGCATGTTTGAACACACTTGAGACAAAATGATTTGACCAAAATAACTTTATGACAAATGTGACGCATAAATCATCTAGAAAGTTGAAATCAACAATTTCATGCATTCACCGCGTAAAAGAACAAGGTTATGATCCAAACTAAGGCAGGGAATAAAAACTGACAGTTAAATAGCCTTCTTCTTTAAACTCCTGGCAAACTCCTAACAAGAGCGAATCCAGCTTTTGAAGAGTTCTTCCTAGCCAAACCTGCAATAATATTTAAAATAGCGGAAAGAAAGTTTACTTCACATTTTAATCCAAAATTGGCTATGAGAAAGTAATAAGAATGAATAAAAAATTGTTCCAAAAGCAAAAAAGATGCAGCATCGCAACTTAACACATAGTTTTCATAAGCTCTAAATAGAATTAAAAACAGAAATTAGAAAAGGGAGACAGAAAGAAAGACATCTTTTGATAGAAGTTATATAAGAACTACATAATAAAGACGTATACTCACCTCAACACCACGGCCCATCTCTTTTATTGCTGAGAGCTCTGAGAAACTATCAAGTAGTTGTAGATACTCGGATAGAACTTGAAATGCCTGAGCAATAACTTACACCAAGTGAACTCTTTCAGAGAGCTAGAAAATAATTATGATAAAGTAAATTGAGGAGGAAAACTGAAGAATTATAGGTAATAGGACTTATGTTACTGGCACAAACTCACCTTGCAGTAATTGCCTTCCTCAACAAGAGATTCAAGAGCTACTTGCATGTCCTGTGCATGAAGAAGCTCAGCCAGTACTAAAAGCAAGTCCTGTAATGAGAAACATGAAGAATAATAAACTATTATTCTTTTCTCCCAGAGAACCAAAAGGAAGAAATATATAGTCACAGTCAAAGATAGGCATTGCACCATAAGAGCTTGCTTCTTCTTAGAATCAGTATTCACAACAAGGTCCCTTGAAACCTCATTCATTGATGAGGTTAGATGCCTTCGTCCATTCTGCAAACACCATAACACAAACTTTAATGTGATTATAATGTCTACTGTAGTTAACAGAATCACCAGGTAGTGGGAAACAAACAGAAAAATGAGCTGACATTTTCTCCATATGTGGCTCTTTAATGAACAGAAATGAAAGTATGTTACAATGTAAACGCTTACCATGCAGATGACATTTGCAACCTTCAAGTCTTTCTCCAATTCCCTGAACAAATTCATACCCTTCACTGGCCAAAAGCAAGTATCAAAACCTCACTTAAAGAAAGACAAAATCAATTCTGAACTTCTGATAAGCCATCACCATGGCACATGCAACAACTAGAATTAAAGATAGAATAAAAAAGCTTAAACAGTTCCAGCCCCTCCTCCAAGGAAATAATTATATTAAAAAATTGTCACCTTAATTAAAGAAAGAAACCAGAAGTCAACCAAATCTTAACCATTTTGTATAACCCCTAAGATATCAGATATGTATAGTATATATCTTGATACTGGCAATAATGAAACCAAAACTATAACACATCATGCCAAGTTAATCAACTTACAAGTAATCAAGCTAATATTTCCATCTTTACTGAATAGTTGTGAGATGAGACCAACTTGAGTAAGTCCTAGTTTGGCATTGTTGTTGCAGTTGGAAGAAGCATGGTTTGGGAAGAGTGCATTTAAAAGTGTGTTTAAAAGAATTCCAACAATTGATAGTCTAGATATGATATGCCAAAACTTCCTTCAAACATGCAAAAAAAACATGCTTTTCATTTTAACCATCAATAGGTGAGCAAAAATTTGTATATTAATATCATATAACAAGATTATCTGTAAACAGAGGTTACATCCTTGGAATTGCAGAGCAAGCATGAGAAGTCTCATTAGAAAACTTACCCATTACTTCATGATGCTCCAGGACACGACGGGATAAATGTTCAGCTACTATGTCCATTTGTGCTAATCTAAGAGTGGCCTGCAAAAGAGATGAAGATGCATGGCTAAAAACGACCATCTTAAAGAAAAGTCCAGACAGGAAGCTGTCTGATGGCAATCCATGAGGAACTCCCAGAAAACGGCACCACTCAAAAAAATGGAACAGAATATTTAACAACTAATTACCGAATGCCCAAACAGGTGAAAGTAATCATCCATAGTTAACATATTATGTAAAATTTTATAAAATTAGTACAAAATTGCATTTATCAAAAGGCTGACATCCACAAAATAACCAATAGAAGCATTAATGTCATCAAAGCCATAAAGAACACTATACCTCCCCATTGTTATAGCCTTTAGAGAATCAAACAAATCTGTTTCGAAATGCTTGAAAATTATAAATGGGGATAGGAAATAAATGGTTCTGCATACATGAAAAGGATGAAATCTTGAACATGTTTAGCTCAATGGTATAACGTACATACTAGGATCTTTTCTCCACACTTGCTTAGTCAACTCACGCAACTCAGAAACTAAAATTCAGCCCAGTGATAACTCAGGCAAAAACTTTTGTCATTATAAGACATCTCATGATCATATGCACAAACACCACTCAGTTATTAGTGTGTTTACACCCATAGTAATGAGCAAAGAACTGTTTATGGACAACAAACAAGTTACAGCGGCCAATGGGATTATGACTCACAAGGGTTAACTATTCATGAAGAGAGTAAGCAAACCAATGCCATATGCATTACTTATAAGTTATAATATGCACTCTAAATCAAAATAAATAAACAATAAAACCTTTTCTCAGAAGCAAAACAAAAAACTTAGGTGATCAAAACATTGTAGTGGACAACAGTTAGCCAATAATGATAGGATCAAAATCACCAAGAGAGGGAAACAAAATAAAGCATTATAATTGTAAAATTCACACAACATAAATAGTTGAGGTGCTCAAATGAACAAATAAACATTGTAGTGAACGGTAGTGAGCCAATATTGATAGGATCATGATGGAAATCATTGACTGCTGAATTATGGAAATCATTGACCGCTGAATTTTAGGAGTGCTAGAAATCATTGACTGCTAATATTTGGGAGGAAATCTGAATAAATTTGATCCTGATTTTGTACCTAATTATGGGGGAAAATATTCTGATTTTATTTGTTTCCTGTTTTCTAGAGTAGACAACATTAATTCCTAGTTCGTAAAGTTAACAATCTTTGATTCTTTGGCTTATAAAAGCCCTTGATGTACGTAGTAATGTGAATAAGAAAATAAACACAATTTCTTCTTTTCATTCAACACGGTATCAGAGAAAAAACACAATTTTTTGTGGAGCCTGAGAGCTACTATCATCATCCTTCTCTTCAGAGGGAGACATCTACTCATGAAGATAAGGATGATTTTCTTGACCTTCCTATGCTTACACATTCACCTATGCCTAACTCTTTACCTAGTCCAAACCAAAGCACTAACCCCAAACCCAACCAAGATAGTGAAATAGAACCTGCTCATGCCATAGACAGCCAAGAAATATCAGATGGTCCAGTATTCACAAAGCCACTGCAAGTTGACTCGAGAAAGAAAGGGTCCATTGCAAACCTAGACCAAGTTCATACGTCGGAACCAGCACTTGGAAGTGAAACAAGTAGTGAGGTAAATAATCCTGCTGTTGTGACTTGCGATAATATGTTTTGAATCTACCCATTGCAGTTAGAAAAGCTACTCAAAAATGCACACAACACCCAATTTCTCATTTTGTGTCTTTCGAAAGAATCTCACCTTCACTTAAAGCCTTCCTCACTCATCTAAATTCCATAGCCATCCCTCAAACCCTATCTGAGGCACTAAATAGTGAAGATGGAAACAAGCAATGAGAGTGGAGATGGACGCACTTGAAAAACACAAAACATGGGAGCTTGTTGAATTGCCAAAAGGGAAAAAACCGGTGGGATGTAGATGGATATTTTCAGTAAAATATAATGCGGATGGGTCCCTTGAACGATACAAGGCAAGATTGGTGGCCAAGGGGTACACCCAAACTTATGGTGTGGACTATCAAGAAACCTTTGCACCGGTGATGAAGATGAACACTGTAAGGGTGTTACTGGCTCTTGTGGCAAACTTTGATTGGACACTGCTGCAATTTGATGTAAAAAAATGCTTTTTTGCATAGCGACCTTGAAGAGGAAATTTACATGGAAATTCCTCCAGGATTTAGTACAGATAGCAATGGCAAGGTGTGTCAGTTGAAGAAAGCATTATACGGGCTGAAACAGTCTCCAAGAGCGTGGTTTGGAAGGTTTACTAAGGTCATGCTAGCTATGAAGTATAAACAAAGTCAAGGGGATCACACTTTGTTTATTAAGCACTCTGTGACAGGGGGAGTTACAGCACTCATTGTGTACGTTGATGATATTATTGTCACTAGTAATGATCACGAAGGACAAGAAGCTCTTAAGGCTAGGTTAGCAAAAGAGTTTGAATAAAGGATCTTGGCAAGCTAAAACACTTCTTGGGTATTGAAGTGGCTCAATCCAAAAAGGGAATTTTTATCTCACAACAAATGTACGTGATGGATTTACTCAAGGAGATAGGGAAAACTGGTTGTAGACCTGCAGAGACACCCATAGATCAGAATCACAAATTGGGAGATGCGACTAACGACAAGCCTGTGGATAAGGGAATGTATCAAAGATTAGTTGGGAGGTTGATTTATCTACCACACACTAGACCCAACATCACATATGCAGTGAGTGTGGTAAGTAGTTTATGCATAATCCAAAAGAAGTCCATCTATAGGCAGTATATCAAATATTGCAATATTTAAAGGCCAACTCAGGTAGAGGAATTCTCTTCAGAAAAAGTTCAAGTTTATGTTTGGAAGCATATACGGATGCAGACTATGCAGGCTCAGTTATTGATAGGAGATCAACTTCTAGATATTGCACCTTTTTGGGTGGCAACTTGGTTACTTGGAGAAGCAAGAAGCAACCACTAGTGGCAAGATCAAGTGCGAAAGCAGAATTTCGAGCCATAGCACTAGGAGTGTGCTATGGCTAAAAATGATTCTCAATGATTTGAAGATTACAATAAAGAGTCCAATGAAGTTATATTGCGATAATAAATCAGCAATTAACATTGCTCATAATCCGGTGCAACATGATCGCACCGAGCATGTGGAAGTAGATCGACACTTCATAAAGGAGAAGATTGAGAGTGGGCTGATATGTGCACCTTATGTATCTACCAGAAATCAATTAGCAGATGTCCTAACGAAGGCATTAACTAGTCATGCATTTCAAAGGCTTGTAAGCAAGCTGGGAATGGAAAACATTTATTCACCAGCTTGAGGGGGAGTGAGAAATCATTGACTGCTGAATTTTAGGAGTGCTAGAAATCATGGAAATCATTGACTGCTAATATTTGGGAGGTAATCTGATTAATTTGATCCTGATATTGTACCTAATTATGGGGGAAAATATTCTGATTTTATTTGTTTCCTGTTTTCTAGAGTCGGCAACATTAATTCCTAGTTTGTAGAGTTGACAATCTTTGATTTTTTGGCTTATAAAAGCCCTTGATGTACGTAGTTATGTGAATAAGAAAAAACAAAATTTCTTCTTTTCATTCAACAGGTCAAAACCACCAAGAAAGGAAAATATAAAGCATTAAAATTCTAAAATTCGCAAAACATATATAGTTGAGGTGCTCTAATGGAAGAAGACAAGCAATATTTTAACTCATTCTTTTCATCTTTTTTAAAAGTCTGATCAGTGAATCCAGACAATTTCAGTAGAATAGGAAATATTCTATTTCAAAATGAAAATTAGAAAAAGAAATCAACATAATACCTGTTTCTCAAAATATTCTAGTTCAGTTTCTTCAGAAGGAATATGCTCCAGGACATGTTTTATTGGATCGAACTCCTGTCATAGATGGACTTGTTTAATACAATAAGGCCAAATTTAACATCAATAAATCTATAGAGGAAACAGATTGAAGAAACATAAACAAAACTAACATGCTTCGGTAGAATACAATAGATAAATAAATAAAATAGCAACTAGTCTTTCCATTTTTATTTTCTCCTTTTGGAACAACTCTTGTATGCTTCCAATGAACTATAGTTGCAGTTGCTCCTTCGCCCCACCCCTTCCCTTCTTTATTCAAAATCTCATATCAAACAAGCATGGCAAAGCAAGAAATGACACAAAGGCCATATCGTAATTTTCTCCCATGTCCCTGCAGCTATACATTCACAGCATATGCTTTAAAATATGAATACTACAGATAAAAGAAAGTGAGCAGTAAAGAAATATTAAAAAGAATAAAGGTTAAACCAACAAAAATATCAACCATAATAACTCCTTAATATTCAGCTTAATTATTTAAATAAATAAAAGAAGTTGAAATTATAAATATAGCTTCACTGATTTTGCATTGCACTATAGACAACAATTCTCGAATTAAAATTTATATGTCTACGTGACTATTCATAAATATCCAAGCAACACCTCTTCATAGAAGTCTTCCTCTAGCTCCTCCACGACTTGACTCTGAGGTCTGCTTCCATATATTGATCTCAGTTCTTCGGAACTTGATGGAAGACTATATCTCCGATGAGGTGGCAATCCTGCAAGAGCACGAGCAACAGCAGCTGCTGCTGCAGCTCGAGCTGGAACCTATATAAGATAATAAAGAACATATGAATCAAATTTTCACCATTTACAGCTCATTTGGGTTTAATATTCGAAAGAAGATCAATCATGAGCATGCTATACAGAAGAACTGAGCTGTAGTCACAACAAGAAGTATCAACTAACATCCTATGACCATGAATAACATATAAACCACAAAACCCAGCAAACTTTGTGCTAAATAAACATAAAAGAATCATACCCAGTTCTATCACTGTTTGTTTTCCTTGGAGACCGTTCAGAAATTACTTTTGCTACTAACCGTTTTTCCTCCAAAAACGCAAGAAAAGTAGAAAAGCATGCGCAGAGATATAAAAAAGCTAATAATATTTGTGCAGAATTAAAAATCGAAAAGCATTTTCTTTTGAACAACACGCATGATTTTACTTTTATGTTGAAAAAATTATATTAGAATTTGAGGTTGCATTTTAGTCATATGTCCATTTTCATCCGTTATTGGTTTTGCTTTTACTTTATAGAAAATATGTTAGGGATGCAAAAAGGCAAGTAGTAAGAGTAACAACGCTTTAGAATGCAGCACTTCTAGCAAGTCCAGCTACTAAACTAATTTCATTACAAATCAAATTAATTCAATTTCATAAAATTAACACTAATTTATTACTATTATCAAATTTTTAAACTAATCAAAACGCAGCTGATTAAACCTCAACAAAGATTCGATAATTAAACTCAATAATCAAAATATTAAAAGATTAACCGATTCTTAAGCTACATTACTTACCTCGGGACGATCAGAAGAAGAAACAGAAGGCAAGAGACCAAGCGATCGGGCGGACCGAACGGAGCTGAGGATTTTTTCCCCAACATTTGAAAAATCCATCCCACTTACTTGGAATAATAAAAACGGGACCAAGAAGAAAATCCTAGAGCTCTCAAACCCACCGTCGCTCAACTCGTCACCGCCAACGCCGCCGTTGAACAGAAACGGATTCCGGAAAACGCTATCGAAACGGAACAGATTCGGCTGCTGCATTTCATTTCAGCTCCAGATCAAAAACAAACATCTTCAAATGCCTTTTTTTTTTCCTTCTCTTTTTTGGGATCGGATGGGAAGTAAAGGAGGTTTTAGGAACCGAGTTAGATTAGATTTTTTTTTTTTTTTTTGGTGTTAGGAACTTTTTGGCCTGAAATTTCGTCGGCGAAAAACATTAAGCTGTTGATTTATGGCTATCCGTAGACCTTTGAAGCTCCTAAGTCTAGCAACTGAAGGACCGGTCAAAGAGCGAGGCAATGAGCCAATGAGGAATTGTCAGAGGGTTGATTTCGAGGGCCAACGTGATTATTTTCCTCGCGTCTTGTTTGGTTTGTGCTTTTACGGCTCTCGCTTTTAGTTTTGAGTTTGTTTTTATAAATTGGCGGTGTAATTTTTTATTTGTTTTATTTTTTTATATTAATATATGTTTTAATTTTTATTATATTTTAAGAAATGTTTAATTTCGTTAACTCTATTTATAAAACTTAACAATTTTACCATGATCATTTTTATATTTTAAGAAAATTACAAAATTGTAGATAATAAATATTAATAAAATACAATTATTAATGGAAGTCATTTTTGTCCTTTATAAACAAAAATTATCATATCCAATTTTATATTTCTTTGTACCATAGATAAATTGTCTTTTATTTTTCCTCATCTTATTTTAAAATAATAAGCAATTCTTAAGAATTATCGGTTAATTATTTTTTTCTAATAAATCTATACTATTATAAAATGAGTTAATAAGTTTAATATTACAAATTAAATGACATTAACTTAGTTACTCATTTTACTATAAAATCAAAATAAATTAGAATATTAAACTAAAAATATAGATATTTTAGTATTTTAATTTATTTTTGTATTATACATATTTCTTTAAAACTACTTACTAGTAAAAAAAAAACTATCTATATATAATAAAAACTAATTTTATTTATTAAAACTACCCATCTTTTTTAAAAAAAAAATTCTCACTTTTTTATTTGAAAAATTGCTAATTTTTTAAAATTTTAATACATTATTTTTAAAAATAAATTAAAATATTTTACCCCTTTTTTTGAGTATGTTAAATCTCGTATATGCTTAAATAGTTTAATAAATAACATCAACAATACTAATATTAGTAATGCATCCACAGCAAAGTACAAAACTTTAGGGCAAAAATTAACATTGTTTGTTACCTTTTGCCTAATTTTTATAAATAATGATTAAATTGAGACTCTTACTTTATTAAAAGAATAAAAAAAACAGAGAATCATGAAATTTTATTTTTCATTTTACAATCGAATTAAGAACATGTGATATGTCTTTTTTTTTCTTTTTTCTTTTTTTTTTTTTTGCTAATGCTGTTTACGAAATTGAAAAAAGTAATAGGATAATTTCTTTCGTTAAAATTGATTGGATTGACACATAAGTCATTATTTTCTTACAGTCAAATAAATAGAATGTTGAAAATACCCCTTCGAATCGTTAAAAATGCCGCTACCTTTTAAGTTCATTAGAACATCATAAAAATCTATTTGAATGATTAAGTAATCCATTCTGTTTAATAGGTTTAATTTATATTGGATCAAAGTTTTGACATAAATTAAATTTAAATTGATTTATAAAAAGTTATATTAATATTACGAGTCTAATAATATTGATTCAATTATTTATTATATTATAAAATTAAAATAAATTAAAATAATAATTAAAAATAAAGATATTTTAATATTTAATTTATTTTTATAGTATGCATATTTGTTTAAAACAACCCACTACTAAAAGAACTATCTATGTCTAATAAAAACTAATTTTATTTATTAAAACTACTTATCTTTTTGTTTTGAAAAAAAAATTCTCACTTTTTTCATTTGAAAAATTAATAATTTTTTTATTTTAATATATTATTTTTTAAAAAATAAATTAAAAATTCAGCTATTTTTGTGAGTGTATTAAATCTAGTATATATGATATATTTGGTGCCACTCGTAACTCATTAAACTTAATTGAATTTGTATTATCATATTAATTGAAAACTTATTTTCTTTGCAAATTATTTTTACTTTATATTCACGGTGTTATTAATGTACAATTATCGATCTTTATCATTTATTTTTATCTTTATTTTTTTAATTTTGAAAATAAAATTTCATGCACAATTGCATGTGTTACAAAAACTAGTCTATCTAATTTGTTTTATGTAATTGAATTGAACTATTTTTTTGGTACTTAATTAAATTGAAAAAATAATATTTATTTGGGTAAATAATATCTATACGTATATCTATTTATATATCATATATATTTATGTATATGTATAAAGATGGATAAATAGTGAATGACATATTACTTTTGACAATTGATTAAATTAGTTATTTTATATTTAATTATTTATTTTCTTATTAAATTAAAATATTCATTAAATTTTATTTATTCTTTCTTTAACATTGATATCCTTATTAAACTAAAATGTTCTTAATTGATTAATCTTTTATTTATATTAAATATTAAATATTCTTAATTGATTAATTTTTATTTATCCATTTTATTATTTTTAGTAAAAAATTGTGATAATAAAGTTTCTAAATTTATTATTAAAAACAATAGTAATAGGACGTTGAAAGAATATTTAAAAAAGTATTTATTAGTTAAGAAATATCTTAAATGTAGATTGGGCCTTTTAAAAGAAAAAAAATCCAGAGGGCCCAATGCAGAATATGTGACCCAAATGCCTCAATTTCTTATTTCGATTTCGGGAATTAGGCGACGGCCGAACGAGGGAAAAAAAGGTGAGGTTTAGGGTTCTTGGTTCTTAGAAAGCGAAGTGAAATCTGAATCGAAGATCGAAAATGTTGAGAGTAAATCGAGTGATAAACCAAGCAAGAGCTTCGATTTCAACTTGTCATCCTGTCCTAAATCATGAGCAAAATCTTTTACCTTTACCTCCTCAACATTTCGCTCGAAAATCCTCCAATCGCTTCTTCGATATTTACAAGGCAATGCCCCCTCCACCCTCTTTTTTAATTCCAAAAACAATTAATTTTTTTAAGCTAAAGTTCTTAATTTGTTGTTTTTATGCAGCTTGCAAGCAAAAAGGAAATCGAGAAAGAACGGGCAAGACTGTAAGTTTAAGTTCAAGCTTGTTTATTTATTTCTTTATTGATATTTTTTTCAATGTTCTTTTTTCATATAATTTAATAAAAAGAATTGGTTTAATTTGATTTAGGGCAGTGCCGATGAATTGAATAGAGGATATTTTGATGATATGTCCGAGCTAAAACAACATGGTGGTAAGGTATTAACTCATTTAATCTTTCAAAAAAATATTTAGGTTATATTATTTCAAATTCAGTTGAAATATATTTAAAATTAGCCGAATTGCAACTGATGTCTAGCAAAAATAATGCTACTCTCTGGGAAGAGTTTAATTATTGGATTTTTTTTTTCAGATTGCGATGGCGAATAAGATTTTAATTCCCGCAATTGTGGCTAGGAAGTTTCCTGACATTGATGCGATATATTCTGATGGCAGAAAGTTAAAGCTGCCGATTACCTTTGATGGAAATGGTGGCAATGCTAGCAAGATCGCTGTCCCTAAAGTATCTTTAGTCTGTCTATCATTTAGAGCAAACTCTCAGGTATGAATTCCTTTTGCCATGTCTGTTTTGGATCGATTTTATATATTTCGACGCGATGTTATTAATCTTCTATTTTGCTATAATCTTGAAAAGAGAATGTTGATTAGACAGTGCATTGCTTTAAAGTTGGGCAGTGGAGAGTTAGAACTAAATTGCAGGCATGAAAACAACAAAAACAGAAGAAAGGAAAAGATATTGGTTGCTATGTCATTTTTTTTGGTTGTTGCTGTTGTTACTGCTGAAATTTAATCCCTTTTTCTGTGGCAGGCTATGGTTGATTCTTGGAGCAAGCCTTTTTATGAAGCCTTTAGTGAGTCCAAGAATGTCCAGCTTTATGAGGTTTTATGTTTTTGCTATATAACTTAGAGATTCATTGTACTGTTTTAATGCACAGTGGATCGGCTGTACTTGGTTTTTTGGTGCTAGAATTGATAGATTACATGAATCTCTAAGTCTTAAGGATGATAATAATAAATAAATAATAAAACAAAGAACAAGAATAAAAGATAACCAGGCTGTGTATGATGTACGAGTTTCCTAGTTGATCTTCAACCGCATCAGATCAGCATATATTTTGTAGTGGAATTGTTCTTTATTTTCTTAAATCCAAATTATGGAATACTTTGTGGCTGATTTTATGTTTTAAATAAGTTATTTGTTAAAATACTCAGGTTGGAAATTATTATGCATCGCTAAATGATAGTATGTTTTCTGGTATCAGGTGTCTTTTATAGACTCTTGGCTCTTATGCTTGAATCCAATTAGACAACTGCTTCTTCGATTTATGAGGAAATCTAGTGATGGAGAGAAGGATACACTTCAGAGACATATCATTTATTCATTCGGTGACCATTATTACTTCCGAAAGGAACTTAAGATACTGAACCTTCTTACTGGGTACTCGAAGTTTCTTATATCCTAATCAATAACATAATATTCATTCACCACTGTTAGTCTGAGAATATGCTTTGTCATTTGTTTGAAGGTATATTTTCCTGCTTGACAAATTTGGCAGAGTAAGATGGCAAGGCTTTGGTTTGGCAAAACAAGAGGAGTTGTCATCACTTCTTTCTTGCACAACACTTCTTCTGGAGGAAAAATAGGTAGCCCAGCATTTTTTAGATTCTTTATTATCCTAGTGCGTTAATCTCCATTTTTTGCATTCAAGGGATACCTGAGTCAGAAGAAACTGAGGATTCAGTTTAAAACATGGTCCTATTCGCTGTATAATGGTCTTTTAGAAAATGGATCTCCACAGTAGCGGAAAACGTATAACAATTATAGTATCTTTTCACTATTATCAATGAAAAAAAGTAGATAGCAAAAAAGAAAATTTATTTTTTCCACTTACCAAATGTATTTTCTAAAAATCAAGAAACTGAAAATAACAAAGTATTGAAAAGGTTTCTGCAACCACCAAAGCCCGAGATTTTCTTTCTGCCGAGAGTGAAACGTAAATATATTCCTTATACTACTTTCAGTTCTATTTCAACTTCATTTTCTTATATTCTAAAAGAATAGTTATACCATCATCACTATTTTATGTGAGTCTATATTCATTGGCCTATCAATATCCTATTGATATTCCTTGCAGATACTTTGCCTTGTCTGAAGCAGCTTAGCACTTACTCTAAAAACCTGTTGGCAACAGGTTGAAGAATTTTACAGTTTGAGAGACCTCAATTTTGTTGCAGAATACATGGTGTTAAGTTTTTCGAAGGTATTATTGTATAATAATCTTCCCTTTACAAATGATGTGTAGAGTTGAATGAATTTGGTTTTATTGCCTTTATCTTGCTCAAAGTTTTATTCAACTATTAGAACAAATTTCATTCATCTCTTTGATATTGATTTGGACAGCAAAGCTGTTCAGGTAGTGAGTTGGTTTTTCATTGATACAACCTTTCCCTTTATAACTGTTATGGAGTATTGGGATTTGGTGGAGCAAGTAGATAATGGTGATTCCATGGAAACTTAAATTATGGTAAAGCCTTTTGATCTTGAATGCAAGGGAGGACAGAAACTTAGTAACATTTTGTCTGGATTTAGCTTAAATGGTTCATGCAGTGACATTTAGTAGGTTTGAAATTTAAATCTTAAAGGTGGTATCTAATAGATTCGAAGGTCAAATATCCATATTTGCAACTTATTATTCTATTTTCAAACTGCAACTTCTTTTTGCTTATAAAAATAAATAAAATTAAATTAAAGTAAAATAGGTGGTACTTTTTTAATTTTGTTGTAGAATTAAAAAGTTTTCATTTAACATATTAAATATAAACTCGCGGTTCGAATTCTTATCCGAATATTAAAAAAATTAGTTTATATGAATGCAACTTTATTTGCTTTTTGGAGAGGTAATAGAGATGCTGGAGTTGGAACCGAGGTATTTGTGAAGATTATGGGGGAAAAAAGTTTATTTTATCAAATCTACTGTGTATTCTATTCGTCGGTTGGCCAATATAAAAAGAGTGGGGCAGGGTTAAAAACCTTAAGGCTTAAGGTGTTCGTTTTTATTGAGCTCACTGAATATGCCAAAAATAGAGATTGCATCATAGTAGTTCTTAAAGAGACCCACAAAGGCAGAAATGCTTTTCAGGATAAAGTGCCCACCACACCCTTCAGTTGTCACCTCTAATTATCCATCCTCTCTTCCATTATTTTTTCTTCCCTTTTCCTTTTTTTTTTTTTCTGTTTTTAAATAGTCCTAACTAATTTTCATTCTTGAAATTATAGTTAAATATAATTGTCCAAAAGTAGTTTTAAAAAATAGATATGATAAGATAAGTGGAGATACAGTGAGAGCTAGAGGTGTTTATTGATTGCAATCAAGAACTTTTTTTATTTTCTTGCCTAGAATCAACTCAGATCAATTAGAAAATATATAATACTATTTAAAAATATTAAAAATTATTTTATATTTATATTTATAATTAAATTGAAATAAAAATATTTTTATTATTTAAAGAGTGATTTGGGTCTACTAGTTCAAATTAAGAGGACTCTTACCTAAGTTCAGCTCATTAACAGATCTAGTAAAATTCACATTTGATTTATAAACGGGTCAATTGAGTTCAAATTAAGAGAACTCTTACCTAACTTTAACTCATTAACAGATATAGTAAAATTTATATTTGATTCATAAACGCGTCAAGTGAGAGAAAAAAATTGGTTATTGGAACAAAATATATAAATAAACTTGTCATATGAGTTTGTTGATATATTGAAAGTAAAGTTTTTCTATTTTACAAATGTAATTGTAATTGTTTTTTTTTTTAATGGAGTTCTTGTTTTTATACTCTGCTATAAAGGATTAGATGTCAATTTGTCTTACAAGGAAAGTTAAGCATAAGCCAGAGATCAGGGTATATCTGGTTCCACAAGTCAAAGTCCCCAACACTAAACTCCCTGGATATTCATTCATCCTCTTTTTTTTTTTTCTAATATTTGTATTTTATTTCTAGAAAAAAAAAAGAAGTCGGCAAAATATCAACATGAATTTACTTTTCATTGGATGGTTGACAAATTAATAATCACCTATTCAAGTGTGAAAACGTAAACAAGAAAAGAAAAAATCAATGCTTTGAAAAAGTCAATAAACCTTTTTGTCAAACAGAAATTTAATTATTATTTATTCCTACCAAACCTAAAAAAAAATAAAATAATAATAACAAAATCCCAAAACTATATCTCTGTCGAGTCCTAAAAAAATTATATCATTTATCATTATTTTTATAAGTGAAATTGATAAGATGATATATATATTTAAAATATATTCAAAAAATTAAAAGAAAACTAATTCAAAAAATAAATGAGATATATATGAATTTTTTAATGGTGCTAAACTTCTATATCAATTTATAAAAAAACGAAATGATAAGTCTTACTTCAATTTTACCCATTAGATTTTATATATATATATATATATATATATTCAATCTACAGAAGTTAATTCTCTATATATTTTATAATAAGATAAAATAATTTTATGTGAAGTTTCCTTCTATTTTCTAGGTTGGTTCGAGCGAGTTTATATCTCCACGAGATAGTGTGTGTGTGTGTGTCTATATATATATATATATATATATATATATGTGTGTGTGTGTGTGTGTACATACTTTGAAGTCTGAACCCACCAACCCCAAAAATTAATATAATTTACAATGAAAGCAAATATATATGTTGTTTTTCTTTTGAAGGAAAGGATTTTTCATCCTTAAAACATTATTATTTGGAGAACCTTAGTTTTCCTCATATTCGAGAGAATTATACCAAATTAATTATCTTTAATTTAGCTATTTAATTTGAATAAAAAAATTGTATGTTAAGTACCTCTAAATTCTTTGGGAGTTGGGAGCCCTCGCTTTATATACACTATAGTTTTATATATCTACAAGTTATAAAAATTAAAATTATACGTAAAAAATTGATATCATTATGGAAAGATTGATAATTTTTTAGAATAAATAAATATTTTTTAAAAATATATTTATATAAAATTTTAAAAAATATAAATATTTATATTCTATTTTGATATTATGATTACATTTAGTTTTTTATTAATTTAAATGATTTCATTTAATTTATAATATAAAATTATAATTTATAAATAATATGCATACATACTGTATTAATAAAAGGAATATGAATTAATTGGTATAATTAGTGAGCTGAATTTCACTGGCTTTAACTTCTGTGTAAGTTTTGGCCTAAAATTTTATTAATGAAAAATAAAAACATTTTAATTTTTTTTTTGTCAACATTTTTGAAGCTTTAACAAAGCAATTAATATACCTTACTTTTTGGGTCAGCCTTACCTATGCTAAGGTACACAGCAACGGTAAATAGGGCTGTACTTTTATGCCCTGTTTGGGTGTCGGCCTTCGGTCAAAGGCCGTTGTCTTGGAAAACCAACTAAACTATTCCCTCCAAATTTGACACCGAAGATTGAAAAGAAAAAACATGGCGCTAACTTTTTACTTTATTGCCAAAAATGTCCTTCTTATTCTCCTTCATCACGTAAACTCATCGTTATTAAAAAGAAAAAAGGCAAAGGCACTTGGAGATAGATTAGTCATTTTGAAAAAGGTCACAGTACCTTTGTCACTAAGTAAGTTTAGTGGAAACGTGGCCTATATATATATATATTTATATATATTTATTTTCCTTTTTGCTTTTTAAAAACGACCAAAATAAAGCAAAAATGTAAAATAAATCAATAATTCTGCATTGGGTTTTGATAAAGTAGATGGTGCTAGCATTCCCCCTCCCAATCTCAACACTTTGTTTTCGGAAAAGGGTTTTTGTTTAGTGGGAAGATAAAGTTTGCAAGTGTTTTACTTTTATCAACATTAAAATAAAAATGCTGATATGTATAGGTATCAGTTAAAATTTATATAATTATTATTTTAATTTTATATTTAAAAAACTATTTTATTAAATTTAATTAT
>JBBYHM010000025.1:8006026-8017324 GCA_038381775.1 Adansonia rubrostipa
TGAAGATTATTCCTCAGCAAAGAAAATTATGGTGTCTGATATGTTGAATTATTTTGTTTCATGTTATAGCTTTACAAATCTTCAATTTAACTCTTGATTTTGACAGCTTCAATTGAATGCAGGTAACCCAAGGAAGATTGGCCACCAAACCTGAATTTTGTGTGGCTAAGCATGCTTCGAGTTGCTCTGATCTGATGGCCTCCGCCCTACTGCATTGACATTTGACATCAGGTTAAAAGGGAGCAAGCGAAGGTTACTGGATTGGGGTATTATGCAAGTAAAGCCCAGTGCCAGCATTTTCAAACTAAAGCTTGGGTCAGATTTTGTTAGGCTGAGGGGTATTTTCATTCACCTAAAACGTTTCATCCTTTTTTTTTTTTTTTTCTCCCTCTGGTTTCACGTCTAGAAGCAAGCTCTTGCTTTTGATTTTCATTTTTCTTTTCTTACTTTAATTACTCGGTGCATTTTCTTCCTTTTGAAAACACTCTATGTCCTTTGATTTTGGAGATATGAAAGGGTACAACAAGGACTTAAATGATGTCAGGCTGACATTGTATCTTCTTTTCTGTCTAAAGAAAAGTCGTAATTTGAGAATACAAATAAGTTTTATGCTATAACTATTTAAATTTTAAATCTATTGAATGATATTTTTTAAAGACGACGATAACCATCACCTAAACTAAACCCAAATTAAGTGACATCGTACAAGTCACTGATCCTTCATAGTGACTTCATAGGAGATATTATCCACGTAATTTTGGATATTTGGACAGGCACAAATCGAAACATGGCTGTTGTCTTTGTTTCATTTGGCCCATGATTTATGAAAGCATGTCTTGCAGCGAAATCTATGGAATCTCCGGACTTTGCACATTCTTTGTTAAGATTCAAATTATTAAATCTGACCATTCAATCTGAATCTCGATTTGCCTAACTGAATGAAACTTCATTCATCCTTCATACTCTGAAAAAGACTCAACACAAAACTTTCACTACAACAATGAAGCATCCAAGAAATAAGCTTAGACGAGTTGATCATCTTAGCACTTTTATCTCTACAGAATATTGTAATCAAAACTCAAAAGTGATTTTTCAATGTTATATTTTTCCTTCTCTAATTAAAAGATAAAAAAAGCTAAGTGCATACATGAAATTAAAAAATGGCCAAAAAACAATCAAAAGTAACCCCACAAAACCGACCCTTTTTGGACCAAAAGTTCAAGTTCCTACAATGAGGGTCGACCCATTTTAGTTTCAGTGTCTGATTCCGAATTACAAAGTGGAATAGGGAAAGATAAAATGCTGCATGAAAATTCCTTGAGATCAGCATGCAGCTCAAAATAGTTATGCTTTCTAGATCTTTTTAGGCTGCTTCTGGTATTAGCAGTGGCTGAAGGAAGTGACAAAATCAAACATAAGGAGCATAACTGAGAATTCCGTCTGCTACAGTGATTTTGTAGCTGAAACTTTGGATGATTGTAGTTCAATGCTCTCAACCTTACTTTATGGCCGAGAACCGAGGGAAACTGACTGAATCAATTGTTTTTGAGAAGTCATTTGAGTTTTCTACACTCGAGGGAGGCGGTAGTTATAGTGGTAATCTAACATGTTCCAATGATAGAATTGATTTTCGCAATGTAGATGGAACCTGCAAAGCAACAGAGGAAAACAATTGACATTAGCAATATAAAAGCCAAGGCAATCTCACAAAATATCTATTCAATTAGCGATAAAGGGATCCTGAAAATAAACACAGTATACATAAATGCCTGGTTTGGCTGCAATTTTGATATTGGAAAATATTGCTTCTCAGATGAATTCCTATTATTTTGGACCTCGTAACATCGAGACAATTCAACACAGTTTATATATAAAATAATGATTTCTGAAATCTAATGTCAGAAAGGAAATGGTTCACCTTAACGGATCATTTATTTTCTCCTTAAGCAATCACAAAGTTTGCATGGCGAAGAGAACAAAAATAAAATAAAATTAAAGGAATGAGAAATTACTGCTGAAACAAGGCTACAAGAAGCAAATGACAATGATGACGAAGAGAATGGAGACTCCCTTGGGTTCTTTCCCTTCTGATCATTTTTTTGGGGCCCAATCTGGAGCAACGGATCACCTCCTCTTTCGTACCAACTTTTTCCTCTCGGTTAGCCACCACAAAAGCATCTTATTCCTCCTGCAAACGCATTTCCACTTTTTTCTCCTCCTCTCTCTCTTTCATCCTCAATTCCTCATCCATGTCTTCAATGGCCTCTTCCAAACACAATTCGTCCTCTATAAGGTCAAGTTCCTTTTCAATAAACTTCATCTTCATCTCACCAGCTGTCTTCTTCTCTTCAGTCCACTTTTCTAGTTTATCGAATCCTGGCTTCAATGCATCTTCTATTGCCATTATCAAATGCTTCCATATATTATCCCTTTTCACAATCACTTCTCGTCCATAGAACTCACCAAATCCAAGGGGTAGGAATTGAGCCTTCTTTGGGTCCACCTCTTTGCCTTCTTTTAGAGGTGGCTGCCAAAATAATCAAACTCCATATTCCTCATCCTCAATGTAATTGATTAATCTTCCAGTTGGGGTGTGCAAAATGAGAGGATCTTCAGTATATATTAGCTTTGATGGATCTTCAGGGTCAGGCTCTGGTTCTTTGTGGATAAGAACAAATTCAGGAGTCTCATCTGATCAAGAATTTGTGAACATCCATTTCAAGTTTTCAACAAGCCAAACCAAAAAAAAAGGATTCCTGGCATCATTTTCAAAGAGTAAGAACTAATAGAATGGACTGAGAAATACCTCGTGACCACCCATATTCATGCCCCGCAGGCAAAGGTAACCTTAGGGGAGCTTTATATAAGGAGTTCAACCACATTTCTCTTTCCTGATCAACTTCATGCACATATGTCTGCCAATAATCGGGAACCTACCAAACGAACATACTTCATGATCTTGGAAAGAATCCATCAATAACAATGCAAAAGAAAAGTTTTACTTACTTCGTAGAACTGGTTGATAAAGCCTGGCGCCACACATCATCTTCCTCATAGAAATAGGGGTGTTGAGGATCACTGTAAGGACCACTCTCTTCGCTAACCACTGTACAAGCAAATCAATAGAAAAGCCATGTTTATAAAAAGCTACCGATTAGAATTGTCAGGTATTAAATGTCAAAAGGCAGATAGTAATTCCAAATTTCAAGTAGAGATAGTATCTAGTATCATCTGAATCTTGTTCAGCGTTGAATGAAAGCCATGTATTCAAACTCCAAAGAATAGCTGGTGAAGCCTTTGGCCAGAGGAGGAAAATCCAGCACGATAAATTGTGCTCAAACTTCAAATAGTATTCTGGAAACCCAGAAAACCAATTTTTCAAAATAGTCAACATAATCCATGAAACCTCCTATGAGCTTCCTTTTGCACTCAAAACTTAGATGATAAGAAGATTTTTGGGAACGCTTTACCAACAATAACTTATAACCCAATATCCTCCCTAAATATGAGTTTCTACAACTTTAAAAGATTCAGCTTCAGCTCAAGTTATAATATTGACTTATCCAGTTACCACGAGGTACAGAGCTCTGCCATGATCTATATCACACGCTTGAAACATTGATTGGCATGATGTGGACACCAGAGGACACAATCCTTTTGTCAATCACGTCAGACTCTTTTAGTTACAATACAAGAGAAATTATGTCATATATACCAAAACAAATAGTCATTTAAAAGATGTGATGCAATTTTGCCAGGAAACTTGCACAGAGATGTTATCTAAGATTCAGAAGTACAATATTTTCGATGTCTGCAGCTCGTAGGCTAGCGTAAAATATAGTCACTTATTATGTTCCCACATCAAGAATTTTACAAGTTGCTGTGTCAAACAACATTTTGTGCTTACACAAATGTAATTGTTAATAGAGTCAAGACTCTGTACTTCCGTCTGGCTTATTAACAATCATCCAAGCCTTAGCAGCAGCAACCTCTGCTATCCCAGCATGCATCTGAAAAACAACAATGTCAGAGAAATACCATACTATGGAATTTCTTTCCCTCTTTTCATTTTAAACTATTTATTAAGCATGCAAGATTACAGAATACCGCTGAAATGTTCTCATCACAACCATCTAAATCCTCAAATAGCCCTCCAAAATAGAATCTACCCTCCATCCAATGAATTATGCAATAACATAAGCAGTCAAGCACTTTATAACAGAATGCTGCTAGCTGAGAGAAATGGCTCACACAGCAACGGATTGAAAATGGAGCCAATATTATCAGCCACTAACCAAATTGATTGATAAGTTTTTGCATTCTCTTAAGACCATCATATCTTAACATCTTACTTTTGAAACATATTGTATAAATTTTCTATTTTCAAATTTGCATGTTACTAGAAAGCATTATAAAAGAGAACTGAGGCTCATAAAGCAGAGGCTAGTAATTGAGGTGCAGCAATATGTATTGAGTCTTATGTATAAACCACCACATCTTGATAAAATGGATTCCATTACATAAGCTGAACCTTAATAAAATGGTTTACATTTCAAGCACATACATACATGGTGCGTTCATTGACGTCATATACACCACATCCATGCATCCTACCATGCTTCCACTCACCAGCTGTGAAATAGAAAATTTTGTCTCCATAACATCATAAATTGAGATATATGCCTGCTAAAGTCTTAACAAAGTTTGGCAGAAAGTCAGGTACATGCTGAAAAACGAAATGGCCAATATCTGCCAGTGAATATTGGGCATTAGGAAACCAACATGTGCATGGTCATAAAAGAAGGGTAGATAAGAATGCAAGGACGACAATAATAAGACAAAAAGAAATAGTTAACTTGATAGAGGAACATACGGTTTTCTCGCAAAATGTTTGATCCACGCATCACTCTCGTAAAATGGTATTTCATACTGCCCATCAGCCAGATGCTATCTTCAACATCCATCTCTAACCATTCTCTATCTTCAGAGGTCAAGTAATCTCTTGATATTATTTTCCCTTCAGCTCGCATTTTTGCTTCAAGCCTTAAAAAAAAGGGAAATATCCACTTCATTGAATCATGTGTAAATCTATTGCAGAGATTGTAAAACCTACATTATATCATGAGGGCATCATAAATAGTTAACAAATTATTACACACTTGGAACCTGGTACTGTATCTATATCTAGCATAACAACTTCAACAATCCCATGAGCTTCCATGTTGTTTTGTAGCCGTTCACCTTCATACCTACAAAAGGAAACATCTCCTAAGATTTTCTCTTTACATGTAATAACATAATGTAAGCAGCACACAGTACTTGAAGCGCCGCAAGGTCCAATACAAAATAAATTTAAAAAAAAAAAACAGGGAAATGAATTATTTAAACAGCACTCTCAGAATTGACGAATGAAGAAGAATACATTTCATTCCTACAAATACAGCACAGCTTTATCTGCATGTTTAAGGGGCATTTGAACGTAGTATTATAATAGAAGATATGTATGAAGGGAAAAATAATCTTATGATACAGGAAAAGAGACAAACAAACATAAGTATCATCAGGGATGATGAGTTAAACATTGACAAACCTGACCAGTCCCTGCTCTGCAACATAAACACCTACGTGAGCTAAATCATCCCAAACTGTGCCTTTATACCTTAAACAAAAAAAAAAAAATGCAGAATGATGATAATGAGCAATCAAACGAGTCAAAGAGAGACAAGAATCAGGCGAACTATTCATACATGTGGAAAGCAAACTTATCAGATTAAATTGAGTAAATGACTATCCTTCAATACGCATTCACATATTGCCCACATAAATCTATAATTTTGCATCGTGCGATTCACAAAGCTTAATCTTTTTTCAAGTTTTAGCTCTTCATATTCAACTTTTAATTATTTCTATATCCAAAGGCTTTTTTTTTTTAATTTTGTTTCTGTGCTTTCTTAAAAGTAATGTACCTTCCAGAGTAAAGACAATGACCAAATAAAGCTTATATGAAAAATGTAGCTACCTCATTGACAAACACCTTAATCCTAACTAAACTTCCTCAGTTGCTATACTCCGATAAGTAAATGCATTCCCTTTCAAGAAAAACAAAAAAATACAAACAAAATGAGGAAAACAGAAAACGTAAGTTTCTTTAACATGCGAGTTTCCATCAGAGAAAATGTACCTGACCCAATTGAGGAACTCTTCGATCCTATCCAACTCTTCAATAACTGCTTTGGGGTTCGAAATATCATAATGATTATCCGGTATAGCGGGATAAGGTTTCCGATAAGGAACATAAAACGGGGCAATCACCAGGTCCCGGTCCCTTTTAATCGAATCCCTTACAATTTCCCAATCTTCCTCATCGGCCCAAACGGGGTCCCAACCGGGTTTGGTCATCTCCAAAGTAGCATCCACTTCAAATCCTCTTCCCGCCAATTCTCAGGGTCATGTGGGAAATCCCACAAGTCTTCGTAGTAAATGTAGTATTGGTCTTCTTCCTCTTGGATTCTCGTGCTCTCAAGCACCCGCGTGTACCTCCGTATGATGGTCTCGGGGTGTTCTCCGATTCCAGTGGGGCCTCTCCGGGTCGGATGTATCGAGGGTCTCGGAATCGGATTCTTCAATGTAGTCATTAGAGGAAGAGTAGGAGTAGTCTGAGTCAGTGTCGGAGTCCAGGTATTGCTGTTGGGACTCAGTAAATTGCTGCACTTGTTCTTCTCCTTCTTCATCATCTTATGGGTCCTGTTGCAACTCAGTGAGTCGTTCCTCTTCGTTGGACATTATCTTGCAGAGTAAAAAGAAGAAGATAAGGTGGAGACAGTGAAGAAGAACGATTGTTACGAAGCCAAAATGAGAGCAGAGTGCGAGACAATGGTTTATCATTTCAAAAGAGTTTTGGGCTTTCCGGTATTTTCATTGTCTTCAGGTGACTTTGTCTTTTTCTTTTTGTATTTATATTTATTCTAAAATAAAAAGTTATAAGCTATGCACTTATTACGTATTTATTTAAATTTTATTTAAATTATAAGCTATACATTAAAAAATTAATAATTAGTTAATAAAATTATATTAAATTTGATTATTGGTAAATAAAATATTTCTTCATTTAATTTTTTTTCTTGTGATTAATTATATTAAAATTATTATTTTACATAAAGAACTATTGGTTTGTGATGCGTACACGCAATGCTATGAGTTAATTATATTTAATTAATTACGTGATGCATGTTTTAATTTCGTGTAATATATTGGTAATAATTTTATTTTTATATTATTACTTTATTATATAAATTAAAAAATAAAATTATGAATTTATTTAAAAAGGATGATTTAACTTTGAGTTTGACAGAATTATATATTGCTTAATTAAAAAAAAAAACTGTGTTTGGGGATTGAGTAATATGTTAAATAAAAATTCATATTTTTTTAATTAATAAAATTATTTATTATTTCAAATTTTATTTTTGAGTTTTAGTAGGAACTTATCTAAATGACTTTATTCAATACTTTAATAAAATTTATTAATATTTTATTTGATGAATAATGAACATTTTTCTTCAAATGATTAAATATATTGAAAAATTAGCTGATAAAATAATTCTTTTAAGTATTTTATGCCTTTTATTTTTGAAGAAGCCAGATGCTTCTTAACCTGATTTATTAATTAATTTTTAACTTTACTAAAACTCCATCAACACAATTAAAAGGTTTATTGCATTAGACATATTTTAAAATTAATAAATAATTGATATTTTAAAATAAAAAAAGTTTAACTGATCCTTATAGACACTCAATTCTCAAAATAAAAAATATATAATTATTATATTATTTTTAAAAAATTTTTAAGATAAAAATATAATTTTTACTTTATTTTTTTATTTGATGAAAGTTATTGATTTGATATAAAAAAATTATTTTTAAAAAATTGGTGATTGAATGATGTCTATAGCAGACCCATAAAACAAATAAACACATGATAAAATTCTTACTCAATTTGTTCAACTGGCAAATTTTATTAAAAATTGTATGAAATAATAACACAATGAAAAGTTTATTGGTTTTATTCTAAAACTTCGAACCTAAAAGTCTCTAAATTAGAATTTCCTACCCTCATCTCTTTGGACTATTTTCCTTGAAACTAGTAGAAGTAACTGGCGTACATTACTATTTGCAGATATATATATATATATATATATATATATATATTTTAAAATAATATTATTTGACTTACTACAAGATAACAGTTCTATTTCTTTTACATTTTAATTTTGCATGCTAAATTGCTTCAATTTTCTTTTTCATTTACAGGTAAGTTAAACTTAAATAATATAAATAGAAACGTGATTTTTTCTTTTTTGAAGAATTTTGAAGCGTAAGGAGAAAAGAATTGAAATTGAAATTGAAATTAATTAGATATTATATTTTAAAATTTAAGTTTCAAATTTAAATAAAGACATAATATAAGTAGAAATTAGAAAAATAATATATTCATAAGTTCAAATCCCGTTTAATTAATTTAAAGAAGTTGAAATAGGACACAGTTTAAATGATTTAACCCTTTGTTAAAACCGAACAGTTTAAATCTTTATTTATAAAATTAATCTTATTTAAAGATTTGTGACTATCTTTGCTTAAAAATTCGCTCACATGAATTTAAACTGAATTTCGTAAAATTCAATTTTGATTTTCAATTTTTTTTTTCTCTAAACTTTAATTGCTCCAATTTCAAATTTTCAATTGCCTTTTTGTAAAAAAAAAAAAAAAAAAAATAGTATTAATGTGGTCAAAAAAATTTTCACGGAAAAGGAGAAAGGGAATTGGAAGAGGCTAAAAGATTTTATAAAGGAAATCAAATTCTACAAACTGGATAATACAATTCAATACAACAACAAAATCTTTGTCATCAAACCTAACTTTCTGCAATCTGAATTTTACCATTTCACAGTTTAAACTAACAGACACCATGATTCTCCGTTCTCATTTACCACATGCCTACTCTCAGTCTTTCTTCCTCCAATACGTAAACAGTAAAAAAATCATTTTGTTCCTTTTTTTTTTTTTTACCTCGGTCTTCGTTTATTCTTCGAAACCATGGGCATGGCTGCTGCTGCTGCTGCTGCTGTTGATCTCTGTGGTCGCTTCTTCTTCCATGGCTCCAAAACCGAGTCTCTAAACCTATGTGGCAAAACCTGACTCCTCCCTCTCTTTGATCTAACTACTGGCGGCGATATATCCTCAATTTCCTCGAAACCTTCTTCTTCTACAACTTTAACCAATCTGTCTTTATTGCTTTTCGTTGACCCTCCACCACTTTCTTCAACCTCTTCAACTTCCTTATCCTTGTCGTTATTCAGACAATGATCCCTGTCTGAGATCATCTCCGCCGCTTCTATAAGCAAACCCAATGAATCATTAAATCCTGCCGCCTTTTTAACCTCACCGTCGGTACTGCTTTTAAAATCATCTCTTTTTTGCATTTCCGCCGTGACATCAGAAGAAACATCCGTGGTTGTAACTGTAAATGTTTTCTCTTCAATTTCTTCTTCTCTTACATCTGGGTATTTGCTAAAGAAATTCTTAGCTGAAGACTCAGATATTTCTTCACCCTCCTCATCATCGACAAAAGAACCTAACCTTAAGTTTAAGTCAATATCAAACCCCCTCTTCTTAAAAGGGTTTGGGTTATTATCAAACCGCGGTGGGATAGTCGAAATTAAATGAAGAATCCTTTCGAGACAAGCTTGAGCTTTGGAACATGATCTTCCATAGCGTGTGTTATAAAAGCAAGAATCTCTTCCCTGATTATTGCAGTTCAAAGAAGCCATTTTTGGAGTCAGACGAAAGAACCCAAACTTCCCTTTGCTTTCACATCGCACAAGGCTTCGTCAAAATTTCCGAGAAAATTCAAGTTAAAAAAAAATTTGAAATAACAAGTAAATGAAAGAAAAAGAGAGAGAAGAAACAAACAATCTAAGTCATGCCCGATAATCTTTCAATTTAAAAAAATAAAATAAAAGGAAAGAAATGGATTCTTTGCTGCTTAAACGACATGGCATTTTGGCCGCCAGTTCATTGCAGACGTGGCAAAATATAATTGGTTGTTGATGATGGTTTTAACAAGTACTTAGCCTTGGGGCCGTTTGTCACGCGTGTTTTTTGCAAGTAGAATGGTCTCCTTTTCTTGAAAAGCTTGTTCGGTGTGTGTCCTCTTTCTTTTTTCAAAAGGAGGAGATTTATTTAAAAAAAAAAGATTCTTTTTATTTATAAATATCATCAGTACTTTATTTTAAAGGAATAAATCATGTTTAATTTCAATTTGTATATCATGGGGTGAATGAAATAATGATAATCCATATCCAATTGCTTTATTTTTTTTTAATATTTATTTATTTTAACCTATAGGAGATTGGGATTTTAAAAAATACCACATTTTTCATATTCAATTAATGATTTCCCAAAATAATAAATATATATTTTATAAAATTACATATATCAGTATAATTTAATTAAACTATAAAAAAATTACTTTTAATTCAAGTAACAGACAATGAGAAATTCCTTTTAATCTAATATAAAACATCTAAATTCCCATTTCTTATATTTGAATCTCAATTTTTAGAATTATCTTGAAAGTATTTTTTTTTTTCCCTCTTCTAGTTTCTACCTTTCAAGATGACTGAGATCCCTTGTCAATATATATTTGAATTTCATTTCAAGCTTTGTAAGTATATTTTAAAGGGTTTGTTTTGACAGCCGAAAGTGATTTTTTTTTTAATGAAATTAAGAAGTTATTACATGTTTTACGTCGATTTTTTAATTAGCCTTTTTATTATATAAGGGCATGTCATTTTTCAGATTGAGACACTGTCTATTAGTGTTATAATATTTTTCAATATACTTATCAACATGGTTTATACATATATATATATATATATAAGATCGATCCATGAATTTTGAAAATCATTCTAATAAAATTGTATGGATAATAATCAATGGAGTTGGATCCATTTCTCTAACTCTTCAATGATGTGATAAAGTCTGAAATCCAGCTGAAGCTGCTCAAACTTTCCTTAAAGCTATATGCATTGCATTCTTCCTCCATGGAATCAACATAATCATGTTCGTCAGGCTCAGAATGAGAAAACAGGGACCGCCTCATCATATTTGCTTGGTCATTGAACACAGAACTGCAAATCTATTTTATATAAACCAGATTTTGCAGAAAAAGAATAATCAATTGATGGCTTAAGCAACTTCAAGCATCCTCATCTTTCCTATTTCAACCATTTTTGCTTC
>JBBYHM010000025.1:8027608-8037641 GCA_038381775.1 Adansonia rubrostipa
TAGCATAATTCATAGAGTATAAGGTATCAATATACAATTTGATCCTCTCCTTTAAGAAAACAAAATAAGACTCTTATATACATGATCTGTGAAAATCAAAGCAGCCCAAGTAAATGTATTTTAACTTCACCATCATAAATAATGGGAATACAAATATACAAAAAAGGGTTTTAAGTAACTTTAAAAAAAAAAAAAGTCTTAATCAAAAGTGGAAAATGTCCCCTCTGGACAATTTCAATGCTTAAAAACTTGGATACAACGTTTTTATAATTCTAAAATTACAACACAAATGGACCCCTCTGGATCTTCAAATATACATAAATAACTTAAATCTCTATAGCCCCTCCCCAACAAAAAAAGTTCCCATTGGTGTGATGACAAAGAAAGAACAGTTCAGACAACTATTTACCAATATGAGCAAAGCAGTCATCCCCGTGAAAATGGCTATGTGATGAACTTGGATGATATGTGATGAGATAGGCTTACATGCCTTACAAAAAGGAAAAAAAAAATTGTCAAAGACCAACCCATTTCACCCATCTGAAAATCCGACCGACCCGGAAGGGCAACTCGTAGTCTTTAACGACTGCAGGTTCCCTTCTTGCAGCTTCAGATTCAGACCATACGTAAACCCCACGTTCTTGCCGGCTTCCAGGTACAGTGTTGTCCAGTATAACAGCCACAAGGAATGCTATTACCATGTGTAATGATAGCAACGTATTCATAACGTAATTTACCTGCCAAAAAGAACAAAAAGACATTAATGAGTCGATGCTTAATTCTTGGTAAAATATTTGATGGCAGCTAGCTGTAAATTAGAACAATCAAAGGCATCTATTCATGAATAATGGGGCATCCAAGAGCCCAACATTTTCTTGGATTTTATTGAAAAGGATTTACAAATATATTTGTAACTCCATGTATCAACACACTAGATGATTATCGTATTAATCTTAGGTCTTTGCACAAGTATCATACCAGCTATCCTCAATCTAAGAGGATCATTTCAGGAAACCACGGATTTTGCAATGAATGTCTAGTCATGCAACCTATGTTACCTGGACTCAAGGGTAAATGTCAAATTCGAGCACTTGTCAAACATAGGTATAATCAGTTTTTTTTTTTTTAAGTTCCATATATTCGGTGGATCATACCCTCCACAACCATATCCGAATGCGCTCGACAGAGGCCTAATGGAAGTCTTACTGTTCTGCATTATGTCCTTTCCATTTTACACCAATCAGTACATAAATCTGATAGAACATGCAAATTCCAAATTGATAGTTCAACATTAATAAGATGCATACCCCTCCATATTTACTGCGGAAAGGTCCATGAGATGTCACGATATATGGTTGAAAATAACTTGGAACCGACAAGTTCGAATTTGGAGAGATGCCATATTGCTGAAAGTAAGCTGGTATTGAGAGGGAGAAAAATAAAGATAATCCAACTATTATGATATTCCGAGAGCTTCCCGCCTCACTATAACGTAGATTTGACAAACCCAAGGCTGCAAGCATTGCCCACATGAAACACAGGAGAGCGGCAACCATGACTTCAGGAATTGAAGCAATAAACCCTCCAACTTTACCTGTGTATGGCAGAAATGCGGTGAATACAAATTGAGAAAAATAATTAGAGAAAAAAGAAAAATGAGATTCCAATCTTCACTGTTATATCCAATTCATAGGTATTTTTTTCCATAAATGCATGCATCATATGAGACTGATTTAAGGCATTGCAAATATCAGACTAAACAAATAAATTTATCAATAATAATATATTTTTTTTTCCTTTAAAGTGGGTTACAATAAGGCTAAATCAAGCTCGTAGTTCCTAACTTCCTCATCCAGACCTTTCCATATAGAATTCCAAATTTCAACTAAAGCGAGCAAGTCATACCAGCCTCGGGCTTATTGGCCTAAGAGACGGCTCACATTTCACCTCTCAGATGAGGGTGATTTCCTTCTCATTTCCCCCTTTTTGGGAGCACATTTCCCACCAGGAATACAAAGCCAGACCTTTAAGCAACTACTTAACTGATTCATTGCATGACATAATGAACCACATTCCAACCAGGTGTTTTTTTTTTTAAAAAATCCAAACTCAATGAAAAAAAGCTTAAATGTTACAAAAACATAAAAATTACAAAATTATATTAAAAGGTAGACTTGCAATGTTCCAGTATTACTTAAAAAATAAGAAGCAGTGTAACTCAACGGTAAGCACCATTTATCCCCCATGCAATAACATTTTTCTCCATATCGTTTGCTCAATGCCACCATCAATGTTATAAGAGGAAAATGAGACGACAGCCAATCATTTTATGATGCCGTGGGATAAGAACATACATTCCAAATCAACTGCCAGAAATATTCCTAGTAATATATGCTCCTAATCAAGTTGCAGTCATTAAAAGCTAATTTGAATTCTCTTAGCTATTTGATCTATGCAAAAAAGGAAAAAATCATCTCTTTAGACGGATTAACGAGGATATTACAAGTTTTAGTGACATGGAGTCATCTTAAAAGTCCAAAAAGCAACGTGATTAAAACATACCGACAAGGGATAAGACTATCAAAACACATGCACCCAATTCTACAGCCCTCCGGCTTCCCATCTTAGTCACTGCAATTGTATGCACATTTTCAGTAAGCGTTGTGGATCCTGTTCCCGTACCCCAGAGACCAGCTAATATACTGGACAGACCCTCAAGACCAATTCCTCTGCTAACAACACCAGGAGTTGGAGGTCTGGATGACACCAGCAATGACGATGCATGGTATGAACCAACCTAAGAAATTCAGCAATCTAGGTAAAGTCAGGATCATATAAGCAGCTTCAACACAACAAAATGGAAACAAAGATGAATAAAGGCTGAAATCACATAACGTGCATGTTTTTCCATAAAATCTAGGAAAAAGAATTTAAACTATTGCAACTTGCAGCAGACATGAATTCTTTTATGGTTCGATGGTTCCCTAGATGTGAGTCAGCTTGGCTAATACAGGTACCAGCTCCACCCTAAGGCACTTCAAGAACTGAATATATGAAGGCATGCAAATGGATATACATGCGTGCATATGCTAGTTTAGATAATTTAATTGTCCACAAGGTCTCGTAAAGTGCATGTGTTTCCATAAAATCTAGGAAAAAGAATTTAACCTATTGCAACTTGAGGTAGACATAAATTCTTTTACGGTTCGATGGTCCCTAGATGTGAGTTAGTTTGGTTAATATGGGCACCAGTTCCAACCTAGGGCACTTCAAGAACAGCTTATATATTACGAAGTCATAAAAGTAGATATACATGGATGCATATGCTAGCTTAGAGAATTTAACTTTCCACAAGCGTCACAAAGTTTTGCAAAATAGGTAAAGGGTCATAGGACATGGTGGCAATATAATAATTCTGTGCATGTGACTCAGAAAAATAACCAAGGTGATTGAAACCCCTAAGAGGAATCTAACCCTATGTTCATAATATATTAAAATATGCACCTAGATTAGCACTTCAAATGGGATAATAGAGAACTGATATCTCAGTCAACAGAAATGATTAAAACAATTTATTATTCCCTCCTTGAACATTTCAACACCTAAAACTTCTGCCCTTCACTTTACCACTTTGACACCAGATCACAACATTCAAATAGACCTCAAAGAAAATTCAGCAGTCTTAGCAAATGTTTCAGACTTTTTTTTTTCCATATTTCCAGCAGCAAGGTTTTTTATTTCCCATCTTTCTTGGTAGGTCAGAACCAAAAACTTTTCGTTTATACACCGTCAACAGCGACAATAACGAAACTAGCACCTTTTTTTTTTTTTGCATGGAAACTCCAGGATCTTCAAAAACAAAATAACTAATGTTAATGCACAACAGATAACATGAATCACCACTGCAGATGCAACTGACGAAGAAAACTAGAATCAATGACTTGAGTTCAAATTGCAACAAAATTAAGAATCTACAGTAGATATACCAATGCTATAGATGATAGGAAACTAACCGAATCTACTGAGGCAATTATTGAAACTACACACATAACAATGGCCATTTTCCAGTGGAAGACAGGAGTTCCCCATTGTAAGGGGTAAGGAAACCTAAACCATGGTGAAGATTTGAATGCATGAGATGTATCAACTCGACAATGCTTCATCCTGGAAACATGTTTTCTGCAGTGCTCAGATATAATGTTTGAGGCAGGTATGTTGGTGTCACAACCTTTATAGCTATAGGCTCCTGCTTCAGTGAGAAGGAAAGCAACTGCCCACGTGATTACAAGGCCCAGTGGAACCTGGCAGTTAGCAAAAAGCCAGATCATGGTCAGAAAATATATGTGCTGAAGCATTAAAAAAAGTGTACTGAAAAGCTAAAAAGAAGCATGCAGGATAATGATGTTATAAATCTGTAATGAAAGAACTTACTGCATAGATTAGAAATATGCGATGGCCGAGAACAGATATCTTACGAAGATACTGCAAACATGGAAACATATTGAGATGTTTTATCTCACAAATAGATAACAAAGAATATATCCAGATTGTATTTGTTTTCAGGTGGCAATAAAATGATCAACAATAATTAGAAGGAACAAAAACTTGAAAAAAGCGAAGTGAGTTTCAGGAACTTACAAGAGAAAAAATAATAACCAACAATATCTGCATGGCACCAATCTCAAGACAGGTCCCAACCAGTGGGAAACCATAACTATAAAAAGAAAGTCCAACAGCAGCAATGGTAGGTGCAACAACCACTGGATTGATTAACCTGAAAAAAGAAACACAAATTAACGCAATATATAACACACCACTCAATGGACAGACTTTACGGCACGTCAAATTAGTATGTTATGATCAGACAGCTGCATTAAGCTGGTGTCGTTTGGAGCTTCTTTGCATTTGAAATGATGTTTAGAGATGGCTTATCTAATTATTTTCATAAAAGCTATAATATAAGCAGCTTTGAAATCAGGTTTGCATGATGTTTTCGGTTGAAGCATATTGTTTGTAGCCTTGATATAGTAACTCTAGGTTCTAACGTCATTCATAAGAATCATAAGATGATGCCCATACTTCATGATTGCTTGAAAAGGAGTGATAAAATGTAGTGGCTAATTAGACTTTGAGACTAGTAAATGAAACATACCTCAAAAATAATGACATTAGTCCACTATATCCAAGTATTGCTTGAAAAGCTGAAGCTATGATAATGGCCCCCTGCAACTCCTTCATAATATGCTTGAAGTTCTGCCAAGTTGAAATGAATTAACACTGTAGATGTTAAGCAATCTCAAAATTGCCATCATATAAATGAAATTTACAAAAAGGAAAAGGAAATATTCATGTAGTGCAAGATTCAATTTAAGGTGAAAAAGTACTACCACTGGACTTACTTGTCAAAGAGAGAGAACGACAGCACAGAGTTTAAAATTTCTTATTAAAGATTTTCAAATTCAAATTTATGTTCTATCATTGCATCACCAAGCAATTAAGTACCAAATTTTGCCCGACATTATTCATTTCTTCATAGAATATGAAAATTAAATGCTCATATTGTCCTAAACGATGATTACAATAGAGAAGCAAGAATTTCAGCCCTTTACAGAAATAAAACGACTTAAAGGCAACTAGATCACAAAACTAATTGAATCAATTTGCCGGTACCATGTCAATCAAGCACTGAGAAAACAACTTTTATGCATTGCGTAATTTACCAATTCAGAAGGGTTTTCATATCCAGGACAAATAAGCAATATGGAGATTGATATCACATGCTATTAGGTAGTCAAATATTTGTAATCTTAATCCTACAGAAAATTAAAATAGTCTCTATAAATATCCAAAAATTCTGATATTTTATAAGGCACGCTGTTTTGGTCATTAATACAACAATGCCTGAGGTGATATCGTTCTGTTTATTCTATTTATTCCTCTTTCCCAACTGCTATGGGGTTATCCAAAAGTAAAAAACCTCACAGTTGTTCATCTCATCACTGAACAAATCAAACTCTGCTTTCCAGCATTGAAATTTTAAACCCTTCACATTTTTTTTTTATCAATTTTCACCATAAATGCTCCACATAGAGTGTTCAATTTCAGCAAAAATACTCCTTAAAATTGTAAAAACTCCTTTGTCAGTACATTATTTAACCCCAAAGTTATAAACTACAATCCTATTTCCCTTGACAATACCATATACTAAAATCCTAACAGAAAAACAATTTACCATGTGGAATTATATTATATATTAACCAAATAATTTATAGTTTATGCAACTGCATACAAGTGAAAAAATTACAAAATGGCGGATAAAAGAAAAAATAACATTTTTACTAAACTATGGGCAGAAAACAGAAGCATACATTTCCATTTAGTCCTTGAAATTCTGGAGAGTTAATTATCACCAATGCAGGAGCCAGGTAAACAAATGATGAACCCTGTATCAGAGGCAACCGCGACCCAAAGAATGAATGCAATAGTGTGGTTACTCCTGACACAAAAAGCACTGTCGACAACACATTTGCAGTATCCTCCTACACCCACTAAATTCAATCAGATCAAGCAGTCCACAGTCTAAATCCCTATATGTATTTGCTTCAAATAAATAAAAACATAATTTAACCACTCACATAAGTGCCACCCATTGCAGGAACTATAACGAGTGGAATAAGAATCAATGAACCCAACATTGAAAGATAATGCTGGAACCCATAAAGACCAATAGGAACTGAAAAAAAGGAAAAAAGAAAAAAGAAAAAGAAACAGTCAAAACATAGTTATTCTGAACTCACCAAAAATCACATTCCTTTAAAGTTCTAATAGGATCTAATTGTCATCAATATACAAGCCAATCATGAAATATTCTTAACCATTTCAAATAAACATAAATAAATTGCAAAATTTCTTAGTTTGGCACCAAATCAAAGTCTTTATCATCACAAAATTACAAGCACTGCTAGATCAAAATTATCAGTAATTTTATCAATAAAATGAAGCAAACAGCTTATTAGCCACACCCAAAATAGTCAATAAACTTAGAAAAGAAAGCAACCAATAAATCATACAATTAAGTATAGATAATAGACTCTAAAACCAATAAAAGTACATAACTTTCACTGTTTCACCCCAAATTAAATTAATTAATAAACAAGTAATACTCCAAAAAATGAAATAATTAAGCATATAGCCCATTTGAGTTGTCAATTCGGACAAGTCTCGTAGTATATACAACCTAAACCACAAAGACCAATTAAAAGATTAAAAAGTAATCATCATTTACTTTCAGATAATGTGACAAATACCAACAAACAAGTCACACTTCTAAAAAGAATCAAAACTACCCATTTCATTAAAAGAAAAAATAAAATAAAATAAATTCTTTCATTCTCACTCAACTTTTCAAAAAATCAAAATTAAACATTTCATAAAAAATAGAGAAATGAAAAAACAAGAGTTCAACTTACCAAGACCAGGAGTGTCTCTAAGCTCATATTTCATGTGTGAATGCCTTCCTACGAATCCTTCATCATCCACATTCTGTGGCAGCACATCTACAGCTTCCTCATTCCTTGACGGCCTCCTAGTCGGCTGCTGCGGCGGCTGAGGCACAGACCCATTAGTAACTGTATGCCCGTTAGCAGCGGCACCGGAGCCCCCTTTATTCGCCCCATCAGCCTCCCTCCTCTTCTTCACCGTCTGATCCTTCCCTGCTGGACCCTTCTCACTCACCGGCTGCTCCCCATTCGCCGCCGTTGGAGCCGGGCGAGCCCGACCCGCTTCGAGATCAGGCTGGTTCTCATTCTCTCTGGCCCTCGGAGGCAACGCTATTTGACCCGAGTCACTCGCATTTGTCTCCCCGGAGAACTTGGGCCTAAATCCAGTTCGCTTAGCCCAAGAAGAAGGCGGAACTGGAGCCGCATCCGGAGCTGGAGGCAAAGTTACAGGTTTGGCTCGGGTTTTCGGGTCAGAACTCGACATTAGAAAGAAAAACCCCAAAATCTCCTAGTGGGTCATAGCTCTTAAACTTGTAGATGAATATTACAGATCTGGGTTTTCAACAGAAAGCGTAAAAAGAAAAACTCAAAAAGAAGTGGGTTTTTTAGGGTTTTTGAACGAAATTTTCAGATAGAAAAGAAGAGAAATTCCTTTTGAGTTAGTAGAAAGACAAAGGACGAAACGAGCTTAGTCTAGTAAAAAGAAAATAAAAGATAGAAGAGGGGAAGTGCGAGAGTTAGTGACTGAGAGAGAGAGAGAGAGAGAGAGAGAGAGAGAGAGAGAGAGAGGGCGACTGTTTGGTGAAATAAAAAAAAAGAAAAGAGAAAATGACAAAAGAAAATAGAGAGTGCTGGGGAAGATAGCTAAAACCGCGTTTTTTTCTATAATAAAATAATTTGTGTAATTAAAAATATATATAATATTTTTATATGTAATAAATATATTTAAAATATTATATATTTTTATAAATTTTATTTTAAAATTAAAAATATATGTTTATAAATTTTTTATATAATTAATATTTATTTAATTAAATTATCATATTTATGTTTTATCATTTATGTATAATTTTATATAAATTATGTTAAATTTTTAGTAAATTAATTAAAATTTCTTAATTATATATTTTTGATAAAAAATTTTAATTATTAAATATATATATAAAAAAGATAACATTTTAGATTGATATAATAAAAATATTTAAATAATTTAAAATTTTATGTATATAAAAAATATAATTATATTATTAAATTTAAAAATAATTTATTAAAATATTAATTATATAAAAATATTGTAAAAATATGTAAAAATTAATATTTTATTTATATATTTATATAATATTTTACTTATTTTTAAGTGTTGACTGGAATTGACTTACCAACTTGTTCCGAGAAATTAGGGATGATGTAATAAAAACGGTGAGATATTTTAATGTTGCGCTGCGTAATAACATAATGTTTGTTTAACTGTTCAAATTAACGACAAACGAAACTGTTTTACAGGAAAAAAAAAATCAAAATTCGTATTCTTCCTCTTCATATATTACAAAAATTATATATATATATATTAACCGAATAATTTTGAAAAATATTTTAATATCCTGTCAAATACGATACCTTTTCCAAAATCACATGATTGGAAATTAATTAGTAAATTATTTTTTTTAGAAATGATAAATTCAAATTATAGATCATATATTAATGAGTGAATTAAATGCTTAGGTGATTTTATCTAAAACCAACCAATAGTCTCGAATTTTAGATTAGGTTTATTTAAAGGTTGAAAATGTATATTTGAATTGAGGGATTGGGTTTAGAAATAATTTTTTTATTTTGATTTAATTATAAATATAAAAAATTATTTATTTTAATATTTTTAAATAAAATCTTTTGTAAATAATATTTTTTTAATTTAAACTTAACTTTGATTCATTCGATTTATAATCAAACTTTAATTCAAATCAATAAAGGATTAAAACCATTGAATTTTGAACCCAAGGATCATGCAAAGGTCTTGAACAATTAAATGTGGAAAATTGTGACTTTAGATTTTAATCTCCGAAATGACAGAAATCAAAATTACCATTTTTTGTTTTTCAAATCTCACTTGAAACATTTGTTAAAACACTCATTGCTCATCATTGATGAGACTTTCAAAAATAGAATGTGAATTTATTCTACTCAATTTCTTTTTTTTAGTTATGTTTTCACATTTCTTCACATATTTTTCAAAAAAAAAAAAAAAGAAAAGCTACTAAATTAGATAACAAGGTTGCATGATTGGTGTAGCTGGATTGGAGAAATTTTTAATCAATCAAAGTGAAAATCAGCCGGTTATTAAAGTTTTTTACAAATGAGCCGTAATTTAAAGATTAATCGTAAATATTAAAATTTTAATTTTAAATTTTATTGAATATTATTTTTAATAATAATTATATAAATTAATTAAATTAAATTTTAAATTTAATTGGTCGTGGATTTTAGTTAATAAAGATGAAGTTCAAAATTCAATTAATGTGGAAATTGTATTAGAT
>JBBYHM010000025.1:8037741-8068709 GCA_038381775.1 Adansonia rubrostipa
ATGGGAAAATTTTGTTGCCATATGAGGTTGTTGAAAAGGAAAAAAGAGTAGGAAAATGATAAGGATGAGTTAAATCTATCCAAGCTGGCTTTGATGGGCTGATAGCAAGGAATGGGTGGTCCCAAGTGAAAAAACAAAAAAAAATGACCATTTAATCTTTGTACAATTTATAGACAAATGCGATGATGGGTCAGCTAGCCAGCCCACAAAGGCAAATTGATTAAAACTATTAAAAAAAATGCCGGCCGGATTTTTTGGTGGTAAGAAGGAGCGGCCCCAATCTAGACCTCCTCCAGTTGGGGGAAAAGCAACGGCTAACAGGAGATAGTAGAGAGCACGGTCGAGAAAGAAATTTAAAAAAAAATCAAAAATTAATTTAATTTGATTTTTAATCGCAATATCTTATTTGATTTTTATTTAATTTTTATTGAATTTGATTTAATTTTAAGTTAGATAATAATTAAAAATATTTTGTTTATTTTTTATTTATAAATTAAAATATTATAATTATTTAAATCAAATTAAATTATATTTTTATAATATAAAATAAAATATTTTATTTTTAAATCATTAAAAAAACTTAAAAGAAATTAATGAATCGAACGACGAGATATGGTTCAAATCAGTTCAAGGATAAATATTTTTTTATTTAATTTTTTAAAAATTAAAATATTACATGTTATTTACAATTCTTTAAAACCAAACTAGACTCAACAAAAGAGTTGAGCAAAATTTGGTGGTAGAACCCAAGTAGACGTTTGAAAGAAGGGCCAAAGGAGGATGGAAAATGATGTGTACGATTTGGTCTAAATTGACCCTACCAATGGCTTTTAAATGCCCTTGCTGCAGGGGATGCCGTGAGAATGAATTGTTTGGATCTTTATCAAATTTTTTTATTATTATTTTTTAAAAGCTAAATGATTTACTTGAAAAAAAAAATCATAATTTGAGATTAATTTTTTTTAAATTATCGATTAAAATAACAATTTTCTTCTAAGGCGAAATAAAATTTAGGACAGATTATATAACATTGCCCTATTTTTTTCCTTTTTACAATTGGTTTGGGGGTTCAATCAACTTGAACGAAGAATCACAAGATTCTTGTATTGGTGTTGTCACGAACGAAATAATGCAATGTGAGAGTCCTTTCTAATGAAAATAAAAAAAAGGGGGTAATTGAGGATACATCACATTGCCATTGTCCGTTCAAACATAATTTAATGCTTGAAAAAATTATTTATAAAAGCTTAAATTAAATCAATGGTTCATGTTTGAGTTTTGTTGTTTTCTAGAAAGTTCTAAAAGGGTGAACAGTCTTTGAGGAAAAACAATAATTTTTTGGGGTTGATCATAGTTATATTACAATTATTTACAATTATAAGTACAAAGAAGGAGAAGTAGAAGGAGAAGAAGTACAATTTTATCTTAATCTAATAATATAATTATAAATGAATAAATGATAATTTGCTTTTTTTAATACAAATTAAGCCTAAGTCTAAGATAGAAAAGAAGTTAAATTTCGAAGTTAAAAAGCGATTATATAAATTAGTACTAGCATTAAGCACATGTGGTAACTATGGAGTCCATTAGAACCAAAGGGGCTTTCGCTTTGTTGAAGTCTTGGGCCTCATCAAGCCAAGCAAAATAGCTAGCAAATTCGCTGGTTTTTACTAGTGTTGGGAACCCAGGGTTTTGCAGAGGTTTTCCACTTTTTTCAGCGAACAAGGATATGGCAGCGACAATTGTAGCAAGATCGTCTTTTCTTCGTCCAATCTTCAGAACATTGACAACAACAACAACAATAACGACAACAAGAATCCCATTTTCGGTTCCTAATTCTTCACTTCGCTCCAATTTCACTCATCTTCAAACCCGGATTTCTCCCCCCTCTGTGTCTCGGTAATTTTGCTTTAATTCTTTTAATGTTTCTTTGTTAATGGAATGAATTCGATTTTTTTTTAAATATATGATCTTACTGTTTAGCGATTTGGTTTCTTTGGGTAATGTCTATGTGTTAAAGGTTGGTTCGACGAGAATTGAGCACTCTTCAACCGGTTCACAGTGCGGTTGCATCGGCTTGCCTTGTTTCCAAGCTTCCCCGTGATGCCAACAGTTGTGCTGAAGGTATCTCTATTTCTTTTTTTGCTTTTTATGACATTTTTTTGGTTTTAGGCACTCTTGTCTTGGTTGCTTAGAGAACATGACTTGAATAGGAGCTCTTATCTGAATACCTCTAACTACAAACTTTCTTCTTTCGAAATCTGGTTGAACTGCTGCTTGTTCCTCATTCATTGCTGAAAATTCTATATTTTGAACTACAGTTTAGCTTTACTTAGCAGTTTTTGTTTTTTGGTTGTGCCCCCGGGGTGTATGGGGTGGTTGGAGAGATTTCCTTACATGCATTTGTACTTTAAGCCTTTCAGCAGTAGCCAGCAAGTTATCATAAATGGAACCCTATTAGGGTGGTTGGAGAGATTTCCTTACATGCATTTGTACTTTAAGCCTTTCAGCAGTAGCCAGCAAGTTATCATAAATGGAACCCTATTAAATTAGCCAACAGCTCATATATACCAATGCTCAACGTATTAGCATTTCAGCATATATACCAAGGCTCAACGTATTAGCATTCAAGCATTGCATTCTTTGGATTAAGCTCTGTGTGAAATATATTGTTTAAGTAGAAGATACCTAATTGGTTTATTAAGTACCTGTTAGTGGGACTGGGAGGCATTTCATCTCCTTAAGTTGTTAATCTGGTGAGAGAAATGAAAACTTTGCTATTGTGTAACTAGCATTTCTTAGACGAAAAAAAAGTGGTAAAAGGCAGGATGATATCTGCTGTACCATCTAGATACTGTCATCATTTTCAAATAGTTTGGGCAGATAATAAATTCATTATTTATCATGTGTATTAGTATATGCGTGTGACTTTAACCATGATTTTTCTTTTTGCTTACGACAGGCAGATTTGCTAATTATCTTAGTCCCATCTAGCAGCAAGTGCTTGTAAAGGTTGGAGCTTTCTTCTCTCAATCTAGTGGTGCTGCTTACTCCATTTCATAAGTCAGAATTCGGCTTTTCAGGGTTCAATTGGCTTAATGTCTTTTTTACCCTCCTTTAATTAGTAGGCGATTTTAAGTTACTCTTGAATTTCTCCTCTTTATTTTGTGATGATTTGGGTTTACTTCTGGTGGATGGTTCTTTTGTTAAATGTTTTAATATCATCTAAATAGTTAGAAAGATGAATCCATACTCGTATCCAGTTTTAATCTGCTGGATTATGGCTATATTGGTGAATGGTGATGAATGCTTGAAATTAATGCATAAAAATGAGATAAATATGTCTTTGTTACTGCCTTATTTCCATAGTCAGAAGTCTATTCTTCGCATCCTTTCATGTTGTAGAAACTAATTATGAGATTTGTTCTAGGAAACAACAGCTCTATCATTGCAGACATTTTTTAAGAATTTTGATTTTGATTGGCTTAAAGTTGGCTGATGCTATATTCTAAATGTTTATCATCCTGAAATGAGGATGGCGTACTTGATTTTTTTTGGAAGTTCGTGTGGAATGTGGTGCCATAAAAAGGCATGAGGCACTAGAAAACTTATTTATTGTATTATTTGTTTATTTAGCATCATGGAAAATATAACTCTATTCGTGGAGTTAAAATTCAGATAGATATTTCATTATTTAATCTTTCTGGTCTGTGAGTGGCTTAAGCTTGGTCCTAAAAAGAGTTCTCCTTTGGTATAAATCTTGGTGCATTAGAACATTGTAATAGAGTATGTCTTGTCCTTGTAATTGATTGAACCTAAATAGAATTATTCCTAAAATCATCTTTTTATCAGGTAGATATTTCAAAACCTGATAGTATACCTTTTTGGTATTGACAATTTTTTGAATTCTTCTCTTCCACCTATATCGTTGATTCATTCACCATTTTATTGCTCTTACATAAATGCCTGAGTATACCTTATCACATGATTCTTCTGATATGGTTTGGTAACTTGAGTTTCTAAACTTTATTGTGAAAGATGGATTTTGCAAATTTTTTCTTGGTATCAAATTTTTATTGAGCCAAGTCATTTAAGGTTTTGTCCTTGATTCGTTGGAGGGAAATGCGATGGCGCTGAGAATGCTGTCGATGGAATTGCTACCACTGCATATATCAGTGCGTGTTAGGCAAGTTTTCTTAGCTATGCTTGATTTGGTTGCTTCAATATTAATTAGTGTATTACATGGGTGGCAGCATTTTAAGAGGATAGACTATGAAGCTGTCATACAGCTGAAGTGTGAAGTGCCTGCACTTAGATTAACTACTGATTTCTTTTCTGGAGATTACTGTGGCAATTTGGGGGGTATTAATGGATTATCGAGCTGTTTTTCTTTGGAAAAGGAGAAACTAAAGGCCATCACATGTTTGAAACCCATCTTCTTCATAACTTTTATGACTTTAGAAATGATTATGGACTAACAAATTGTGTTATTTTTCTCTGAGTTTTTCCTTGAGATTTCTCAAACTTGTGTGGAATCCTTGGCATGGAGGACGGTGTGTAAAACCACGCAGAACAAATAGATGAAGGTACTATTATTTTCATTGTAAGAGTTCACTGCGGGCAATGTTGTTGCTGCTTTTAATTTACCTGAGTCGAAGTCCTTTATTATCACGTTTGATTTAGTTGCCAATATTATGAATGAATTTTTGATGTTTCCCCGAGCTGATGTGGATTATTTTATCCATATTTTTATGATATGAAAAAGACAGAATATTTCAAGATTCCGATTGGAATCTGCCTGTTAAGAGAGCTGTATGTATTTACTTTGCATGGCTGTTCTTATGTCATTTTATGTGATCAAGGTGGCTAAAGTTTAGAATCTAAGGATATTGTGATAGAACCGAAACGAAAAAGGACCCTTAATAGTTGGCTTTTGGGGTGAGAATTTGGTGGTGCAATAACGTTTTAATGTTTCGCAGCCTTTAAGGGTCACTAGGCTGGTCTTGTAAGGATATGTTTAGGGAAATATTACATTGATTGTAGATGTTCAAACAAAAAATGAATAGGAGAATGAAAAGCCAATTCGGATTATCTTCCTTGCTGGTTCACATCAAGTGCTTGTCAGGCTTCAAAGAGCCAATGGCTTTCCTGGTACAGCTTTGGGGCTCCATGAAAGATACAGAGTGCTCTCAGCCATAACGGAAATAGTTGGAAAAGTAAGAACTTCAACCCCATGGCAGTATTGAATTATACTTGCCCTACCTAACAGCATCAATGCCCCCTACGCAAAAGGTCATACATATTGCGACAAGCATAAGTCAATAAGGAAAAAGAAAGGCAAAAAAAAAAAAAAAAACTGCAAATCAAAATTTCCTTACAATTTGGTGGATGATGAATCATTTCCCATTTTAATTTACCTTGAGAATAATTAGTAAAACAGTTTCCCTTTTCTCGTGTATCAGAATTGAAAGACTGTTCATCCCTTTAATCTGCTTGATAAGCAAAACCATGCACCTGTACTCTCACTTTCAGGGTATTGATTGCAAAGCTTGTTTATCTCAACCCAAAAATCCATGTATTTGTATTTTATTCGTATTATTTTTTTATGTTATAAATGGTTTTAAGATATTATATAGATTTTAATACTTTGCATCATCGTCTTACTTTTTCATGTTGTATCGAATTCTTTTTTTTTGTATCATGTAATTGTATTATTTTTTCTCTACTGTATTAAATGACAGGTAATACTTGTTTCTCCAGCCTCGTATGCAATCCAAGGGCTGTTTATGATTGATATCGATTGAAAGTGAACCGAAAAGGGGATATATCTTTCCATGTGAATTGTCCTATTTGTTGTGGTCTCTTTGAAAATAAGGATTGGACCACGAGGAGTTTCATCATTTGCAAAATTCATGTTTACCATTGAGCAATGTAATTTATTTATTTATTTATAACAAGGGAGATCTATAGGGAAAAAAGTTATAGACGTTAACATTTGAATTTTAAATTTATAGAATATTATTTTTAAAAAATGATTAAAATGAATTAATTGAACTAAATTTTGAATTTTAAATGTTATAACTTTACAATTACGAAACATAAGACTATGCTTAATTTATGTAAAGTTCATATGTTGAAACCCTGCAAGTATAAAATTATAATTTTTAAAAAAGGGATTTGGATGATTTCGATTAAATAGAGTTGGGACATGGTTCTAGATTAATCAGAACTTGGCTACAATACAAGCAAGTAATAACAACGTTTTTAAATCCGATATTTAATCCAATTCATTTATATAATTACTGTAAAAAGATAACATTTATTAAATTTAAAATTTAAACCTCGAATTATTTCTTACAACAATAGCATCTCAGAAAAGTCTTCCCCACCGCCAAAGTCAGGACAATTACAGATATGAAGCAGTAGATGCCTGTATTTTTTAGTTTTCTTTTTTGGTGGACAACAATTTTTTCGAGATATATATATATATATATCACTGGAGAATCACGGGTGCAATGCAATTCAATGCAACAACTGATCAGGCTACTGTGTTTGCCCTTCAAACAAGATATCATTCTTATCAGGATTAGATCTTTTCTCTTTGTAAGTTTCGTTGCCTAATGATACGAGGATCTAAACAAGATTTGAAACATGAAGTGCATATACATATATATATATATATATATATATACACACACACGTGTATGTGAATTATGTTATCTGGACCCGAATTTTTTTTCTAAAAAATATATAATTTTAAGTGTCATTTTCATTAATTAAGTAGTTAGTTTTTTGTTTGTGTTAACAACGAAATATGGACTGTCAACAATTTCCAAGAAGCTACCAAACTATAAATCAGATATAATTTCATCATCAGCTGCATATGCCTTTTAGAGTCATGATCCCATTGAGTCGATTCCATGATAATTATCACGGAATTTTGATATAGTTTAATAATAGCCATAAATTATTAAATTATATTTACAATTACTTTAAACGCTTAAAAAGGATAAATTTAACTTTTATTAAAAAAATTAATTATTATTAAATTTAAATGCTATATAATTTAAAATTACTTTAAATACGTCAAAAGGATAAAAGCAAACACTAGTAATTAATTTTTCTAAAAAAAAGCAAAATAATTACTATTAAATACTATAAATCTGAATTTTTATATAAAAATAATTTTTTATAATAAAAGGTTGAATTTATCATTTTGAAAGAATTTAAAGTAAACAACTTGCGGATATTATCAAATCATGTCAAAGTTCAATGGTAACTACTACGGAACCGAGTTCATAAGATTAAAACTTATGTTTGTTATATAATATCTTTGATTTGCTTGATTCGTTAATAGCCTTTTTAGGGCATTAATAATCATAATTAGCTATTTTAAAACAAGCTTGAAGGATTGAAAATTGAACAAAGCACATGCCTGTTAATTGTCCTTAATTAATGTCATTTTACATTTGATTAATAGCTTTTACCAAATTAAAAAACAAAAGGATTATTTGTGCATCCACAGGTACTTACGTTATGACCTTGAAGAGAAGAGAGGATTAATGAATGTCTTTCTTTAGTCATTTTGTTGGTCAACGGAGGATATAAATATTAAAAAAAAAAAATCTAATATTATTGATCATCTTTTAACATCGTTTATGAAAATTAAAAAAATTTTATTATCAGTATATCAAAAATAAATCTTATATATATATATATATCTTTAATAATATTAAGAAATTTTGTTATAACGAATTTAGGATTATAAAGTATGGTAAATAATCATCTCTTTTTAATGAATTCTTATTTAACTTTTTTTTTTTCGAGTTTGTATTTGATATAATAAACATTTATGATTTTATAAACAGTTTAAGACTTAAGAATTCATTATATATCAAATGTTTTATTATATTTTATTTTTTAATATACCTTAAAAAGACATATGGTACAGTCTAAAAATTCTATTATTGACTTAAAAAAAAAATCTGAAAATTTGCATTGGGAGAATATGGATCCAATTGGTTTTTCTAAGAGGGAAAGCCTGTTGAAAATGACCTGATTTTTCAATCAATTTGTCTCTAATTAATGTGGAACTCTCTAATTAGTGTAATTAGCTTTATTGATTGGCAATTTCTTCTTTCAGACTTTCGAAAAGATTGGACTCAGTTTGATTATATATTTTCCAACAGTAAAATTCAAAGGACAAAATAAGGCCTTCAACCTACTTATATTTGATTTGGATTCAATCTCTCTCTCTATATAGCAGAATAAATAAACTACCATGAATATTTTCCATTTTTCCTATAATTTTCATTTACTTGGCCAAATGGAGAGAAAGTGTCCTAGACTTAGGTCAGTCTTTTTTTTTTTTTTGGTGGTCCACAATCAAAAAGTATCCATACCTGTAATGATAGATTTGTTCATGAATACAATTAAATTTAAAAATTTTTTATTTAAATTTAAATTAAATTATTTTATTATGTAAATATATTTTAAAAATTAATTTTACATTCATATTTATAATTAAATTTAAATAAAATATTTTTTATTATATCTTATGGAGGAGTAAATCAAAAAGTTAAGAATTCTACGATGATTTTTATATATGAATAATTATCTTATATATCGATAGTAAAAAAAAAATTTATAAATAAAATTTATATTATGATAAATATTTTATTTATTTATTATTTAAATATATTTTATTTGATATAAATTATTTCACAAACTCTATTTATAATTTTTTTTCACTATCAATATATAAAATAATTATATTTTATTTATTGGTGAAAAAAAAAAAAAAAGAGAAGGACTCTTGAATCTTGACCCAAGCCTTAACGAATAGGTCGTGGGGCTTGGGCATTAATTTCAATGTTGCATCACATGATTTTTTTTTAATAAATGATTTTAACATAAAACATTATAAATATTAAAATTATATCAATTTAATAATAAATTATAAAAATAATTAAATTAAATTTAAATTTTATAATATATATTTTTAATTAAAAAACAAGCAGACAACCTTCAAGCTCTAATTAAAATAGTCACACTACTTTATCGTTAGATAAGTTTTTTAATTTTTTTTAATATATCTATATGGTCAATAAATATTCAATATAACAAGGGGAAAAAGGAAACAAGGAAACGTTTTCTTGCACACAATGTGCCTTGCTTTTAATCATAGGTGTGCTAGAAGCAGCAGTGGGTGGGTCTAGAGACTAGAGGCTAAATTTATATTGTGGGTCCAAAATTCACTATCATAATCATCACCCTGCCCACATTTTTATTTTTAGTAAAAACAAAAATATTTTTTTTCCTTCAATATTCATCTCTCCCCCAATTACCAACATATAACTAATATATGAAAAATGTTAACCTTGCCTAATAAAAATAATTTAATAATTTTTAGTTAATATTTATAAACATATCGGTTAATCAAAATCTTAATATATGTATATTTGATTATTCAGTTGTTCAGTATTCAGTTGTTCAGTTTTCAGTGGATTTGAAAAATAGTTTTTGTAATTCAATTCGGTTTATCTTGATTTAAAATATTATTTAATTAATAAAAATATTTTTATTTTAATTTAATAATAATTATTAATATAAATATAATTTTTAATATTATTTTAAATAATGATATATACTTTTTAAATTAATCTAAATTCGATCGAACCTGAACTTAAGTATGAAAAAAAAAATGTTTTCATACCATGCTTGGCTAATGCATCTACCCATAGGCAAAGTCTCGAAAAAAATTAAAATTAAGTCCAAATTTGAATTTAGTTAAATTATTTTTTAAAAAATAATAAATATTAAAAATTATTTTAATTAATATTTATATAATTTTTAATTAAATTTTAAATAAATATTAATTTAAATCAAATTAAACTAAATTAGATAAAGAAGTAAACTTAAGTTCAACTTAGTTTGAACTAGATCTACCCTATCCTTAAATATGTTACCAGGCCAATAAACCACTCTGGCTTTTACAGTCCCCAAAACATTTTATAAAATCTTAACAGGGCCGTACTTTTACTTTCTAAACTTTCATGAGAGTGATGAATAAACACAGAGTTCCCCGTCAAAAAGTTTTCATCATCAGCTTTTTTTTTTTTCCTCCATCTTTAATTACACCTTGTTAACAGTATATTAATAATTAATACCCATAATCACAAAAGCCAAGGTAAAGGACTTAAAGGCATCTCAAGACCAGGTCACAAGTGCTGATATTCAGACCAGGTCCAACACTTCTAACTTCCTTTTTCTGTCTCTTTTTCTTTGTCGAACTTTTGATGTTTCTTGTGAACTGGCGAAAGAGAGTGAAGAAAAACAAAGCTTCAAGTTTCTTACTTTCTTTCTTATTGCAGAATATAGATTATATATATTTATTTATTTAAGATGAGAGTGAAATAGCCAGATAAGGAGATTCATATTTAATACACATATATGGAACTGTCGGGCAACCTGAATTTCCTTGTTGCTGCTGCTGCTGCCTGTTTTCTTGTTCTTTCCTTGACATAAATTTTCTTGTTTAGGAAAAAAAAAATTTAATGCATGGAAGACAATTCAAAAACATTAACCTTGTCCAATTTCCTAATAATGAAATACCCATTTCTTCAAACCTTGAGATCTTTCTTTCTGTCTCTTTTTTCTGTATTGAAATCCTAAAAAAAAAAAAAAAAAACCAGTTTTTTTCCCCAATATATCGTCTTTAGTATTGGTTGTTTAGCTTAACAATGAGAGATATAGTTTCTTGTTTTAGTGAAAATGCTACAAATATTTCACATTCTTCATGTTCTAGCTATTCAAGCAATGAAGCTTGTATATCTCCAAGCCTAGTGCCTTCAATCCAGAATGCAGTCGCAAGTATTTACAAGATCGTTCTTTCAACTGAAAAGCAGCTCTTGGTTAGAGTCACTTGGTGCAAGAATCAAACCGGTCAAGGCCTGAGCATAAACTTCGGTGATGATCATGATAATGATGAACCTTCAACATGTTTCAAACTCAATACGAATTCGAGGTTTTTCAGGAAAATGAAAGGCAACAAAGTGATTGAATCTGCTCATTCGAAGATCGAAGTGTTTTGGGATCTTTCAACCGCTAAGTATGACACTGGACCTGAACCAGTTGACGGGTTCTACGTCATGGCCATGGTTGATTCAGAGATGGCCCTTATTTTAGGCGACATGGCTGAAGAAACTATCGCCAAGAAGTTCAAAACCACCACCCCAGTTGCTAAAGTCTCCCTCATTTCCCGACAAGAACATTGTTCGGGCACTTCACTTTATTCCACCAAGGCTCAATTCCGTGACACAGGCATCGTGCATGATATTTTGATCAGATTTAGTGGGGAACATGAAAGCCTAAAGCACCCGGTTTTATCGGTTTGCATCGATAAGAAAACAGTGATTCGAGTCAAGAAGCTGCAATGGAATTTTAGAGGCAACTCGACGATATTTGTTGATGGCTTGCTAGTTGATCTGATGTGGGATGTTCATGGCTGGTTATTCAACCCTGCCGCCGCCTCCGCCACTGGTTCCGCCGTGTTCATGTTCCGGACAAGAACTGGATTAGACAGCCGGCTTTGGTTGGAGGACAAGTTGGTGCAGAAAGATCAAGACATAGTTGAATTCTCATTGTTGATTCATGCTGTAAAAACACATAAAGAAACTTGACTTTGTTCCACGTTTGTTTACTTGTTTCAATTATCCAAATTTTTGTCCAATATTCCTTTTTTTTTTAATTCTTTGATCATATGACAGAAGAAAATAACTTAATATTTAGTTTTTGAGGTGCAGAACCGTGAATTGTAGGTATTATTGTGACTTGCCTTTTCTTTTATTTATTTTTTTCTGGATTTTGAAGGGTACCAATGAAGATTGGTAAAAAGTATTTGGATACAATGAAAGCTACCAAGGAAGATTGCCCTTAAAAGGAGAAAATAAAGTGGGAATCCCCGGATAATGATCAGTAACAATTTGATTATGTATAATATTTTTCCATTTATTTATATATTTAAATTTAATTTTATAAATTGATTATATAAATTTTCTGGTTTTATTAGGCATATAGTAAGCATTATTCCGAAGATAATGTTTCATACTTCAATTGTTTTCTAAGCTTCCTATTTTTTCATCAATTATTATTCAATACAATTTTAATTATTATCTATAAATTCGATTTTAATTTAATTTTGATAATTTATAAATAAATTTTATAAGTATGAATGTTGTTGATAATGTATTAAAAAAATGAACAAATAAATAATAGACAGAAACTCAACCGATTTTCCAAAGCGAAGAATTTAATATAATATTTAAAATTTAAATCTTAATATTTATAATTTTTTTTTTATATCTCAAATTATGAAATCTTCTGTAAAAAAAAATATATATAACCCAAGCCTGATTAGCAAACAATAGTGAAGATGCCCGAAGATTTGTTCCATCAAGCATTTAGCCCCTCTTTGGTAATGACCTTGGTTTCCCTTAGTCCTATGGCAAGTAATGTTTGGTCCACAAGCAAGAAGAAAAAACTTTCCCCAAGGACACTTGAGTATTAAGATTTTCGTTGGCGCATCAATTATGATAAACATAATATGATTAAAAATATATTTTTAATCGTAATTTAAATCTTTCAAAGTTAAAGGATTGCAAAGGGTATCCTTGCTAAAAGGGTAACATTAATTGTTTGGCCCCACCCTTCCCATTTTCGTGTGAAATTGAAATGAAGACAACTAAGAAATGCTGATAAAATCATTTGGCATTACTTCATGCGGCAGAAAAAATAGTGCTTTAAAATCTTACGGAACGTGTGATGGTAAGAACACTAGATGAATATGGTACATGTTAAACTTACTCACGGCTGGATCGGTTTAATTTAAATTTAAGTTAAATTTTTTTTTTAAATTACTATCCAACTTAATTTATAGACAAGTTTAATATACATTCACCAATCCAATGGTTTCCATTTAATTTCTTTTGTTAGTTTTACTTAAGCATTTTTTTCTTCATTTACAAATTTCATTGAATCTTAGCTTTAGAAATTAAAAAAAAATGAAAAAACAATTTCTTTTATGGAGATTAACAAGACATGTTCTGTTAGTGGACCATCTGAAAAAGGGAGTCTGAATTTAAAGTCAAGTTCATAATTCTGGTATTATTTGGGGGAGACATTAAACATTAATGTTCTGTCTTAACTAAGAATTGAGACAGATGAAAGCAAAACTTGGTAACTGATCTGTTATATATGGATATTCATTATATGATATCCTTATAACCCTCTCAAAAGATGATTGGTTTCAAAAGTAGACAAACTTAAATTGCCATGGCCAGCACCTTGATCAGTGTTCCAAAATAAGAAGACAAACTTGCTGAAGAATGTTGGAGGGTGGAGTTTTTAAACAGCCGATCACAACAATGGCAATGGGTGAAAACATATGCTGATATTTGTCACCAAATTCTTCATTTTTTTTAAAATATTTATATCTGATATATGTATTCTACACAATTTATATATAGTTATAGAACTTTAAAAAATTCTGAATCTATTTTCATATTTGACACTTACCTCGAGATTGAGTATTACGTTCTTTTATCATTATTAAGAAAATATGAATAATGATCATTACTTCTAGTATTTCTTATAAAGGTGGTCCCTTTAATTTTTTTTAATTTCCTTTTGAAACCCAAAATTGATGCTAAATTTGGGATTAATTAGGAATCTTTTATACATCAGTCTTATAGCTGTAATTGTTGAGAATAATTTCGTTAAAAGTAAATGAAATAATGTAAGCTGATTTTTAGGACGACCAAAATTTTCTTCAAAAAATTCTACCATATTTTGACATCTGATATTCATCTGTAATCATCATGGCGGAATTTCTAGAAGGCACTGAACTAGAAATTCTACCCCCTCCCATGGACTAGACTTGGTGTATTTGAGATTTTGGTGAGGCGTCGATTTTCCACCACAATTTATTTCTTTTTTGACGGGTTGTAAAACTTCGGTTCCAGGACCACGGATCATAATTCTTCTGGCATTTTCCTTGTGACTTTCATTTCTTTTGAACAATCCATGATGAACTTCTTCAACGCACTCGGATATATAAAACCCACACGAAATGAACAAAATTTTTTAATACAAAGTGGTCGTAGCTTGCGGGAAAAAAATTATAAATATTAAAATTAAAATTTTATATTTATTAAATATCATATTTTAAAAATAATTATATGGATCAATTGAATTAAATTACGGATTTCATGAAATAACACTTTTAATTCTAAGCAAGGTAAGGTATTAGATTGCACCCATGAAACTATTATTAGATCAAACATTTATAACGTATTTAGTATTTTTGCGGGTTAATCATATAAATATAAATAAATATAATTATTAAATGTATCAAAATTTCAAAATAAAAATACAACATATATATATATATATTAGATTTATTTTAGTAATCATGTTTAAGCTTGATAACCATTTTAAAGCTGGTTTGTTACATCTCCAAGTCTTTAGTCCGAGAAGTCATCATTGTCGGTAGAGGAAGTTCACCAACTTACAGCATCCCAAGTTCACAAAAAGATCATATTAATTAACAACCAAAGGAAAAATTAAAAAGGAGGTTAGATCAAATTAGTTTATTTTAATTTTTTTGACAATTGCTTTTAATCTTCACCTGCTTTATCCTTTATCATATGGAAAAAAAAGAAATTAATGAAACTAATAATAACAAGTTAGGTGCACTGATGTCAACTTAATTTTTAATTTTTTTTTCATTTTTAAGTTTTTTTTTTAATTTCAAGATCGAAATAAAAAATTTTAAATTTTTAAAATAAAATATCCAAAGAAATTATTTAATCACTCGTAGAGTTTTTAAATGCTATAAACAAAGTTAATAACTGGCGCATACCATTTGAGATTATTAAAAGTATTTTTAGGAAACTAATTGAGAAAAAAATGAAACATATAACGGATTCTTATTCTCATTTTTTAAATTAAAAATTTTATTGCCGGTATATTAAATATAAACTTTGTCTAACATATTTTATTTGATGCATGCATTTCCTTTGATAGTTTTCTGGGCTTCAAAATGGGGCTGGATTCATTCCGAAGAAAAGGAAGCCTGTTTAAACTAAAAAGACTGCCCCTCGAACCCCCGAAAGCATTTTCAATTTCCAGTGGCAACATCCTGACTCCAACTTCAATCCAACAACAGTTCTAGAGTACAGTACCCTATGTTTTCACGTCCCTCTCGTGCACTTTGCCTTAAAAATGGAAAAAACCCTTAAACTCTGTCTGCCCCAATGTTCTTTTTTTTTTCTTTCCGTCTTTTTGAATTTTCTTTAACTGAAAAAGGTAAAAGCAACATTGCCAGATTTTAAAAATACCATGCTTTTTCTCTGAGTTTGCCTATGGCTTTCTTTACTTAAAGTTGTACTTGTTGTTTGATGTAATGAAAGATTAAAAAAAAATGGTGTGGCAAGAATTTCTGAGTTGCAGAAGTTCTTGTTTGATGGGTTTCTCCAATAGTGATCGGACCAGTGGCGGCACGGGATTTGAAAGGAGGAGGATTTTTCGAGAAAGCAATGGCTGCCTTTCTCTTCAAAGCTAATTCAAAAGTTACTTTTGAGTGACTGAGGTAAACATCTGAATGCCGGCAGGATTTTAAGTTTTGTATGGAAATTTTTTTATGAGCATTCGAATTTCAAATCGAGCATCGAAATGTTCATCTAATAATTCAAAAAAATATATTCGTTGAACATTAAGTTTCATTCAAAAAAGTGATGATTATTCATTTAAGTAATGTCTAACTCACAGAAATATTTTCGATGCATGTTGTTCTCACTCGTGTCCTCCTTTTTAAGCACCCTATCTCAAGGACCTTCATCTTAAAAGCAAGCAGATTCTAACACACAAAAGTTAAATTATAAATATACAGATTGCTTTCGTTTCAGCCATGGATGACCTGGCATACGTATTGAGTTCATGCGTCACTTTGGACGGTATGATCGTAGTTTTTATTTTCCGCATCCAAAGTACACCCTGTTCGACCATCTTCAACGAGGAAAGATCCAATGATTTTAACAGCAGGTCCGATCACTTGCATAGCCCAACAGTCATCTCATTCGCCTGGAATATAGAAACCGATCCATCATAATGATGATTCACGCAAGATAGACTTTATGCCTATGAGACTCCAACCGTTGTTTTGGGACACGCAAGAACAAAGAATACATAATATAGAAACCGACCCATCATAATTACGAACAACGTGGCAAGGTAGACTTTATGCCTATGAGAACCCAACCGTTGTTTTGGGACAGGGTCACTATTCACAAGCAGTCCATGAGCCCAAACTTTATGTCTAACATCGGTTTTGTCCTCTTCTGTTCCGAAGTCCATAAATTCCTGGCAAATTGCGGAGACGGACGAGTAAGACATGACACGAGTTAAACTAACGAGACATATGATAATAGCATTTATAGAAATTTAAAAACTATATCAATTCTGAACTCTTTACCTAATTTCTGATCGGGGATAGGTTTGGTATTTGCAATTTGCAGTTGTAAACATCGCGCTAAGCCTTAGTACCATGTAAAAACCCATAGCAGCTAGTTGATGGATTTGGTTTTGAAGACTAGCTAAAGTCATTATCCTGGACTATGACATTCAGGTCAATAATCTGGATTCTGTCATTTTCATGAATAGAATATCGTTATTTTAGGGATGACATTTCACATACCTCCATTCATGATGATGTTAGGAAATTTATAAACAAAGAAAAGAGCCAGCTGGTTCATATTGTTCTGTTATCTTTAATAAGCAGCAGCCTATAAATGCATTTTGAATGTCATCTGCACTTCTTTTTGTTTTTTATCCAGACTGTGACTCATAAACCAAAAAGAGAGTGATGGATATTCAGAGTTCAAGTGTCCTCATGCTACCATGGTTAGCTCAACATCACCCTACCTTGAGCTTGCCAAGAAGCTTTCAAGCAGAAATTTCAACATATATTTCTGTTCAACACCCATCAATCTAGAATTCATACGAAAAATGATTGAAGTTGAGTCCTTTCCAATTCAATTCATAGATCTTCACCTTCCTTCATCACCAGTACTGCCTCCTCACCACCACACCGCCAGGGATCTCCCTCCCCAGCTCTTCCCCTTTCTTATCGCCGCCTTTGATGCAGCAAAGCCTAGTTTTTGCAATATCTTAAGTACACTTAAACCCACTTTAGTCATCTATGATTTCTTGCAACCATGGGCTGCCCCAGCGGCTAATAAGCAGGGTATTGAATCTGTCATGTTCTTAACCACTGGTGCTACGGAGATCTCCTCTGCGGTCCACTATGTGAAGAACCCTAACATGGAACTTTCTATCCAAGAAGCTGAATTCAAGAAATCACTCCAGTGGTTTGATGGTACTGTAAATGGTATCAGAAACAAAGACAGGTTATTGGAATGCCTGGAAAGATCTGCTAACATGGTATTGATCAAACCATCACGACTGATTGAAGCTCAATACATTGATTACATGTCTGTTTTGTTAGGGAAACCGGTAGTTCCTGTTGGACCCCTTATTCAAGAATCTGCCAACAGTAAGGAAGATGTTCAGATCATGGAATGGCTTAGCAAAAAGGAACATGCTTCAGTTGTGTTAGTTTCCTTTGGAACTGAGCATTTTGTTTCAAAGGAAGACATGGAGGAGATAGCTATCGGGCTAGAACTTAGCAAGGTTTGCTTTATATGGGTCTTGAGATTTCAAGGTGGAGGTAACATTGCTATTGAGGAACGCCTACGGGAAGGCTTTTCAAAGAGATTTGAAGAGAGAGGTTTAATGGTGCAAAGATGGGTTCCACAGGCAGACATACTTAAGCATTCAAGCATAGGTGGGTTTGTCAGTCATTGTGGCTGGAATTCTACACTAGAAAGCATCATCAATGGTGTATCATAGCAATGCCTATGAAACTTGATCAGCATTTTAATGCCAAGTTGCTGACAGATCTTGGCGTGGGCATAAAGGTGCCAAGAGAGTATGGCAAGCTTAAAGGTGAGAAAATTGCTAGGATTATCAATGAAGTGATGGTGCAAGGATTGAAGACTAGAGCTAAAGACCTTGGCCAAAGATTGAAAGTGAAAGGAGAAGACGAGACAAATGTAGCAATGGACCAAATACTGCAGCTTTTCAAAGCATCAAGGACTAACTAAATATGTGCCACGGATCAGGACCTCTAAGAAACAGAATTCAACTAGGTAATTTCCTTTTCTTGGATTCTATTTTTTTAAAGTAAAATTTGCAATTGTTAGTTGATATTTCTTTGTTAAGCTGTTATTGTAGTAGATCTAGCACGTTTCTCTGCTGCAACCATTGGTTAAATGAAAATTTCCACTTATCCTGAAAAAAAAAAAGTCATAAATCCAGTGAATCTGAAATAAGTTGATAGCATTGCCTAAAGTTTTGATATGATTTCCTATTTATCGAAACAATGCTTGTGAGCTGAGACATATTCGGCAAATTCCATGTACCAATAATAACTCAGAACTTAATTGGTTTGGTTTATGCAGCCAAGTAACATTCAAGAAATCCGAGAGTTCAAATCTCAGCGGTACAATCCATTCTCTTATTCCAAGTTGCCGTCTCTTTAGTACCCAAAGAATTTCTAGGTTCCAAGTTCCAACAAAAACATTCAGCCAGGGAGAAAAGTTATCTATACTTTGTTGTAGCAAACAAAGCAAAGTATAATGGGTTTCCCTTTTTTTTTTTTAAAGTATAATGAGTTTCACGTTCTTATTTCTGAACAAAATTTGTCTTATAACTGAATTAAGACCATGGTTAACAGAAGGCATTTTACAGCTGGTTAAAGGAATCCAAGTTATGTTTCAGCTTCTAGTAAATAAGACAAAGTATAAGATGAGCTCAGCTCAACGCAGCCCATATATCACACTCTCCTAGCTTTTTTGTGAACACAGATTTATCTCATAGTTAATCGAAGCCTTGTTATTGAATGACTACCTACCAGGGCCGGTTGGCTCTTTCTGATTAGTCAAACAAAATATATTATATTTCTCCGACTCAATCCACCCTTAGCCTTAGGCCGGTGAAGTATAATTTGATAGACGACCTCAAAAAAATTAAATTAATTAGTGATGCAATTATTAGCAGAATCTAACGGTGGAAATTTAAGCAAAATGTAATCCAATCATTGCACCAGTAACCAGTCAACGTCAACCCGTACACATACATAATTTAAAACTCTCGACTTGATGATCATACGCCTATTTATATATAAATATATATATCTACGAAGAAGGTCACGATTAAAATTGAATTGAAGATTAAATTGACGTGATTTTTAGTTTTTAATTAATTTATTTAAATAAAATTTTAAATATTTTATAATGATTTTATCATTAAATATATTATATATAAAAATAATATTAAAATATATATTTAATTTAATAATATAATTTTTAATATAATTATGAAAGGTTCGTGATCAAATGTTGTCAAATGCAAACAATAATTAAAAAATTAAAAAATGTTTTTTTTCAGTTGAATAAATTTTACATTAAGTTAAATGATTTTTTTTTATAATATTAAAATAGATAAACCTTTGATTTTCTGTTGAACCAGTTCATTTAATTGATCTAATCTAATTTCTTTCATCCTCGATTTATAATCGTAAAAAAAATTTATAAGTGATAAAATTTATATTTTAAATTTATTGAATGCTAAGTTCGAAATACATTTCTATAATATTTCTCAGCCATCTAAGTAAGTAATGATTTCGCTTTCTATTCATCCTTTTTTCCTTTTTGTGATTTATTTCACTAGAATTTTCGCTTTCAAATTGGATTCGTTTCCAATTTCGCTTTCTGTTTCCTTCTAGTAAATCATTTTAAGTGTGACAATAAAGTTTGCATTGAAGCGAAAGTGGTCCAAATGAGCTTTGTATGCATGTTTTTTTCTTCCCTGGGTTATATTCCATCTCAATTGTTAACTAACGGCTGCAACCCTCACTAAGCAAAACTATTAGAGAAAGACAACTCATCATGTTCTTGGATTTTCTTTTTAATAATTGTCCTCTACAAAGAACAACAACCCAGACTACATCAGCAGCTTCAGTTTTCGATCTATATCTTTGGAAAAAAAAAACCCATTGAAAATATGGGAAAAAAATGATATAGGAGACAGAATATTGTATTCTTCGATCTGTTGAATGTATGTACATCAACCGCTGGGGACTTGGTTTTTTATCTAAAATGAAAAAACCAAGCCCCAAGATCAAAGAAAAACCAGCTTCGGTTTTTAATTATTTCTTGTTTTTCTTTTTTAGTTACAAAAGTGAACAAGATTTGCTGGGCTGGTGCTGCAATTTGGATTTTGGAATTTGTCGCTATGATTATATATATGTATGGAAGAAAATAGCAAGAAAAAGATATATATATATATATATATAGTTAGGTGGAGGAGCGTCTTGAGGATCCGAACATTTGATCAAGAAGGATGAGAAGCGCCATGGCGAAGTCCGTCCTGATGTAATCGGGTCTAACAATAAGGCGGAAGACGTCGGTTCCGAAGGTGACTCCGCCGACAGCTTCTCTCTGCTTGATCTCCGCTGCTAATCTCCTTTTTTCATCGTACACCGCGCAGTTCCGTTGCGAATATGACCCTTGGATCTCGTACATGATATTGTTGTTATTTCCGGGGGTAACGTAGGCCAAGCACTTCTTGTTTAGGATGTTCACCGATTTCCTTACTAAAAGTCGGGGATTCACCGTCGTTTCTCCCTCGTAAACCAGCCAGCTATCTCCGAGGCTCATTTTCTGACGATTTCAACATTAGAACATCATCAAACTGACCCTAAGATTTAATCCAAACAAAAATTCACATATGTCTAAAGTTGAAAAAGGGTACCTTGCGGCGGATGGTGAGGAGAGGCTTGCCAGTGGCATCCATGAGAAGGATCTCACCTTTGTTGCCTTCCATGTAATTATCGACCCTGAACATCAAATCGCCTTTACAATCAAACACCGTGAAGCCATTACAGTTGAACAGCAATGACTTTTTCCAGACGGTCAGGATCGTCTCCTCCCTCGTTTCAGCCGCTACTAACAGCTTCGGCGGCTTCTCGGTGATGGCATCGCTGGCGCTGGTGAAACTAGCGTTGGGAAAAACCTTTGTCATTCGCGTAAAAGGTTCCAGCCTGGAAACAAAGATTGCAAGTCAACCAAACACTAAGAGCTCAACTCAAAGATGATCGAAGTCCTTACCGATCGAGCTTGGTTTGGGACTTTGGGTGGATTATGAGTTAGGCAAAAGAGAGTAATTTATATATAAGGGAAAGAAATGGGTTTTTTGAGAGAATAAAAGAGGCTCACCAATGGGGTTTCGGTACAAAAGTCTAAAACACGAGTGCGCCACCATTTTCATGACGTCAAACAAGCATTTGATTGGACCAAAAAAATAGTTGAAAAAAATAAAGAAGTGAAAAAGAAAGGGATGGGATGGGCTTGGATGGCCATGAATATTGAGCCATCGATGCAATTGGTCACAAAGACTACAAATGTTTGATAAAACAAGTTAATTACGCAAATAATTCATATATTATATATTTTTAATTAAGCATTTTAAAAAAATTTTAATTTAAATAAATATTTATATTATAATTTTATTAAATATATAAATATTATATATTAATTATTTAAATAAATATTAATGTAATATTGAACATTAAATTTAATTTTGATATTTGATATTTTAAAAATGATGATATATTATTTTTGTAATATATAAAATTTCATTTGATTTTTAATATCATATTAATATTTTTTAACAACGTTAATATTAAATATTTATATGTTGAATAAAATTATAATTTATAATATATATATACTTATTTAAATTAAAATTTTTTTTAAATATTTAATTATAAAATAATATAATATGAGAGTTATTTATGAAATTAAGTTATAAAATTAAAATAAATATTAGCCCATAGTTCCATTCTCCATCTTTACTTCAACGTTTTGAAGGCAACAAAATATTACATAATTTTGTAATGGTCGATCTTAAAAAAAGGTTAAATTTGTGGCTGAGAACTCGTTTGCGGTGGGCAGCAGTGGACACATGTCGTTTGGTCCATCCTTTACCTTAGATATTTTTTTCCAGCGATGCTGTCATCGATGACCTTTTCTTTGATTTTTACGAAACTTATAAATAAGTATTTCATTTGGGGGCAGGACGGCTTGTGCGAGTGCGACTCCCTCCATCTCCAGGGGCCAGTATTATTATTATACGCATTAGATACGACTTAGGATAGATCGGTTCAATCATTTTATTAATTAATTAAAATATTAAATATAATAAATATTTAATAAAAATATATTATTTAATTTTTAATATAAATATAATAAATAAAATATTTAAATTTGATTATATATAATTTTTTAGTGGTAAAAAGAAATTAAATTTTTTAAAAAATATATTAAAATAAATTTAAATTTAGCTTTTTTATTCTTAAAATTTTTTATTTTATAAAATATATTAGATCAGATTGAATATTAACTTTTAATTCAGTCGGTTCAATTGACAATTTCAGTGTGGATTTCAAATAGTACATACCCTTATTTATTCCTATGAGATGTAGATTTTAGCTTTTTTAAGAGTCTGAAAGTATAATGTGAATAATATTTTAAAGAACGTAAATTGTTTAACATTAAATCGTTGAAGGTTCGAACCCACGAAGTTAAACTTTTAAGTTGTTAGAGATTGAGATAATAATAATGGAGTCAAACATGAAATTAAAAATAGAAGGCAACAATGAATGGAAAAAGACAAAAGACTCCTGTTTACATCACCATTATTTGATATAAAGCAGCTATAGAGTAAGTGTATGAATATGTTCTTTCATTTTCATTATTTTTTGATTGCATTAGTGTATGAATATAATTCTCTGCTCTTTCGCTGGTTTTTTTCTATAAGCATTTAATATCTTATACTTGATATATATTTAGATATACGTATAAGATATGATCTTTTAAATGTATAAAAAAATTAAATTTATCGATATAGCATATTAAAGATATTCATGAATCATGTAGCGGCCTGATAATCTTTTAATTTCTTCATCTAAGCTAAGGTTGAGTCGGATTTGAGCCAACGTGAAAACTCGATTCATTGTTCATAATATATTAAAAAAATTTATTTTATATCCCAAAAATAATCGAATCTATGAGATTAATAGATTATTCCGACTATAATCAAATTTATGGTACATATATTTATATCTGGCATGACACCATATTCCAATAGAGAAATTGATTAATTAATAATCAAGTTAACTTGGCTGACCTAACAAGAAACTTAATCATTGGAAAAAGAGGTTTAAAAGTTTTACTTGACTAATTACCTAACCCCAACTTGTTCCATAGTGTTTAGCTACAAGTAGTAATATAATATTCTTGGAGATTTGGTGCGAGGACATGTAATAATGCCATTACATAAGTTAGCTTGGCTGTCCCTGCCATGAAATATATTTTACAGATAATTGGGAAAAATAAGCATTTGAAATGTGCCTTTTTCTAATCAGCATATACCCAAAACTTCACTTTCTGTTTTGGCTGCCTTCTTCATTAAGGAGGGTTACTTCCATTCCAACTCACCCTTTCAATGATTTTTTTTATTATGATAAAATTAATTTAATTTTACATTTAATTGGTTTATGGATGGAATCATAATTTATTTTTTTCTTTTTTTATTTAAGTCTAATCTAGACGTCTAGTTTTGGGCTTGCCCACCTACCAGTTTTAGTATTTAAAAATATTATAAAATTTAAATAATATTTAAATATTTTATAATTAAATTTAAATAAAAATAATTATTTATTAAAAGTAAAGTTGATTTGACCCAATTTAAAATAAACAAATCTTTATCCTAGCTCGACCCAATTTGAGTAAAGCTTGGAAGTAGCCCAACCTCTTCTTTTCATAATTTTACGCATTTTTTAAAATTTTTTGTATAATTTATATTTGTTTAATATAACTATTATATTTTATGTTTTATTCATGAAAAAAATAGATAGTAAATAAAAATATATAATTATTTATTTGATATAAAAAATTTTGTATATATTAAAAATGGTATTTTCAATCAACATGATTAATGTTTTGGATTGAATATGATTTTATTGCTAAATCTAAAGATTAATTTGTTAAAATCTCAATTATATACAAAAAGAAAAAACATAAAACAAATAAATTTTATACTAACATAAGTTCCATTGCGTTTGTACGTATGCGTGTGTGTATATAATTGCAAGTTGTAAATGGGGTAACATTGGAAGAGAGAATCTCAAATTATTGACCAAATTTTTACGGTGGCACATAACTTTTTTTTTTTTTTAGTTAGATAGGTGGCTTGCTGACAGAGATACATGACAAGATCCAATTCACAATGCAATGCAGTCATGGCTGAGCAAAGCATTGGGCATATTCATACACCAATCTAGCGCAAGAAAGTTGACCCTGTTTGGTGACAAACCTGATCGGTGATTACTTCCCTAAGATCAGAAACGCTTTCCCCATTGAATAACCAGTGAAGAACATTGACAAATAAACCAATAAAATTGTGACATCAAACATCAGGAAAAAAAAAAATGAGTCTAAATTACACCACACAAAGCAAATAACATTGTTGTTGTAGTCAGCAGCACAATTTTATTGAAGGCTTTCGATGTTTTTGCTTAGTTCCTCCAGCTTCTTCATCCTCAATCTCTCGCTTTCACTCACCAGCTAATTCCAGCATTTGACAGAAAGGAAACAAAAAAAAAAAGAAAAAGAACGGCTAATTTGTTACTTAGAAATTGTTATGATATCAAAGTAAATAAATGCTCCTAATCAATTGTTAATTAACAAGAACAAATGTATATTCACCTCCATTAATTTGCTAACTAGTTGTGCTTTCTCTTTGTTCTTGTCATTGAAGGCTTCAAGTGCTTCTTTGTATTCTCTTTCCTGCGATTGTAAAAACTCTCGAGAGCTTACTATAATCATCATATTTTTACCATTGTCTCTTGAAAAAAGGTAGGAATTTAACTAAAAACAGTTTGGTTATTTTCTATTAGCTTAAATTTTTTAGATAATTAATCATCAAATATAATATGGTATCAGAAATCTTGAGTTCGAATCTATTATGGCCATGCCTTGCTGCATTAGCCCTCTTCTGCTTAATCCTTTTCTTTTATATTTGGATCCATGAAAATATTAATCATTCATTTGATTTACATGTGAAAAGATGTGTTGAAACTTAAATATAGTAGTTGGATCCTTTGACGTTAACTTGAGCTTTGAAACAAATGGTCATTCAACTTAACAATAATCATTAATTGGTAATGGATATTTGTACCTTCCTCTGCCAGCTCTGTCCTAGTGGCTTCAGCTCCCGGTTAACAGCGTCTATCTTCTTGCGCAGATTTGCAACTTCCTTCCTCATTGGATCTATAAGGCCATCAAGCTCCTGGAAAGATTTTACCAATTCAAAAGAATCCACAAATATGTCGCATTGTAATTCAACATAAGCAGACATTTATATCATTGCAGTTAAATTACATTATTCGGACTTAATTTTCGTTAAAATATCAGTAAGTATCCATGTTTGACAATATAAATATGAAAAACTTTGAAAGTATTAAGTATACATGTGTTAAATACATAAACTCATATCCATCATTCATCTTTAAGTTTAGATGACATAGCAGTTAAACTTAAAAATCATTTTCGCTTTCAATTCAAAGTACCCTTTAAAATGAAGAATCTGATTCATAGATATTACAGTTCTGTTTACAACAATCTTGTTAAAAGTAGTGATCTAAAACAACCATTTGAACCTCAATTAGCTACACTTAAACTTCTTCACTCTTTTTCTTTTTCTTTTGCAAGTTGAACAAAGCAGCAGAATATCTTGTCATTGATTTTTTTTTTTTTAAAGCAGAATCGGAATGTTGTTTTCATTTAAGATTTCTCCATGTTCTAATATGAAATCTGATCATTCAAATCAAAGTTTTCTAAAACTATGATTCTTACAACATTCAAAAACTCACTTCTCGAATGTCAGCCAAGCGCCTAGTTGCTTCTTCGACGCGCCCCATGTAAGCCTGAACCCTATCCCTCACCTCCATCTTCTTCCTCTCGATCTCTTCTTCTTTAGCTCGAAACAAAGCCAATGCAGATTTCGCCATTTCCTCTTCCTTGTCGTCGTCATCCTTTATCGGACTCCCATTGCTACTGATCATAATCCCCCCCGCCGCCGAGTTCTTCACTCGCTGCATCTGTGATTGCTGTTGTTCCCATATCTGCTTCGGTGTCGCCATTGATGCCATCTTAACAGCAACTTCTCTTTTCCTTTTTTTTCCTTTAAGAATGATGGCTTTCTTTTCCCTGCTCCCTTTAGGTGGGTTATAATGCAAGACTGGCTTTAAAGCTATGAAACCAAACTGAGCTTACTTTAACACAAAACAAATAGTAAATATAAAAAGATAGAAAATGACCAAATTTTCTGCTCACTTTGTAATCATGAAGTTAAGGGAGGATTTTTTACCTTTAAATCAAAATTTTTCTTCTCTCCGATTTTTTCTTTAAAATTTTACACGAAAAAAATCGAATTGAATCAATTTATTAAATCGAGACTCAATTAATTATTCAGCTAGTGCATTATAAAAGGATATTTGATTGGTTAATTAAATATCGATCCGCTATATGCTTTGATATATTATAATATCTTACTGAATCGATAAAAAACCAGATAAACATGTCAAACCAATTTTATATATTTTTTAAAAAGGAATTTATAGTTAGTAAGATTTTAACTTTTAATCTTTTAATTTATATTAAAGTATGTGCTTTCAAATAAAATACATATTTTTATTAATTATTTATTATAATTAATATTTATTTAATATTTAAAATTTATTTAATTAAATCAAATGATCCAACTAATTAAATCGACTGAACCAAATGTTGTAAATAAAAAATCTTTTCAATTTATCTTCCGATTCGAATTTTTTAATCTGATTTCCTAAGTATTTTTTTAAGCTTGGATAGGATTATGGATCTTGATGGGCCACTTTTGGTAAGGTAGCTATTTGCTTAAGTTGGTCTGTCGACGACTTCAATCAACTACTATTATTCTTCTGAGTTGTACATCAATTTTTCACATTTTTTTAATAAAAAAAACGTTTTAAGCACATAAATTTTATAAAATACGAAAAAAAATATCATTATTTGGTGGAGAAATAATTTTTCCCAATTCCAAAAATGTAAATTATTTAAAATAATGTTGCTGTCATTCTTAGAACCCAATATACAAATTGGTTGAAGGGTCCTAAAAGAGTATTTGGTAAGGGAGTGCTTGGATTCTTTTATGGAGTGGGCAACAAGTGGTCATCTCCCACAAGACATGGGGGAAAGCCTTAAGAGACAAGACAGAGTAGGAGAGATTGGCAGCTGCTCAACACAAAAAAAAAAAAAATATAAAATATGTATATATCGAAACTTAAATATGATATAATAAAAAAATAATATAAATACGACATAAATAATCAGATTACAAGGACTAACTAGGTGCTGCTTGCTGCCCTCTTATGACATAATATCATTAGCCCTGGAGCTTGGACTTCTAAAAAATTGAAATTTTATGAAAGTGTTAATGAGTCAAGTTAAGTTGTGGTAAGAAATTTTTTTTAATTTTTTTTATCTAAGTATAACTTTGGTCTAATTATTGTCTAAAACTTTATTTTTATATGAATATTTATATATTTTCATTCTTATTTTTAAATAAAAATATTTTTTTATTTACTTAATAATGATTTAAGCTTGATCAAACTGATTCAAATAAAAAAATTATATCTAAATCTGACTTAATACAAGTCGAATTGAGTCTACTGTCAACCCTTAAACATGTTTAAATTTTTTAAGTTTTACTTTCTAATTTCACTTTAGGATGCGAGGGTAAAGTGGATGAAAGTGGCTAATCTTGGATATTCTAAGGTAACAAATTTACCCACCATGTTGCCCCCTGTGGGGAAATTAGGAATTATAATATGTTTGATACAAATATTTTTAAATTTTTGAAAAATTTTTTTATCATATTCTCATATTTGTTGATAAATTTACTATTTGGTATTTTATTATTTTTTTTAAATTTTAGTCTTTAATTTTACTGATTTTTTTCCTTTCACGTAAATGTGATTTTCTATCCTTGAAAGTTTGAACATGAAAGCATTGGTGGGATTTCACTTGATACATGTATGGATCAGAATTAAATAAACTTAAATACTAACGATTATATGAATATAACATAAATAAAAATAATTAAAACGTTAAATTATACAACAAAAATATGTATCTCATAATTTATATAATATAATTATTAATGTAATAAATTTTATATAAATATAAAAGATTTTAAATATTATTATAATATGATAAAATAAATATAATATAATATAAATATGATATAAATATATGAATTATTAAATTTAAATAAATCATAAAACTGGAAATTGTTCAAGTTTCGTCAGCCTAAAATTTTCACAGAGAAATGAAGTGTTTAAGAGTTTAAGAAGAGGCAGTTATTTTCCTTTTTTTTTTTTTTTGTTTTAATAATTTCCTTCACATCTCAAACTTAATTAAAACTAAGATTAATTACATATTTAATCTCTAAACTATGCACTTTTTAGGCATCTAAAGAATAAAAATGATTTCTCAGACATTTAAACTTTCATTAAGGGTGTTGGTTAAATAATCGACATTATGATAAATAATCTGAGAGCATGACACAGGCAAACATACCATGTCCAAACCACATTATTAGTGCATAGCACCTAAAAAAAATTTCAAAGAAAGAAAAGAAACAAAGAGGGAAAAAAAAAGGAAAGGGAAGAGGAGGAGGAGGGGGATGACGGTGGCGCCGGTCAGTAAGTACAGAGTGGTACGGCCCCGTCTAGGCAGATGAATGGCTGACTAATAAAAAAAATATGATTAATTACAAAAAAAATTTTTAAATTATCAATTATTAATTTAATATTTTGTCAAACACTCCTCAAATAAAGGTAATGAAAAAGAAATGAAAATTATTATACACTAGAATTTGACTCATTACGAAAATGATAATTTTTTTTTAATATGGTTTCTGAAAGAAGTAATAAATTAAAAAGATTGATGCTTTTTTTTAAATAAATAAAAGAGAAATTTTTTTATCAAGAAGTATTAAGTGGATATATTTTTCAAGTAAATATTGAATTTTTTTAAGTAAAAAAATGATATTTAATTATTATTTAAAGTAAAAAGACATAATCATCCTATTTATTCTAATTCTTATTTTATAAAAAATTTATTTGTAAATTTTCTAACAAAATGCCTTCAAATTCAATAAAAACTTTAATAACAATGGAGATGTACAGTATTAAATTATTATACCATATGCTTATTTATTTTTGGCTGAGAATCGATATTGTAGACAAGTATTTTTATTTATGGGCAATAGATACCTTTTCTATTTTAATTTTTAATTGAATTTCAATTTATATTTTACTTTTACATATATATATATATATATTCATTCTTGCTAAACTAGAAATTTTTTACCAATTTCAAAACCAAAATTGATATTATCACTGAAAGTCAAATATTATAACTCAAATGACTTAAAAAAAAAAAGAAATTATTTAAAATTATTTTAATTCATAATTTTTAAGTTAAAGATTAAATGGACAAACTTTGCTAAATATTATTTTTAAATTAAAGATTAAATGGATAACTTTGTCAACAAAGAATGACATGGGGTAATCCTTACATGCCACGTGTCCTCATACTACCTCCATCGGCACCCAAATATCCGACTTGAAAGTCGCACCGGACAGCCCAAATCAGAAGCGTGCACCGCAAGCCTCTACTTAAATTTAAGATTTTCTCCTCCCCTCCCTTGCCTTGCTTTTCCCACTACTACTCAGGCTGCAAGTTTGCCACGAAAGCGGCCCTTCTTTCCTTTTTCCAGTTTGAAATATCCGATTTTCCGGTTTCAACTTTAAGGTTTAGATCGTTGTATCGAAGGTTTTTGACGCCCTTTTTGATCATCCTTTTTTTTTTTTTTTTGGTCACGTTGTGTCGTCGATGAAATCGGACCCGATATTTCAAAATCCACGCACAAGAGTCCGGTCTCCTCCACCTCGTTCACGACGCCGGGACCGTTTACCTAGTTCAGAAAGGTTGTTTTCCCTGAGGCAGGTGGCCCAGGAAGCAATGTCATCCTAATAATGATGAAATCATATGAAGTTACTTCCAACTTCTAAGCAAGATATATATATATATATATATATATATATATATATATTTGTATATTTATGTAGGATTTTTGCCATTGTAAGATTTGATTTGTAAGAATGTACCTTGATAGTTTTAGCATCCCACTCAAATGTTGAAGGATCTTGACTACCCTTTTTTTCCTGTAATTCAAATTTTAAATTTGTTTATTAATATTTTTTAAAAATATCAACATGAACTAAAAGATAAAAAGATCTTTACCTTGATTGTATTTAACGTGGAACTGATTAAAGTTGGAATTGCTCTAGTCCCAGCAAAAGCATCTCCCTCAACTGATAAATTCTGAAATCTAACTTCAATCTTAGGAATCTCAATTCCCACCCTGTTGCCAAACAAAACTTACAACATAAAAGATTCAAATAACAAAATGAAAACAAAGAATACTTTCATTAAAGAAAAAAAAAAAAAGAAGTTTTAGTAAGTAAACCTGTCAGTTCTGTTCCTTAATCTTGTCAAGAACCTCTTGTTGGACTTTATGTGACCCACATGATAATAAATAAACCAAGATAATTAAATCAAATTATTAAGGTAAAATTATAAAGTAAATCCTATTCAGTTTAACTACTCTAGTGATAA
>JBBYHM010000025.1:8068809-8083644 GCA_038381775.1 Adansonia rubrostipa
TCCAGCTGTTTATTCCAATTTGAATTATATCAGTCATCAACTTGCTGGCTATTTTGTGGTACTGCTGGTGCCCGTTAGATCCGATTATACGTACAGTTTTTTTTATTAATTATGTAAATATAAATAAAAAATAAATTATTAAATATTTTAAAATTTTAAATATGATTATGATATTAGAGTTATTTATGAGTTATGTTGAAGTTTAAATTTTTTTCAAATCTCTTACTCAAGCTCGAATCATCCGTGAACTCATTTAATATTAAAAAAATTAATATATTTATTATATTTTAATATTTATAAATTTTTATAATTAAATTTATATAAAATATTTTTTTATTAATTAAATAATGATTCATGTACAGGACTGACTAAAAAATCTCAAATCAATGTCTAATCTATTCATATAAATCAGAATTAAATAAACTATTTAACCTTTGAATAAATTTATATAATATAAATCATCCTTATTATATAATCTTTATATCTATTAAAATTATATTCATGTCATATTTTATAGTGTTTTAAAATCTTCAGATTTAGTGCTACTAACGACAAAGAATATTATAACGAGGAAATGATTTCTAGAATCCGCATTGGTGACTTAAGACTCGATAGAACAAGTTCTACCACTTATGGACGACCGGCCTAGTAGGTAAGAAAAATATATGCATATAACAATTATTTTATGCACATAAAATGATACATATTTTATTTATTTTTAATATATTTTATTAGATATTTATTATTCGTAAATTTTTTTATGAATTTTTTTTATTAATGATATATAGAATAATTACCAAATATATATCTATATATATAGGGAGAGAACCTATCTCTTTTGGTGTCTTGGATTAAAGAATGGGTGTCCTAATTTCCTTCAATTTCGTAAATCTCATTTTATAATTTATTTTAAGATTTTAGTTCCGAACTTTCAAAATGAAATCTTAACCGTTGAAATTCTTTTTTGAAGACATTACATTAATTATTTTTATATCTTTTAATATTAACATAAAGAAAAAAAAATCACCTACAAAAAAAAAATTGCTTAAGCTTTGCATGTGGGTATTATGCTTTTAGATCTGGTAAATATCAGTTAGGTGTATTTTATTTATATTAATTTTCTTAAAAGAAGTCTCTGTATACTATTAGGCTAAAATAACCCAAAAAAAATCTTTAAATTTATTATTTTATTTAAATAAATCTTCGTTAATTTTTAATCTGTATCAAATAAATTTTTAATTTTTAATTATACCCAACTAAACTCTTAATTTTCAATTTACACATCAATAAACTTCAATGTAAATCAATTCTTTGGTTTTTAGAGACAATATTGTTGTTTTAATTAGTTTCCTTTATCTCTAAGATACGTAGAAATTTGCGTGCATATAATTAGGAGAAATTCTTTCTTGAATAACTCACAAACCATATCTCCGGCGGAGCGACGCACGTACGCAAGGCTGGCGGGGCCTGTGGCCTGTCCCGTGATTGCCTTGTTAGCTTTTTAAGGTTTTATTGAAAATTTTTTAATTTTCCTTTAATTTTTGGGACTTTAATCCTATCTACTTAGATTAGCAATGAAGAAGACATTATTTGTTTTTGTTTTCGAACCCCTAACTTCCAAAAGTGGTTACCACATTCATGTCATATGAATTAATGCTCGAGAAGGATTTCATTTGAGTAGATTCGTTTATTGGTAAAGTTATATTACGACTCGAATAAAATTTTTAAATTTAAGTTTAGGTTTAAATTTGATTCAATCCAAAATTATTGTTTTTAATATATTAAAAATTATTTTTACAATAATTTTTATAGTTTTATAATTAAATTTAAATGAAATTATTTTATTTAATAAATAATAATTCGGACAAGTTTAAATTTAGATCTGATCCAATTGAATCAGGCCTATTGAACCAAGCCAACTACTTGGCTTTCAAACAAGTCTACATTACCCGAGTGATTAGTTCAACATCATGTTTATACATTTTTATTCAAAAAGTTCGATTTCATTTTTATTTGAATACGAAAATTTAAATTTTACTCTTTAAATAGAGATTATGAATTATTTATCGATTTAAACTTAAATGCCTGATATGCAATTCGAATATTTCAGTTTCTTAATATTCTTTTAATCACATTTTAAAGCTCAAAATTTCCTTTTTTTTAATATTTTCTATCTTTCATACTTGAAAAAAAATAATTAAATTAAAAGAATTAATAAATTAGCATTTTTTTTAATCCACTTTTTTTAATTCCAATTTTAGATATAGAGTAGCCTAACCAAAAAAAAAAAAAAATCATAAATTCGCTATCATAATCCCTAAAATAGGGCTATTTTACAAACTAAGATTCACGGATGCACCCAATGCAACATAAATCAAGCCTTAATTTCATCCCTTCTTGATTTCTTTCCTTTATTTATTCTATTTATCTATCTATTATTGTTTTCATGGTGTAATAATAATAATAATAATATTATTATTATTATTGTAAGGGCCATTTTGACCCAAGCCCAAACCCGACCCATCAGCCCTTCAAATATCAAATACAGTTCTCTCTCTCTCAATCTCTCTCTCTCACTGACTCTATTTCTCTCCCTCCCTCTCTCCTTTTTTCGCTGTCGCTGGAAACAATGGAGCCGTCTGTCGACGACTTAGCCGACGATCTTCAAAGCGTAAGCTTCACCTCCACTTCTACTGCCACCATAAACCGTAGCACCAGCTCAGGGTCTGCCTCCAACTCCGGCTCTTCCTCACTCGCTCCCTCGGCTCACGGCTCCTTCTCTTCCAAACCCCTTCGTTCTGGCTCCCTCTCCCTCGCCGACCTCCGCTTCTCCCTCCGCCTCGGCTCCGGCGATATAGGCTCCGTCTACTTAGCCGAGCTCAAGTCCCAACCCGCACCTCCCGACACCAATGCCGCCGATTCAAACAAAAGCAGCAAAAGCGAAGTCGTTTTTGCAGCGAAGGTGATGGACAAGAAAGAGCTAGCGTCGAGAAGTAAAGAAGGGAGAGCGAGGACCGAGATGGAAATACTCGAATTGTTAGACCATCCTTTTTTACCTTCGCTTTACGCCGCCATCGATTCCCCTAAATGGCTCTGTTTATTGACGGAGTTTTGTCCAGGCGGCGACCTTCACGTCCTCCGTCAGCGTCAACCTCTCAAACGTTTCCCCGATTCCGCCGTCAGGTAACATCCTCCCCGTTAATCGTTAACGTCCTTTTTTTAAAAAAATTAATTTTAAAAACCTTTTCTCTTTTATTTTTTCTGGATATTTGAGAGAGTGACGGATCGGGAGAAATGGGCTCACAAGGGTGGGGCCCAGATTGATGCCCAGATTGTTTCACGCTGTAAATCGGATCTGATTCATTTCGTTATTTTTGGTTATGGTTGACGGTAGATCCGGGGGGCTGATTGGACTATTCGGTCAAAACTTGTAGGAGATTTGACTTTTTTTAGCTAGAAAGCCAATAAATTTGAGACACCTATTAAGTACAATTATCGACTGTAGTGCCTTAAATATCGCATCAATGCCACTCTGACCTTGTTTTTAATTTTTGGCTACCAAGGGGCCAATTAAATTACTGCCGTTGTTGCTTCCTTTGCAATGCTTGCTTCCAATCTCAAACCCAAATAGTAATTACATATTATATTTTTATTTTTTAAAAGTAGTTAGAGATAGCCAGCTCAGCTCAATCACACGGCAGACAGAGTCAAATCATGATCCCATCATTTAGTATTTTTTGTTAAGATTAATAATTAATTAATTATTAATCATCTACTGTGTGCTACTATGATTTTTTTTTGGGGCGTGGGGGCTTAAACTTAGGTACCTTTAAGAGTATTAATACATTTTGCCACCTCGGTTGGCTTGTGTAATACTTATTACGAAATTACTCATCGCGTTTGTGAGATTTATAAATTTATATCATGGTAGTTATGTTAATGAAAATTGTTACATGACTGATATGGAGTCTGAGAAATTAATGAGAATTGGATCAGCACTAGGGCAAGTCGTTCATCTCAAGTATTATTGTATTAGTATCTTTGATATGTGCTTCATGATCAAAAGTACTAAGCAGACTCTTTTTCGGAAGCTTTGTTAGAAGTAATGATTAGTGGGTAGTGAAGCCATACATGCATATCTTTTATTTGGGATCATATAATAATAATAATAATAATAATAATAATAATAATATATGAAAAACTTTAAAATAATTGATCATATTCATATGTGGTACTTACCCCAAGTTAAGTGATCATATAGAAATTTTTTTGACCCAGGAACTTGGAATCAAGTAATGTAATCTAATCTATGTTACTTTGATTCTTATTTTTTTTTTTTAAAGTACCTGTTTATGTATTTAGAAATGAGTATAAGGTATAATCTTCCAATTATATAAAAAAATTTTTAAATATTGAGCATACCGATAATAAACATATACTTATATCTAACACTTATTCCAAAATCTGAATATATAATTATATTTAACACTTATCCGAATCCGTTTATTATGATTTGAATACCCTTTTTCTTTTTCTGGATTTCTGGGATTTGTTTAACAAGTTGAAGCTTTGATCCCAAATCCAAGTGTCATGGATTTGAATACTCCTTTTCTTTTTCTGGATTTCTGGGATTTGTTTTATAAGTTTAAGCTTTGATGACGGTAGGCCCTGTTTTCTTTTCTTTTTTCATACAGCTCTCTGGCCCCTCCCCTGTTAAGTCTCCTGTCTGTGTCACCGCCACCTAGCCATTCAATAACTAATAATGACGACGGTGATAAGATATTCATATGACCACCATTTATTTAAGGGGAATAAAAAATCAGATCAATGGAATCAGAATTATTATTCTTTGCTACCACTAACTGGACTTGGAAAGGATTTTGTATTTCAGAAACTAAGGTTAAAGAGACGACGACAAATCATTTTCCAAATCTTTCCACTTTGATTATCAGCACTCAGTTGTTGCATGATTGATGGAAAATGTTTCAGTATGCCTTATAAAATATTACATGATTAAGAAATTATTCTTATTTTTCATTTATGTCCTAATGCTTTTTTCTATTAGATTCGTGAATCATTTCAAAAATTTTTAACTTGTTTGATATTGGAACCCACCATAATTTTATTAATATTTCCACTAAAAACGAATCAGATTCAGATATGTTCTTTGCTTTTTTGAACATTATACCATTCTAAGACACACCAAATACTAGGGAACATCTAGGAAGAGAGCAAGGGGCATATGCTGCAATATAAGGACACAAGTTGGATAAACATTTTATTGCTTTACTCCCCCCCCCCCCCAAAAATTGAAGATTTTTGCCTCATTACATTAATCTGTTTGCATGAAAAGATTCTCAGGAAGCTAGAAAAAGAGACACATAGGTCCTTTATAGTATTCATAATGTAGTAGAGGTAGAAGCAAAACAATTTCTTGTCTTAGTTTAGTGTGTAAAATCATGTTTAAAATCGCAGTGGATGAATAATAATGGCAGTAGGTCCTTGTGTCCCTTTGCTAATCTGATCAAAAAGTACATTACAAATATGAGCATCTCAATTATTTTCTTGTCTACAATTTTTATTAATAAAGAAAAGAGTATATCTCTCTTATCTCCTGGTATCTGTGGGCCCTGGTTCGGGATTGTAATATTATGAAGTTGTTGGTCTTAATTAATCTAATGAGATAATTATGAAATTACTGATTAAAATTATAGGTAGTTGAATGCTTTGTTGGTTGGTTGCATTTTCTAACACAAGTTTTTTATTCTTGGTGCAGGTTCTATGCATCGGAGGTGGTGGTAGCTTTAGAGTACCTTCATATGCTGGGGATTGTTTACCGTGATCTAAAGCCTGAAAACGTGTTGGTTCGATCAGATGGTCACATTATGCTCACGGATTTTGACCTCTCTTTGAAATGTGATGATTCTACGTCGACACCCCAGATTATTTCTGATCAAAAACCACCAGTGCCAGGTCTGCAAAGCGACTATCCTATTGATCATCCTCCTTTCACATCCTCTTCATGTATTATTCCAAATTGTATAGTGCCTGCTGTGTCATGTTTCCACCCAAAACGCAAACGCAAAAAGAAGGCTGCCCACCGCAGTGGGCCAGAGTTTGTGGCTGAGCCCATTGATGTCCGGTCCATGTCTTTCGTAGGGACACATGAATATTTGGCACCGGAAATTGTGTCCGGTGAGGGCCATGGCAGCCCTGTGGATTGGTGGACACTGGGGATCTTTATGTATGAACTGTTTTATGGGGTAACACCATTTAAGGGTGTGGACCATGAGCTAACCTTAGCCAACATTGTGGCTCGAGCCCTTGAGTTCCCCAAAGAACCCACAGTGCCCGCAGCAGCTAAGGATCTTATTTCCCAGCTACTGATCAAGGATCCCGCAAGGCGGTTAGGATCCACAATGGGTGCATCAGCCATCAAGCACCACCCATTCTTCCAAGGGGTTAACTGGGCATTGCTAAGATGCACAACCCCACCTTATGTACCTCCACCATTTAGTAGAGAAGTTGTATCAGATGATAGCTGTCCAGAGACCCCAGTAGACTATTATTAGTTCAAGTAAAAGAAACAATCCGTAAATAAGAAAATTCAAGAATCCCTATAGCAATCATGTAACTTGAGTTGTGATATTATACTTTGGAATCAACCTCTTGGTACAGTCACGCGTTCCCAACTGCACGTGCTGCCATTCGGGGCCATGCCCATCTTTTAGCTCAGGTCATTTGTACATTCACCCATATGACTTCTGAGAAGATTAAAGACTGAAAATTTCATCTGTACAAACCCCAGCAAATATATTGTTTGGCTAGGGGACAAATGCTTCAGGTTTGTAAGAATTGTTGTCACGACAACGACCCTAACATAATCTTTAAAACTCTTTTGTGTGGTTGTAGTGATATGAGGAAGTAGATTGAATCCTACTTTTTTGAAGGGAATATCATGCGTCAACTAATGTATCAAATGTTCATATATAATATATTTTTATATTTCATGGTCCAATTTGAGGTTATCTAAGTTCGAGGTTAATATTGGAGTATTGGATCCCGACAATCCATGTGTCTGTAAAAGAAGATCGATGTTGACTTAGGGAAGGGACAGCCGGTGGCGCTGTGTGATAGGCTGTGCGCCGATCACGGAGAGGGGGTGGGGGTCAGAGAATGGGCATAACCATGACTCCATGAGGGACGGAAATTGGTGCTTCGTTGTTTGTATTGGTGGTGCAAGATGATGCCCCCCACCCCACCATGTGATTTGTTTACTCCTTGGGGAAAATGTGGGGGCATTTGCCATGAACCTTTTAGTTAGGCTCACATGATCCCTGAGTACTTCCATTATGATGCCATCAAAACTCGAAAGGTTTAATTTTTCTTTGTCACCCTTTTTATTGGCATTTAGTGCAAATCCATATTGGGGCATATGTAAAAGAAGTTAATATCTCATTATACGAATTTCTTTTACATAACGAAGTTGTTGTTTGAGAATAGAGTAAGATTATTGATATTATGATTCGAATTTTAAATTTGGATGTTATCTTTTAAAAATATCTACATGAACTAACTGAGCTGAGCTCTGCATCAAATGTAAACTTTATGATATGTTGTAGTATTTTAATCTTGTATAATAAATTAAAAAACTTCGTTATTAATGTATCAAATACAAACTTTAAATTCAATGAATATATACTTTTATTCTTTGTTAGAATTAGAGTCGAATATGCCTATTTAACAAATGAATCTAGTTCAAGCGAAAAACTGTAAAAAGATGATTAAATTTATTTCCTCATTCAATAACAGATAATTGTTAAATTTAACAAATTCATTAAAATTATAGACTAAAATTCACCTATAATCCATACCATTTAGTGAGGTTTCCCTTTTCATCAATTAGCTTTAAAAATTATATTTATCATTTACCATCTTGACTAATGTTTCATTTTCATTATAATTTTTAAAAGTTACATTTTATTCATTATTCATTTTTAAAAATTATATTTACCATTCACAAACTTTTCAAATTTTATCATTGATCTCTTTTTTAGTCAAAATAAAAGAAAGAAAAAAGAATATCCATTTAGTAACATGACAATTGACAAAGTTCATATACCAATTTTTATCAGCATTATAGGTATTGATTAGTTTTTTATCTTCTTGAAAATATATATATATATATATAATGTATATATTTTATATTTAACACACTTAATTCTATTAAAATAAAACTTATTTTTTAAAGACTTAATCAAAACTTAATTACTAAAGTTTCAAAATCAATATTTGTAACCAATTTTTTCAAATAATTTGAAAAAAACACATTTATTTTATATTTTTCTCTCATATCTCTTATTTTTTAGAATAAATATGAAATTTATTCCAATGAATATGTTATATATAAGCTATATACATCATAGAAATATTTTTCTTCTTTCAAAAAACTATTTTTGAAAAGATTTTTTTTAAATTATATGATTTTATACTTTTAAAATTAATTTATGCATTCAATTTTTCAACTTTTTTAAATTATTAATATCTTTTTTTATTTTTCATGTATAAATAAATTTTATTCAAACAAAATAAATGTGTTTTCTTTCAAACATAAATAATTGACATATATATATATATATATATATATATATGAAAATTATTTTTCATGGACATTTACACATGTGCATCATGTTACATGGCTTGACAATTAAAGTTTACTTAAATATATCGTAATTTTTTAACTTTAACTAATAGATTCATAAATGGTAAAATCTCTTAAAAGATCGTGGATTTTGGAATATTAAAATTTTAAAAAGTTATGGATTAAAATTAAATATTAATCAATGGTGAAAGGTGATAAGCGTAACTTTTAAAGGTAATGAATGAAAATAAAGTATTAATAAATATTATAGCCAGTCAATGCAATTTTTATAAGTTATGAATGAAAATGAAATATGAATAAAAGATTGTAAATCACCATAAAATTTTACAAAAGAGTTAAAAGTAGAGAAAAAATTTTTACATGCCCCAAAACAAGGTTTAATAATTTGAGCATGTATTTTTTAGTAAAGGATAAGTTGATTTAAAATATCTTATTTCTTTAAAAATAATCAAATGGGTATTTTGTTGATCTCCTTTGTAACAATCAAATGAATAATTATGTAATTTGTTGATAGAGCCCTCGAATTTTTTAATTTTAAGAATCAAATTTAATTAATGAAAATCTCGATTGAGACACATTTTTTTAATTTTACAAGCAACAAAAAATTTATTACATGTCTTATGTTTTTAATTATTTTCTAAAAAATTTAATGTACTTCAAAAGTATCTATCATCTTACTAACTCCTTTTGTAAATTTTAAAAACTCTGTGAATTAAATAATTTCTCTAAAAATACCAATCACAAAAGAAATAAAAAGCACTTTAAAACCATAATGGGCCATCTCTTGAAAATATGGGCTCAATGCTGAGCTCATTGGGCTAAGATTTTGGAATAGGGGCCCATATATTGAGCCTACTGAGCTAAATGCTCTCTTTTATTTTCTTCTCTATTCTTCTTCTTCTTCTTCTTCTTCTCCTTCTCGACATATCTCAGAAAGCCAAAAGGAAAAAAGAAAAAGAAAGAGAAAAAACGCAAATGGAAGAACCACAAAACGGAAATGGAAAATTGAGTACAATCGCGGAGGAGGAGGAGCCGGTGATAGGACCAGGACCCGCCCCTCGAGCTCGGCCCAAGCGCCCGCTCCAGTTTGAAAAAGCATATCTTGATTCCCTTCCTTCAGCTAACATGTAACTTAATTTTTTTTTCCTTTTTTTTTTCGAAGTAATTATCTATTAATTGGTCGAAGTTTTGTGTTTTTATCATGGATTAATTAGGGTTTAATAAATTTGTCTTTATTGCTTTGGGGTTTAGGGTTTTGAATTATAGTCTTTTCCTTTTGTTTTTTGAAGTAGGGAAAAAAAAGAAGCAAGTAGCAAAGGAAACAACAAAATAAGCGTTAATTTGTTTGTAACATAAGGAAAGTTAAACACATTGAAGTTGTGAATACAGCTCTGAGGGCTATTGATTTTTGCCTTTGTCGTGCTTTCTAGGTATGAGAAAAGCTATATGCATCGGGATGTGGTTACTCATGTAGCTGTATCGTCTGCAGATTTTTTCATTACTGGAAGTGTTGATGGTAAGTTTTATGATGTCAATATTCATAAACAATATCTACAAGACTCATTTTCTCATGTCTGCTTTAAATGAATATGCTTCTCGTTTTCTCGTACGGGTTTTTGGTTTAAGTTTTATCACGTACTAGCTCATAAATTGCTTGTTGATCCTTGTTTGTTTTATTTATTTATTTTTACACTAGGGCATTTGAAATTTTGGAAGAAAAAGGCTATTGGGATTGAGTTTGCTAAGCATTTTAGATCCCACCTGGATCCCATTGAAGGTCTAGCGGTGAGTTTTCCCTCCTTGTTTAACAGTATGCATGCTGTATTTAAAGCTTAAACGTGTATTTTTTAATTGATCCTTGCTTAAGTAATAATATTATGCATGTAGGCTGTAGGTTTTTTTACATGTAAATTAAAATTGTTTATTGCTGATAGACCTGCCATCAGTGTTTACTTTTTGTTATTATATTGGACTGACTGCCATGGATTATTTTAAGTAGAAGTTGTGTTAATCTGATCTTTAATTTCAGCCATTGTGAATTACTTAGCTAATTTCTAACTTTCCCGTCTAATTTCATTTGTCACAGCTTTCTATTAAATAGTGCATTCTTATTTTGTGGATATGGGCCCATGATTGCTTTAGATTGCGAGACCAACTGGGTTTTACATGGTTTATTTGTTTTCTTCTATCATCCTCTGAATTTTGATTTCAGTAGATGTGCTGATCTTTTTGTAACCCCATGATTGTTGTTTGAAGATGTAGAGAACTAGATTGACTTATTTATCATTTTTAATCATTAATTTCTTCAAGATTTGTATATTTACGAACAAACTTAATAAGATTTTAAAGCATTTATGTTATTATAATATGAAAACAAATGTTGCCGCAAAATTCAAAGGTACAATGAAAGACTTTTAATCAGTATGGTTTATTTTTATTCACTTCTCTCTCTCTCTCTCTCTCTCTCTCTCTCTCTCTCTCTCTCTCCATAGATCCTATACATGGCTTTCATGTGAAAGATATATTTCTCCAAAGTGAATGGTTGAATGCAATGTATATTTGTGCATTTTGTTGTTTTAAAAGATTTGTTTTAACATTCAAAAGTCTTTTTTTTTTTTTTGGTTCATTTGAAAAGCACATCCTTTAGGCTTTTAGCTTTCTTTAGCGTTTATTATCTTTTTTCAATTTTCTGTGAGCTTGTTGTTGGTGCAGTCATCAACCATGACCTGTTCAGCCGTGCAGGTTAGTGCAGATGGTTTACTTTGCTGTACAATTTCTAGCGACCGTTCTGTGAAAGTATATGATGTGGTCAACTATGACATGATGGTCATGATTCGCCTACCTTTTGTTCCTGGTGCTGTTGAATGGGTCTACAAGCAAGGGGATGTCAAAGCTAAGCTTGCTATTAGTGATAGAAATTCATCATCGGTCCATATATATGATGCACGAGCTGGTTCAAATGAACCTATCATCTCAAGAGAGGTATCTATACAATATTGAAAGTTTGCACAATCTGAATTTTTAAAACTCTTCCTCTTTTCCATTTATTTATAAATTTATCAATTTCTGTTTTGCTTTCCCTGCTTGGACTCGTATTGTCCAGATACACATGGGCCCAGTGAAAGTAATGAGGTACAATTCTGTATTCGACATTGTAATATCTGCTGATGAGAAGGGAATTATCGAATATTGGAGCCCTGCTACGCTTCAGTTCCCAGAAAGCGAGTATGTGCTGTTCACCTTGGCAACCATTAGCAATGTACTTTAATAACCAGGCAGATTTACATTTTTTCGATTCATTTAGAGATGACTTCAGTCTCATTTGGATTACTCTAGAAACTTTCTTTCCATTGTTCCAGACCATTGCTGTATTCTGAGTATGGTGTTATGTTGAGCTTTTCACTTGTAGATGAACATAGTTTATTATTTTAATTGGTATATATGGTGCATGCAGGGTCAATTTTAGATTGAAAAGTGATACTAATCTCTTTGAAATTGCAAAATGCAAGACAACTGTTTCGGCAATTGAGGTATGATACTCTTGCATTCAAGTTAGTTTTTCTCTGGATTTCATGGCTATAATTTTTTTTGGTTTTATGTTTCATTTGTTTTCTCATTGTAAAGGAGACTGCTATGAACACTGTAATTTATTGCTATTCAGGTGAGCCCAGATGGTAAGCAATTTGCTATTACCTCACCTGATCGCAGGATACGTGTCTTTTGGTTCAGAACTGGTAAATTAAGGCGAGTTTATGATGAATCCCTTGAGGTAAAATTAGTACCTGGTGGATTTTTATGGACTTTTTTGGAATTTGTAATTATTTTCAAAACCCTTTTGATTAGGTGGCCCAAGATCTTCAGAGAAGTGATGCTCCCATGTACCGGCTGGAGGCTATAGACTTTGGCAGAAGAATGGCGGTCGAAAAGGAAATTGAAAAAACTGAAACTGCACCTCAACCAAATGCAGTTTTTGATGAAAGCTCTAATTTCCTCATATATGCTACTCTTCTGGGGATAAAAGTAAGAAGTTAGTTTCTTCTTATTAGATTCTGCAGCAAACAACAAGCTGAACCATTTTTAGAACCAGTAATAAGTATAAACTTTTGTGCTCTCTTCATTCTCTAATACTTGTTTATTTCCTTGTCTATAATTTTGATAGGTCGTAAATTTACATACCAACAAAGTTGCTCGAATACTTGGAAAGGTGGAGAGCAATGACAGATTCTTGAGAATTGCATTATATCAAGGTGACCGAAGCAGCAAGAAAGTGAGAAAAATTCCAGCTGCTGCTGCAAATGTCAATGAAAGCAAAGAGCCATTAACAGATCCAACTCTCTTGTGTTGTGCTTTCAAGAAGCATAGGATCTATTTATTCAGGTATAAGAATCTGCCGCAAGACTTCTACTGAATATAACAGCATGTTCGAATTTAAATTTTCCATGTAATGCATCATGCCACAGAGGTTGACTTCTAAACCCTACATGTTTGAATCACCGTCAAGTTACACCTGTTATTGAAGTCTGAATAGATGTTTGGTTATTGGTGTCATAGACTCAAAGCAATATGTCAATATATTTGGATAAAAAAATCAGGTGTCAGTGTATTATCTTCTACATTGACAACGTCACAGGTCTGGCTTATGGACCTTTGCATTGGTTGTTTCTTTAAAAATAGATTTCATAACTGTTAAGGTGCCTGATACATTTTGCAGTCAATAATATGTTTCACCTTTTGGATACATTTGTTTACTCTGATGGCTTTTAATGGTTTATGTAGTCGACGAGAACCAGAAGAACCTGAAGATGCTACAAAAGGAAGGGATGTCTTTAATGAAAAGCCACCTGCTGATGAGCTTCTGGCTGTATCCGATATTGGAAAAGCAGTTACATCGTCTCTTCCTGACAATGTGGTGAGTTTTCTTTATGTAAGGTGCATGGAAAGGGGAAACTAGGAATTATTGTGACCTCCTAGTTTCATTCTCAATGACAACCATAAGTTTATTAGACAAAAGTGCATAAAAATGAGAAGACCTTTGTTTGAATCTTTGAAAACATAAAGGTATGACATATTAAAAACAATTTTAAAATTTACCTAAGAATGTTTTAGTTTGAAACTTCTTTAAGAAAAGCTTTTAGGACAGGGGACCAAAAGAAATCCTTTATATCCCTCCCTCTCTTTCTTATTCTCTCTCTTTTGTTCCAGATACTGCACACTACAATGGGTGATATTCACATGAGACTCTACCCAGAAGAATGTCCAAAAACTGTGGAGAACTTTACTACACACTGTCGAAATGGCTATTATGATAATCTAATCTTTCATCGTGTCATCAAAGGATTCATGATACAAACAGGAGATCCATTGGGAGATGGTACTGGTGGGCAGTCTATTTGGGGAAGGGAATTTGAGGATGAGTTTCACAAAAGGTAACCATTTTTAGCTTTTTTGAAGATTAAGCATTAGCTTTTCTAGCAACATTCTAGAATTTTTCTGGTGTGAATGTGTACATTAATTGGAGGAGCACATGGATTAAATATTCCTACATCCTGACCCTCACCTGTTTGCGCCCCCCCCCCCTTGTTGATTGTGTGCCTCCAGTCATGCTCATATTAGTTTGGTTATGTGAGGCTTTCCATAGTGCTTTTATAGATACAGTTGATTTGGAATTTTGCCGGAACTAATATCATAAACAACGATGCAAATATCTTTGAGCTTATCAACCAGCTGCATGTTACTTCCTTGCTATGCTACTCTTGAGGTCTTTAGGATTGCTAGCCTATGGCATACCATGGTTTGTGTTATTTATTGGATTTCTGAGGTGCATTAGAGCTCAACTGACTGTCGGATCTTCCCTTGCAGTTTACGGCATGACAGGCCTTTCACCGTGTCGATGGCTAATGCTGGCCCAAATACAAATGGCTCGCAGTTTTTTGTAACCACAGTGGCTACTCCATGGCTGGACAATAAGCATACAGTATTTGGTAGAGTTGTTAAGGGAATGGATGTCGTGCAGGTATGTACAGCTCTACAGTCAATATTATAGGGCTATTGTTGCTGTTTTTGTTTATTTCTTTTGTCTCTGCACGCATATGCACACGTATGAGAGGACTCAATATATTCTTGACTTTGCTTTTCTTGAAAATATACTATACACACACACGCACACACACACA
>JBBYHM010000025.1:8094866-8105861 GCA_038381775.1 Adansonia rubrostipa
AGGATTGAAACTCCAGCTGTGATAGTATAAACGGCTATGTTTTGATCATGGGTTGAAAGCTTAGTAAGCACGATATTTTGGAATTTAAAGCCCAATATAAATGACAGAATCATTACTTGAAGCCCAGCTCAAACTTATAAATACTTAACAGCAACTTACCCAAAATCCCAGCAATCAAGGCAATTGGCAGGGTTTTTCCGTTTCTGATTTGGAAATATTTAGGGTTTATATCAAGAAAAAGCATTGTATCCATGGCTACCGCAAGCCATCACCAAAACTCAACAACTTCAACCAAAAAAAGGAAAACCCCGAAAAACCCCGAAGCCAATTTTCTATATGAACTCAATTTCTGCTCCAAATCCAAAGACCTCAAAGCCGCAATTTCCCTTTACGAGTCGGCTATTTCCAACAAAACTTGCCTCAACCAACACCATTTCAACACCCTCCTTTACCTCTGCTCCACTTCTGCCGCCGACCCTGAGTCTAAAAACGTTGCTTTAGAATATGGGTTTCGAGTTTTTGACCATATGAGGGTCTTAAATATCCATCCTAATGAAGCTTCTGTTACCGCCATTGCTCGTTTAGCCGCGGCGAAAGGTGATGGGGATTACGCTTTTGAAATGGTTAAAAAGTTAGGTGATTATCGGGTTTCGCCGAGGCTTCGTACTTATGAGCCTGCATTGTTTTGTTTTTGCCAGAAGTTGGAAGCTGAGAAGGCTTATGAAGTAGAGGAGGATATAAGTAAGATGGGGTTGAGCTTGGAAGAACCTCAAATTGCTGCTTTATTGAAACTTAGTGCGGATACTGGGAGAGGGGAGAGAGTTTACAATTATTTGCAGAAGTTGAGGAGGAGCATGAGGTGGGTCAGTGAGGAGACAGCGAAGGTTTTGGAGGATTGGTTTTGCAGTAAAGGAAGTGAGAGTTTTGAGAGAGCAAAATACGAGGTGGCTTTTGTGAAAGAGTCGATTTTGAGGAATGGGGGTGGTTGGCATGGGTTGGGGTGGATTGGGGAAGGGAAGTGGGTGGTGAGGAAAGGGAATGTCGAGCCGAACGGTCACTGCTGTCACTGTGGAGAGCAGTTAGATTGTGTTGATATTGATGATGTGGAGACTGAGAAGTTTGCGCTGTCGGTTGCTGGGTTGGCTATGGAGAGGGAAGTTAAAGCTAACTTTAGGGAGTTTCAGGTGAGGAAGATATTTGCGAAGTGCTTGTTCTTCCTTGAATTGGCTCCGTGGAGTTTAATTTACATTATGCAATGTTCTGTTACTTATCTTTGGTATGATTGATTGTATATATTGAATGAAAGAAACCTTGAAAACAGGGTTGTTGGTAACTAGGTGTACACCTTTAGTGTAGGTTGACGCTCTTGGAATTTTGTTGTTCCTGTTGCAAAAGGTTTGATATTTTGATTAATTTGCTTGTTACAATTTCATTATATGGTCTGTTAGTATAAAATTTGTTAAGGTTTGATGTTTGTTGTTATTACAATTTGTAGGATTATTAATTTCTTCTGTTGCTTTTGTATTTGAATCCATGGATTTAAGAATGTCCACATGAATCTTGCTTAGTCTTTCATACAATCAATCTGAACCCCACTCTCTATTTGCAGACTGCCAGAATAGTAATATGGAAGCCTACGCATACATCCCTTTATAGAGGTTTAATGTTTTAAGCTTGATGGTTAATTCGGAGTTCGGACCAATATAATGTGCAATGGCTAAAATTTCTTTGCATTATACAAATTTCTATAGACTAGGTTTCGATTTTTGGAGCATTCTTAATAATTTGGTTATGATCATTGCCTCTAGGAGTTAGCAGTGCATTCTTTATGCATGTTGTGATAGGTTTCTTTCCTTATTCTTTAATATAGAGATAAATGATATAAATTTTATAGTCAGTCATTTATAAGGATGTGAAACTATAACTTATGTGCTACTTAAAGAATTGGAAAACGTCAAAACATGAACAAGCCATAATATTGACATGAAAAATCATATCACAATATCACAATATTCCATTTCACCCAGTTCGTACTATTTTCTTCTTATTCATTTATATATCACTAATACAGGATTGGTTGGAAAAGCATGCTGATTATGAAGCCATAGTGGATGGAGCAAATATTGGGCTCTACCAACAAAATTTTGCAGAGGGTGGATTCAGTGTTCTTCAGGTTGTATATCCAACAGTTGGCTTGTTTAGTTTGCTCTTCTCTTGCTACGTCTTTCTGTCTCCCGATTTGTGTTACTGATTCTTGTTCATTTTTGTAAAAATTGCAATAGAGCAGCTCGATGCTGTGATAAAAGAAATGTATACTAGAAGTGGGAATAAATGGCCGCTTGTCGTCCTCCATAATAAACGTGTACGAACCCTCCTGGAAAATCCTTCCTACAGAAAGCTGGTGGAAGAATGGACGAGTATGGGTGCTCTTTATACAACTCCTAATGGTTCCAATGATGACTGGTATGGATATTGAGAAAAACGAACTTTGATTCATTCATTACTTTAAGCCCATTTGTTCCTTAGGTTAAATCTGATTCAAAATATCATGGTTTTGCATCAGTCAGTGCCCCTTTTTTAGCTTGACAAGTCTCCATATGCTTGCACTAGAAAATTTAGTATCAAAGTGGATATAGTAGCGGCTTCATCAGAAGTCATTTCACTATAGGTGGCACAGAATTCATGAAGGATTATTCTGTTTTTCAATTGCTAATTGATGTTAATTTGAGCTTGATAAAAAAATTCTGCTATATATAGGTATTGGCTTTATGCTGCTGTAAAACTTAGATGTCTGCTTGTGACAAACGATGAAATGCGGGATCACATTTTTGAACTCCTAGGAAGCGGCTTCTTTCTCAAATGGAAAGAAAGGCACCAGGTTTGTGCTGTCTGAAATCCTGAATTGACATTTAACAATATTGTTCCTATCTTTATTGTACTTCATACAAATTGTTGTTCTTGTTCTGATATAAGTGTTAAAAAGTGCATTTGGCAACTTTATTACTTCGACTTTTCATTTTTCTTGAAATACCCACGTTTGACACCTATGTCCGACGCATATTTGGACATAGGTATGCGACTATGAGGTATGACCCTCTAAATACATGGAAAAACTTTGAAATACTCAATATACCCGTGTTGGCACATACCTGTACCCGAAAATCATACCCGAGTAAACATAGGTTGGTAATATTTTACAACTTGCAGTTTACATTATTATTTTATTTTTCTGCATCAAGTTTTTGCTACGGAATGCTACTTAAATCTTCTATAACATGATTGCATCATGTCTAACGCACTGAAACTTGCAACTTTACTAGTAAGTTGAGCTAGTCTATGACTTTGAAGAAGACATATACTTCTTATTTAAGTCTCGCTTCAGCATATTCTGCTAAGTTATCGAAATGGTCCAATTCTGTCTTTGGACATGGATTTTAATGCATGACTTTCTATTTTGATTTTTGTTTAAATTCTTAAGGAAAGTGTCTTACTCATTTGTGATTAGTGTTAAATGGAATCTCACTTTATAAATTGACTTGTGTTTTATTTGTAGGTTCGATATACTTTTCTGAAAGGAAACCTGAAACTTCAGATGCCACCCTCATACTCTATTGTCATTCAGGTATCATCTGTTATTTGCTGTTGTACTTTCATTTGGTGGCATGTTCTACTTGAAGGCACTGTGACTGGCCGGTTGAACTGGGCTAGTGCCTAGTCTGGTCTAGTATATGTTATAGGACTGGAAATTTGGAGAACTAGTGAAAAATTGTTGAACCGGTAAAAACCCAGAAAAAACCTGAAGAGACAGGTTTAAGCTTATTTTTAATATATATATATATATTTAAAAAATTGTATTATTTAATGAGATTTGAAGTTGTAACCCAATGGATCTAATATTAAAGACCATAAAATTTAGCTAGATGTATTTTTTTATTAAGTATTCACTATATTTCATACTTATTTAATATTTAAATCCTATGTTAATTAAACAATCCGGTTGGCAGTTGAACCGGTGACATAGAGGTCATACTGGTTTGACCTCCAGTCCGGTTTTCCAAACATTGATTGAAGGTTATGATTTAGCTATTGTCTGACAACTTGTGTATTAAACTCTTAGTATTTCCATTGGAATATAAAGATATGAATCTCTGTTTCAGGAATCAGAAAAAGGATCATGGCATGTCCCCATTGTATGTGACAGCAACGAGGAGGCATCCAGAACTTGGCTCTGCATTACCAGGCCAGATCCTTGTGAAGATCGAGTAGGTAAAACAGCAATTGCTTCCAACATGGAAACTTGTGAAATTGTTAATGGTCCCTGTTGCAAGTTAGCGTTGCCAAAAGCAGGCGATTCTGAGAAGCTTTCAAGCGACAATCGCAGCCATGATAGTCAGGATTCCTATCAAATGTCTGATGATAAAACCAGATCCATGGCGTGTAAAAGGAAAGAGAGGTCCCCATAATTCACCACAGTTATAGCTACTTCTAATTATGAATGGCAAGCTGAAGCCTGTTTCCACCCCAGAGGGTTTTTTTTTTTTATATTTTCAATGGAAATAATCTTCCAATTCTGCTTCAAATTTTCCATATGCAGCAACTTCACCCCCTGTAACACTCTGGTTTTTTTCTGTACATTAATAATATTACTATATTTCCCTAATGTCTTTCAAGGAAGAAGGTATAAAAGTACCATTAAGATGAGTTTTGATCTTAAATGAAATGTTATAAAGTACGTATCATGGACATTACCAGTTTGACAAGGGGAAAAAACTTTTTCTTTCTCCCCACCAATTTTACTAATTGAGTTTCAAATCTTTATCGATATTTTTTATCCTCAATTTAAGCCATTTTGTTGATCAACCAAAGAAATAATGAGTGTCCAACTCCTAATTTAGTTGGTTCGTAAGGTGGTCATAATAGAAGGGTTATACTCGATTTTTTTAATTTTAAAAAAAAGAGTAAGCTATGATAACAAACGAAATTAACACATATAATTATTGTTCTATTTCCATCTCAAATTCCACAAACTTTGAATGCATATATTCATAAAAACAATCTATATATGTAGAAAGATACTAAGGTATATTTTGATGAAACTCTTAAAACACCTTTGTTGACAGCTATACATTAATGCTGCCATGAATAATAAATGACACACTTAAAACCATGAATTTTAAAGAGCATTTGAGGAAACACAACACTATTCTTTTTTCTTCTCTTTCTTTTTTCTTTTATCATTTGAAAATGTATTTTACGATTCCTGGAATATGAACGTTCATGAAGTAGTCTTCCCAGTCAATGGATTTGGGGTCGAAGTAGAACATATCGCTCTCCACCAGGCTTAATCTCGCAGCCCTTCGCAACTTCTCGGTGTTTAAATCATCAAAGCTGTACCCAACAAACAACGAAGTTAATTTTTCGTCGATCTTCGAAGTTGTCAGAAATTGAATCCCGATTATTAAAACTAAAAATGCACGCCACTTTACCGTCAGATAACACTGTAAACTTAATAGTCTAATGAATTAAGAGATTCAGAACATTAAAAAATTTAGAGGACGTACGTGGCATTGAAGAACAAGTATGGTCTATAAATATCTACCAATCGCATAACAAATTTGATCTTCCTATTAAGATTGCTGTAAACACCTTGGAAGTACTGACAAAATGCTGCATTTGCCAATTCCAATCCCTGTAAAACAAGAACAAAGAGAAATGATAAATTTATTAGTTAATTAATCAAATAATTGGAACTTTTTGAAGCTTCAAAAAGAAAAAAAAAAACGAGACCCTTTTCAGACCTTCAAAAGTAGTAAGTATCGAACTGCCATGTATCTGTGGAAGCTCTCCATGCTTTTCATGACTGTAACCTTGCCAACTATTACAGGCTTTCCATCCTTGTTGATCCATGGTTTCTTGGTGAAGTAACGGAAGCCATAGTCTTGAAGATTAGTATATTTTATGGGGTTGCTGACTGAGGAACCGACGTGATAAATGGACTCGTATGGTTGATTTGATGCATGAGCTATCATTGCTACAATCATGGCGTTCACCACCATGTCAGCTGGTATCTGCAAATTGTAAAATAAAAAAATAAACCCTCTCAATAGTGGACCTGTAAGAAGCAGTGACTAACTATGTTTTGATCTGATCTCAAATTTTGGAAATTGGCAAATGCAAATATTAGATAAAAGTCTACCCAAACTTTTTACTTTTTTTTTTTTTTGGTCAAATGAGATAAGCATTCATCCTTGACGTGTTCATATAGACCAAATCAAATCCAAACCCAAAGCATTTTTATTTTTGTTTGTTCAAATCCAATCCGGATCAAATTCCGAAAACCCATTTTAAAAGTTAATATACTTAAAATTGCAAGTTTCAATGCTATGTGTTGCATATAAAAATTCTGTTTTCAAATAGATTTGACATATTTTTGTAAAAAATTTAAAAAATTATCATTACGTATCGATTTAGTCCTATAAATTAAAACTCAAGGTCCGTCATTAAAAAATGAAAAAAAGTTAAAATATGAAAGTATTAAAGTTCAAATCTTAAACTTAAAAAAACTCATTCAAAATCATAGTTAAACTCGAAACTCAATATCTAAAGACTTTTACCTTTACCTATGTAGCAAAAATGGAGGATAATTTTGAACTCACCAAATCAACTACTGCCTCCGCATCTCCAAGAAAGAATGTCAATTTTCCTTTGGCATAGCCAACTGCAAGGCTATCGATGGTTCTATATATTATAAACAAAAAGAAGTAGAATTAGTTTAAGAAATTGAAAAAAAAAAAAATCCAAGGCAAAAATTACTTATAGAGCTTAGCTTAATTACAATTTTCCAAAATATTTTTTTTTCCAATAATTCAAGCAAAATATTAGTTAAATTAAAGGGTTCCATTATAGTAGGCTAATAATGATTACCTGACCCCTTCAACCCAACCAGGGAATGGCTCTTTGTAAGTGCTTGTCACGATTGTAGGCCGTACAATGACTGCCGGTATATTCCCTTTCAATTCCCCCACAATCATTTCTCCCATTGCCTTTGTAAAAACATACGTGTTCGGCCATCCAAAATGTCTTGCCCTATGTCATCAAATTCGGGGATAATCAGAAATATGTGTTAATGCACGTTTTATTTATATATATATATTTGAAAGGTAATATTTTAATATTTATATTTGAATAAATATAAAATAAATATATTGAATACAAATATTTAAAAAAAAATATTCGAATAATATAGATTTAATCTAACGTTTAAGCAAGAAAATTTATTTCTATAAATAATCTTATAAACAGATTACCAAACTTATTGCATTCATAAAACAAGCTTATGAAAAAGATAAATAAAAAATCACGTAGTTTTTCTTGGAACATAAATGAATATTATTCCATTTTTACTTAATAAGTAACACTAGGTCTGACAGTGTTTTCAAAAATAGCAAAGTACTTTAAATTTGAGAAATCAACTTCAATGGATATTCTAAGATATATTTGTATCTAAATATGATAATTAAATATATTCGTGTCATATTTTCATACCGAATTTTAAAAATTTTATCATTATATCTTAACTATTTAATCCAAGATATTTTTGTAAGAAAAAAATGAGTAGATCAGATATATAAATATTATAGTAAAGATGAATGTTTGTATTTAAGCAAACTCAATTTTTAATTAATGAAACGTTCCAACAACTTTGGATCCAAGATCCAGCAAGTTTGGAATTTGACAAGACCCAAGATCAAATCAGGATCTTATTATCAAATGAAACGGCAAAGATTATATATATATATATATGAAATAGGAATGTCAACGATCTTCCAAATTGTTAGAAGTTAATGCCTAGCTAGCGCAAAAAATTAAAAAAAAAAAAAATCATGGCTCCTATTTCGTTTTATAGAGACATCCGTTAATCATCTAAAATTTTTTCAAAAAATTTTTTATATCAAAATTAATTATTTTTATAAAATTTTAAAAAATAGTATAATAATTTTTTTTTTCATTTTGAGTATTTTAACCAATGGTTATAAACACTTGTTTAGCGTTTCCATATTTAATTAATCCTCACATAACTTTTTTTTTTCAAATAAATTAACACATAAAATTGGAAAATGAAGAACAATAAAAGGAATAAAAAATTAAAGTTAGAAGAAGATGACTGTAAAATTTTAAAAATGAAAAGTAGAATATACAAATTTGGAATCAAAGGAGAAAATCTAGATCAGGGGTATAGGCCGAGCCGAGCCGCGACTCAAATTTTTTTGAATTTCAAACTTAGACTCATATTTTATATACCCATGATTGTTTATCTAAGTTTAAATTACTATTTATCATATTAAAAAAATATTTTTATTAATATTTATATATTTTATAATTAATTTAAATAAAAATATATTATTTTAATTTAAAATTATTATTTAACTCAAAATAAAAATATTAAAACTTGAGCTTAGACTCGCAGGGCTGCTCAACCATGCTCAGCTCTAAAAACAATCCTAGGAGTCAAATTTCTCAGTCATCTCACTAAGGGAGAACAAGAAAATCCTAGTTATAATCTAAAAAATATAATAGTACCAATTAGCCAAATATTTTTTTAATTTTAATAATTTAAATATGATATTATAAAATAAATTAAAATATAATATAAAATATTAAAAAATATAATTATATAAATATATTAAAATTTATATAATATAAATTATAAATATTTTAAAATTAATATCATAATTTATATAAATATAATAAAAAATAATGCCATAAAATTTTACCTAAATTCAAATCATTACATTCAGCAATCGAATCAATCAGATTTCAACTTTAAAAGTTAAACCTACCCATCAATTAATGTTTTTTTCTTTTTAATTCAGCTTGCGAAGAGTAGATGAAGGATATACAGGGGCACTTGCATTCTGCTTTAATTTCTTCAATTTGGGCGGCTGGGTTTGTTTGTGTTTGGTAGATATTCGACCAGGCTATTAATGTGTTTGCCTAGCTGTTCGCTTCTAACAGATGTTCTTTTAAGTTGGGGACATCGTATGAGTGTGTTTGATTGAACAAATATAATATTTTAAATATTTTTATGATTTTTTATATATAATAATAAAATATAATAAAATATTTTTAATAAATATAAAATATTATATTTAAAAATATTTAGTATAATTAATATTATATGTTTAATATATATATATATGTTATATTTATGTTTAATATTTTTATTATTATAGTTATATTTATATAATTGACATGAAAAGATATTAATATTATATATATATGAATTATTAAATTCATATTTATTTAATTTTTATACAACACGTTGGTACTTAAGAAAATAATAATAAAAAAATTTTACTTCACATTTGATATCAGCATTTTCATCTTACACATAATTTGTTTGCTATTGTATTAATTTATTTTTATTATTACTAATTCATATATATGATCATTTTTTAAATTTAAAAATTTTGCCGGATAAAATAATTTTATTTATTTTTTAACATTGATTATTCATATAAGGAAAAATTCCTGTTAGGTCTTTGAAAAATTGCTACATTCTTTTTATAATTATAAAAATTATTATTATTATTTGGTGCATAAATAATACTGTACAAGCTTTACAGTATATGGGTGAGGTGGATGTTTTACCATTATCATTTCCAAGCTTCTGCAATGTGAGTCTGATCCTCTTTGCAGGATGCAAATTCAATGACATGACGTTTTGTTTGGAACAATACCCACTATCCATTTAATATTAACTAGGGTTTGAGAATGTCTCCAAATAAAAAATAAATAAATATACTATTAATTAAGGATAAAACTATATATGTTCATTTTTTAATTATGATAATTAAATTAAATAAACACAAATTTATAAAAAATTATAAAAATATTAAAGTTAATTTAATTTTATATTTTTATAAATGAATCTGTGTTTTACATATCATGCTTGAGTCATAGGTGCCTCTTAAATGTGACCAAGCAATGTAATTATTAAGAAGCCAAATACATAATTGGATTTGTCTTCTAATATGGATGCACAAATGGTAATATACCTTCCAAATATAATATCACCCAAAAATATTCAATCTGGATTTGATTATAAAAAGTTAAATAATTTAAATTTATTTAATTCAAATATTAAAACAACACTAAACATGAAAACAATTTGAAGTAAGAAAATATTAAATTTAAAACGATGTAAATGCAAAACTACGTAAATTTGAATTATCAAAAGAATTAATCCAAACTTAAAATAAGTATAAATTTATTTTTTAAAAATAATTTAATAAAAATAACAAAAATGATTAATTTATTTTAATTTTATAACTTTGAATTATCTGTAAAATGTTTTTATATATTATTATTATAATTTTATACAAATTTTGAATACTATCTTTTTTTTACTTATGATTAAAAAGAATAAAAACAAATTATTTCTATTATTTTAAATGAATTTAATTAATAAATTTGTAAGTATATTATGTAAATAATTTTTTTTATTTTTCCCTTTTCATTTTGTAAAATAATTAAATAAATCGATAATGATCAGTTTAAAACAATAAATAAGTGACAGTAACTCAGTATAAAAAAGGAAAAACCTATCTTAAAACCAAGTCAAAAAAATAGATTGTAAATATAGTTATAACATACTTATAAATAAATAACATATTCAATAACTTGAAATTTAAAATCAACATATATGATTTTATAATTTAAAGGCAATATAATATTTTACTATGAACTAATTGATAACTTTTTGGAAGTTTAAAATTGAAATTAAGATGATTTATTGGGATTTGATAAAAAGTGTTTGAACCAATAACTCATACAATGAAGTATTAAGTAAAAACATTTTAATTTAATAAAAAAATTGTAAAATTATATATATATTTTTTCATTTGTATAACAAATAGTATGTCTTAATCAAATAATTTTTATTTAAATTTAACAAAGTCAGAACTTAAATAATATAGTGGTATTGGGCACCCA
>JBBYHM010000025.1:8105961-8155617 GCA_038381775.1 Adansonia rubrostipa
TTAATAATTTTGTGATTTGTTGATTGAATATTTGGCTCATAATTTTGTTGATGTTCAAATATAAATAAGAAAAAAAATGGAAAAACTATGCATTTAGATAATTTTCCTTGCAAGCGATTATAATTAAGGATATTTTATATCAGATCATACTGGAAAAAGAATAAATATTTTCATCATAGAACAAAATACATAAATAATTAAATAAATAATATTTGCAATATATAATATGGATAAACATGGAGGTCACGCATTGGCTACGAAGCCCCACTTTGCCACCATATTTTTCCTTCGCTAGTTCGATTGCAATTTCCCTTTTCCAATAAATATATATAATTTATTTTGCCATTCCCATTAAATACCCATAAAATGACTGATCGATGGCAACTAGCAAACTTTTTTCTTCCATCCAATAAACATCTTATTCCTTTGTTTTAATAAAATTTTTTAAATATTTGAGATTCTTATCTTAAGTAATAAAATTAAGAATTTAATATTTTAATTAAGTTTAATTAGATTTGTCAAATGTCAGATTATATATCTTAATAGATTTGATCAAACCTTGGATTAAAGATTTGAGCCTAGATCTAATTTTTATTTAATTTTAAGCTTTCTTATTTAATTCATGAACATATGTAAGTTTGATTAACCTATATCATTTACAAAATAAAATGTTTACTCCCTCAACTTAATTATTTAAACGAAAAATATAAATTTTTTTTGTTGAAATTAATTAATCGCACGAGTGAAGTGTAGATTCCTTTGTATTAATTAATTTCAACTAATTTTTAGTTTTAGCTGTACTTTTAAAGAATTTGCTTACTCCTTGGTTAGTTATTTTCAAACCAGTCATTTAATTTCTTCTATTTACAATTGGAAAGCTTGAAGACGTTTATGCAATAAGTAAATAAATTGTTCTTTCTTTCTTTCTTCTTCTTCTTCTTCTTTCTCAAAAATTTAATGTTGACTTTCCTTTAATTAACTCCTTTCCTTTTATTTTATTCTTCAATTTCCTTTTCTTCTCTTTGCACGGAACTGGAACGGTGAACATTTATACTATCCACACAATATAAATGTACGGTAAAAAGAAATGATAATTTTTTTTTAATGGATAGTTTGTAGAAAATTAGCTTTTTACGAATTGGTAATTTTTTTTAAAGAAAAAGCTATTATATAATATTAAAATACATAATTACTCTTTTTGATTTTTTGGTTTTGTTAAGCTTTTTTATACTTTCGTAAGCTGAATTTTGTATTACTTGATTAGCAATACTAAATTTGATAAAAAGTTTCATATTGTAAGATCTAAATTTAATAAATTTGAAAAGATAAGTGAACAAATAATTTTTAAGATTTAAATTAATTAAATCTAAATTACTAGCTCCCTCGAGGTGTTTGTGGCCTAGATATGGGCATGGGTCAAGTCGAGTCAAATCAGGCTGTGACTCAAAATATTTCTTAAATCTCAAGCTTACATTGGTATTTTACATACCCATACCAAATTATTTAGGTTTGAATTATTCTTTATTATATAAAAAAATATTTTTATTAATATTTATATATTTTATAATTAAATTTAAATAAAAATATATTATTTTAATTTAAAATTCTTGTTTTGAGTTGAGACAGGCTGGACCAAAACAAAAATATTAAGACTTAGACCTGAGCTCAAAATGGCCGAGTATATTCAAATCTATCATGGCTGGATCGAGTCACACTTCATTTTTTTAATTTTTCTTATTCAAACTTGTAAATCCAAATTACTATTCAAAAATAAATTAAAAATTTTAAAATTTATTTTTATATCAATATTTTTATTTTTATAATTAAATTTAAATAAAAATAATTTTTTATTATTAAAAATGGCCGACGATAGTTGTTTTCCACCGTTTTCAGAACTATATTGATAAGTAGTTGCAGGGTTGGAATTAGGGAGCCGACGGCAAGTGCAAATAGTGGTCGTGTACTAGCTTGTCCAAACTCCCAACAGTTTTCATAATTATTCCTTTTGAAGTTTTCTCAATTTTTGACCAATTTTCAGGCCAATTGCATCTACGTTTCGTGATCCTGCAATCCAAAACTAATTTCAGACAAACAAATTGGAGTTTTCTAATTTATTTTGGCCAATTTAATATTATATTTAGTACAAGTTTATAATGTTTAATAATTTTTTATGAGTTCAATTTAAAGTTTAATTTAATTAGATTATATTTTTTTAAAAAAATTTAAAATTTAAAAATTAATATTTATTATATTTTTTTTATTTTCAAATTAGTTCCATTTTCAATTGAAAAGCAAAGGAAAAAAAAAGTTGGTGGTCGTTGGATCAACCTATGTACCAATGGATTTAATGTACCAAAACTTAGTATCTCATCCCGTTTTTAATAAAACTATTGTGTGGGACATTAATTTTTTTTTTTTTCATTTGGATAAATAGGGAATGGAGAGAGGATACTTAAAACTGAACTTACGATTATATATTAATTTTACTGTACTCTTAGTTGTTGGCTTGTGGGACATTAATGTAATGAAAATAATTAAAATGTAGTTAATGAATTTAAGGGTTATATATAGAAGGTTCGATTAATGCATGCTTATAGGCATTCATTAAACTATCAAAATTTATATATATAATATTTTAAATATAATTATAATATAAAAATATTAATATAATATGATTATATAAATTATCGAATCTAATTATAATGCTAGACATGGAAACTAGGTAGAAAGCTTTTTTTCACTAAAAGTTATATATATATATATATATTTTTTTTTTTCATACAAATTAGCTGCTTGAATTTCAGAGAAGGAACAAGAAATTGCCACTAAGGGGGCAAAAGTTTAGAAATATTTCAGGGTGTTAGAGTTTGCTGTACATGAAAGAATGTGGTAATAGTTAATTCCCATTCTGTTCTGGGTGAGGTACAAGTAAAAAATTTGGAATATACGAAATAATATCATTCAAATGAATGTGATCATGGATGGGTCAAATTCTAATAATAAAAAATTATTTGTTTAAGTTCAACTTAATTTAATTTAATAAAATTTTTTTAAAATATTTTACATTAATATTTTTATATATTAATAATTATATTTAAATAAAAATATTCATATAAATTAAATAATAATTTAAGATAAATTATATTAACTCAGATGATAAAAAATTTAAATTTTATTATAAATTAATTTAATTCGAATCGAGTTTATCTCTGCTAACAAACAGGTCTAGCATTACATCTTTTATGAGAATTATTAACCAAAAAGGAAATTATTCCTTTTGCCTTTGAAATTCAAAACATGATCAACATTATTATTGCTATAAAAATAAGATGTCATCTTGGCTACATGGTTAGTTTAGTACCCATTATGGTTAAAATAAAAGTGGACTTCTGATATTGTGATTTATGAGAAGAAAAATATTTGAAAAATTACATTAGCCGGTCAAACAAATGAAACGATATCTTAATTTTTTTTTTATTTTTTAATTAGAATTGTCAACTTCTAATGTTTAATCTTCGAAATTAAAATTTTAATAATTTATTAACAAATAATATAATTGTTGACAGATATCTTAATTTATTAAAAATTTAACATTTTATTATTAGATGGTTGAAAAATATCTCACGAGTGCAACATAGCACAGCTGGAAAATTAAATGCAATTTTATCTAGGACCACAACATTGAATTCTATATGTCAGAGATTTTATTTGATCAAGAAAATCATAAATGTCCACACACAAAAAAAGAAAAAAGTACTGTATTCCTGTGAATAAAATGTATAAAAGATTACTTGGAATAGTTGATCCCAAGGAAAATCCTGAGAGTTGGGAGAGGAAAGTAGACCTGTCGTATACAAATAATAAATATTTATAGATTAAATTATAATTAAAAAAATTTTAAATTTTAAATTTAAATTTGTCTTTATTTAAACTTGGCAATGAATCTAAATTTACTTTTCATCTTTTAAAAATATTAAAAATGTATAATTTTAATTTATAAATATGATTTCAAGTCGATCAACTCAAAATATAAAAAAAAAAACCTAGACTTAGTTCGGATTGGGCGAGTAACCCGAACTACAAGCAAGTCTAATTATGAGCCAAGTCTTATTGGATTGCATAAATTTTTAAAATTTTTTGTTCAAAATTAAGTCAAATTAGATTGAAAATTTATTTTATTATATGTTAAAATATTAAAATATTATTTTTATATTAATTTTAATATATTTTATAATTAAATTTAAATAAATTATTATTAAATAATAATTTAAATTAGATTAAATTCACTTAAATTTATAAAATTTTTATTTAAAACTCAATCTTAATTTATTTAGTCTAGTGAGTAACCTAAACAAATCTGGTATGAACTAAAAATTATTAAAATTAAAATCATTTTAAAGTTATCCCCTCCATTTGAACGGGATAACCGATAACTTGAATTAAGATTGGCGGCATTGCTTGCAACGTGACAAGCAATTGTATTTATTAAAAAAATTAATTATTTATGTTATATTTATATTATTTTTATTTTATAATTATATTTTAATCTATTATATATATATTTTTTTATATTTTAATAATTGATATTATATATATTTTAATATATTTATACTTTTTATGTTATAATATATATTTTTTTATTTTTAATATTTTATTTTTATCATATTTAAAATTATTAAATTTAATGATTATTATTATTTAAATAATTTTTAATTTTATATTACGAGATTTAATAGAGAAAATTAATTGTCACATTGAGATAACATATATCGGAGGAACACCCACCCACCAAAATAATTGCTGCTGTGTTATTTATTAATCATGGTATGAATACGGCCTAGATAATTTACCAGCATGTGGTAGCATACGCTGATAAAATACTTCTATTTTCGTTTTTTTTAAAATTTTTTATGCAATTAATGCCATAGCACATGATGCATAAATACATTGAACATTAATTAGGAGATAGTAGTTACCCGTAATATATCTAAAGTTTAACTTATCTGTTCAAATCGAATAAGATTTAATTTAAAATATAATACTTTTAGATCAAATTAAATTAAATTTAAATTATTATTTTAATAAAAAATATTTTTATTTTAATTTAATTATAAAATATATAAAATATTTTTAATATTTTAATATATTTTAAATAATAAAACAAACTTTTCAAATCTGATTGACAAGTCAAGCCTTGATCAAAACAATATTTTTTTTTGGCTATCCAACCCTATCTAAGCTCAACCAATCCATAAACAACTTTATTAAATTTATATTTAATACATTAGTCTCCAACTATTACACACAGACAATCAATCATAAATTGCCACATTTTAATGAACAAAATTAAGATTCTGTAAGTTCTTAAAATAAATATTAATAATTATTTTATTATTTAGATAAAAATAAGTATTATAAATTATGAATGATTACAAAATTTAATCAAAAGCTACTTATTTAATTGTTAGGATTAAAAAACTAGAGTCTCATATCGGAATTAAAAAAAAACAAGAAATCTGGCTAAAGTTTTTAATTCCAATTAGTGAGAAACATGGCGAGAATGCAATTAAGAATTTTACAAATATGAATTTGTATTATGGTTTTATTAAATATATTATTTTATTATTAATTTCATTTTAAAAAATAATGACATGTCAAGTAATATCTAATCAGACTGTGACACGTGATATAATTACCACATCAATGCCAATTGTATATGCCACAATTTTTTAACAAAATTAGTGATTAAGGTTATATATTTAACAAAATCATAATATAATTATTTATTTAGATATTTTTCTTTAAACACTAAATAAAAAAATACAGGGTACTCGTATATTTAACCTATTTAATTATTATTAAATCGATGGGAGTTGCAAGTCTAGTTGGAAGTTATACACTTTTCATAGGTCACTTGTCTAAATAAAATTAAATAATCAATATTGTAGAATTCTTTTTTTTTCTTTTGAAAAATGAAAGAGGGCATGAGATTAAAGCGTCTGATCTCATGATTTGGCCTGGGAATTATCAGGAAATTTGAAATTTTGATATGATTTAATTATAATTATAAAATTATTATTCATAATTTTTTTTAAATATTTTAATTGATTAAATTTGGTTTTTTTAATAAATTTTATTTCAATTAAGATTTTACAGTTGAAATTAAATCAAAACACGATTTCGTGATAATTCTCAAGATGGATTAAACTATGATATTCATCATTTGAGATACGTAAAAAAAAAAAACATATAAAAAGATATTTTTTAATTAAAGATATTCATAAATTAAATTATAATTTGAACTTTGTGAATTTTTTATCCAACCTAAAATTTAATCCAACTCATACTTAAAATTTATATATTTTTATAATAAATTTTAAATAAAAATTATTATTTTATTAAATAAATAATAATTTTAAATCAAATCCAATCACTAAATCGTAAACTCAATCTAAATCTATCATATCAAATAAACTGCACTGACTTTTGAACAATTCTAATTACCACATACTTTGTTGAAACAGTCAGAGAAAAATGGAAAAAAAATTGTAACCATACAATGGTTGGTTTTAAAACATTTATTACAATTAACATAGGGAGCCACGACGAAGACTATTTTTGTTTACATCATTTTGACTTAAAAACATTAATTTGTAGCACATGTAATAGAATTAGGTGAGCAATCTCCTGCTGTTTTGACGGGATACAAATGCCAATATTTTAAACTATCAAATCATTAAAAGAAAAACAATTATAAAAAAATAATAAATTTAATTCAATTAATTTATATAATTTTACTGAAATCCTTAATTTTTTTCTTATTTTCGTATTAAATAACGTTAAAAAAAACAATTTTATAAAGACAAGGGGAGGGTTGGTAAAATTTAGGAAGGTTTGATTATCATGTTTTTCATGTATATGCATCCATGTCTTTGTTTTCTTAATCAAGTAATAAAAATGAGAGATTTTTAATTTTAACCTTATTTTTAGAAAAAAAAGGTGTTTCTGCTGAAAATGTGTTTGAATAATTAAGTTAATTACGTCAATATATCACAATAGGATTTAGTTTTACTAATAAGCAATATTAAAGTAATCAATACAGATATTGTTTTCACTTTTAATCAAACAGAAAGATTGCTAATTAAAAAAAAAATTGTAAAATGAGCTTTTTAAATCCAACGAATCATATTGAATCTGGATAAGTAAAATCTTTTGCTACTTTAGTTTGATTTGATCTGATGTAATTCATGAATTGACACTAATTTAAGCAAATGAATGTGTAATTTCATATATGTTTTCAATATAATAAATTAGATTATAAACCAATCTTTGCGTTTTGAGACGCAGTTGACAAGAACAAGAAACAAGAAAACCGATGTTAGAAAGATCAAGCAAGTCTCATCTGTATGTCCTACTCTGCACTTGGCAGGACATGATTTACTATTAATTAACGAGAAGTAACCAAACTTGTCGTTTATCAAAGATTAAGTAAAGCAACCTTGAAGAAGCTCTGTATCTCAAGTCAATTTCTTCTAAAATAGGTTAAAATATATTAATGGAGACAAAAACCATGCATTCATGCAAATGGTATCCCAACTTTTTTTTTTTTTAATTGTTAAACAAAGATATATATATATATTTTTTGTTTATTCTTCTTGTTTTGTTTGCGATGTTTAATTATTTTGGACTTAATTACCCGATTTCACACTTGAAATCAAGCATTTTTCATGGCAAAATGGAGCAAATGTTTTAACTTTCACATTCAAAATGTTCATAGTCAATGGCCGCCAAGCTAGCTACCACCTACCACCCATTTTCTTGGTTAACAAGTTTACTTTAGCCTTCCTATTGGTAAACAAATAATTGTATCATCAAATTGCTCTAATTCTTCTAAAATTTGGTCAAAATTAGACATATTCGAGGATACGAGAGGCCGGTCCTAATTGGACTAGATCTAAGCATATGTTTCTTTATTCGGATTGGTTTAACTTAATCTAAATCACCGTTTAATTAATAAAATATATTTTTATTTAAAAATAATTATAAAATAAATAAATATTAATATAAAAATAATTTTTAATATTTTTAAATGATAATACGAACCGACAAGTTAAGCTCAACCTAGATAAAAATTTTGGATCATTGTCCACTTCAACCTAATCTATTAACATCTTTAATCAAAATGTATCATCATATTTTAAAGAACAAAAGAAACAAGATAAGTAAAAACATCATCATTGTTGGGTCTAAACACCTCAATCGTTAAAAGTTGCCAACAATTTGTTTATGCAAAGTTTATATTAAACTTGTGAAAGCCATTATGATGTATCATATAGTTCTAATAATTTTTGTATCAAAAATATTGATTCGTTACATTGATATCTCGTTGATTATTTTAATCAATGACTTATAAAACCGACCAATAAGAGCCGTCCAAATCATCAGTGTTGGTGAGATTAAAATCTTTTGTTATTAACTCTTTTTCGATTCTATTTGCAGGTCGGGTCTACAGGTTTGGAAGATTTTGGTTTCTATGAACCATTTGGTAGGTTTGATTTTTCCTTTTAATGCTTTAATTTTAAGCATTTTTGTCTTTGTTTGTTCCAAAGATATTGAACTGTTGTTAAAACTAACACTTTTACTATGGCTGAGAAAAAAAACTAAGAAAATTGAAAATGGATTCGGAATGTAGTGTTTAGTTTGGTTTTTATTAAATTCTGGTTCAATTTTGGTTTGAATATTAATTAAATATTCGGTTTGGTTTGATTTTCGATTCTAAAATTAAAAATTCACAATTATTCAATTAATTAAATATTCGGTTTGGTTTGACTTTAGATTCAAAAATTAAAAAATCACAATTATTCAAATAGAACTGAATTCTATTTTTTATTTAAATTTTAATTTTCTATAACATAAATATAAAAATTTTATTTCTAAATTAGTGAAAAAAATTTTAAACATATATTTTTAAAATTTAAAAAACTAATAAACCGAACTTATTGAAACGTGTGAAATTCAGTTTAATTTTTTAAAACCTAAAATAATACATAATAATCATAAATTTTTCAAAATTGATCCGAATCGAATCGTTATTACCTTAACTTTTACCTTTCAAATGCTAATTATTATGGTGGCAAGGTTGTTGTTCATATACATTCTATAATCCTTAACATCTTTAAGACCCTCTAATTACCAAAAATTAAAGTTTCTATTTTACTAAAGGCGTTTCTAGTCAAGATAAGAATAAAATTTTTGCTGGTGTAAATTTGATTTGGATTGAATTTAAAAATCAATGTTTTTATTTAAAATATATTAAAAATTTATAAATTTATTTTATATTTTTATATTAATATTTATATATTTTATAATTAATTTTAAATAAAATATTTTATTATTTAAATTAAATCTAATTTAATTCAAACCGAATTTGCACATATATCTATATTTTACCTTGCTGTAACTGATATTGATTGTTTTGTGATCACTATGTCAAAGTATGGTTTTGACAGCTCATGTGTCTGTTATCAAAGGAACTCACTTCCTTAAGGTAAAAGTCGAGTTATAACTTAAAAATTTTTTTTATTTTTATTTTTATTTAAATTTAATTTTAAATAGATTATAGTTGATTTAAAATTTTATATTATTATTTAAAATAATATTAAAAAATATTTTTATATTAATATTTATAATTAAATTTAAAATTAAAATTATTTTTTATTTAAATAAGAATACGGATCAAATTAAACAGACCGGAACTAAAACAATTGAGAGAATTTAAAAAAAGTAAAATGCATTGATAATTACTAAAAAAAATTAAAACAAAAAAAATTAAAAATATCATTTATTAAAATTATTAAAAAAAAAACTGTAATTACCGCTTTGCTTCCCAATTTTATCTCGTATTAGCTGCTTTCTTCTCCCATGCAGCAGCAATTGGAGGTTGGCTCCCTCAGTTAAGGGAACCGATCCCCTATATAAATATATTATAAAATATAATAAATAATATATATTATAATATATATTATATAAATTATTTATAAATTACAAACATTATTTAAAATTAATAACATTTTAAATTAAATCTTGAATCGTTATTTAAAAATAATTAACATTTAAAAATAATAAAAAATCAAAAATATTTTATACTACATATCGAATTCTAATTTAAAAATAATAAAAATAAAAATACTGAGTAGAAAATTAATCTCCACTAATATATATTATAAATATAATATATATAATATATAAATTATATAGATTAAAAATACTGTTTAAAATAATAAAAAATTAAAAATATTTTTAATTTAAGATTTAATATAAATATTTTTAATCTTTCATTATTTTAAATAGTATTTTTAAATTATATAATTTATATGTATGATATATATTATATTTATAATATATATTGGAGGTTGGTTCTCTATCCAATATTTTTATTTTAATTATTTTTAAATTTTAATTCGGTATTTAAATAAAATATTTTTAATTTTATTATTTTAAATAGTAATTTAAGATTTAATGTAAAATATTATTAATTTTAAATAATATTATTAATTTATAAATAATTTATATAATATATATTATATTTTATAATATATTTATATAGGGGGTCGGTTCCCTTGATCAAGGAAGCCGACCCCAATTTGCTGCTGCATGGGGAGAAGAAAGCAGTTCGCAGATAAAAAAGAGAAAAAAGTATTATAATTTTTTCATTAATAATTTTAATAAATATTATTTTTTATTTTGAAATTAATTTTTTCTGTTTCACCTTTTTTAATCATAATTAGTGCATTTACTTTTTTGAAATTCTCCCAAAAATTTACGCAAACACTTACGTTATTTTATTTTCTTAATTAACATCGTATAAACAGCAGAAACACCACGTCAAAACATGTTAACCGCTACTATCAACAGGATAGCATGACTTTGAGCGTCTCTTTAAGAACTCTTACGAAAAATCAAGCCAAGACAAATTTCAAAACTCTCAATAACCCATTCCAGAAATTTCTCTTCCTTTTTCCAACCAGTGCATTGAACCCTCAAAGTTCGAAACTGCACGTTGAATCCGCAACTTTACGGCAGACTCCTCACCTGTTTGACAAAAGTCCTCAACCAGACCTTGCCCAATACAATGGATTACTTTTTGAATACTCTCGCAATAACAACAACAAGGGAGCTCTAAATCTCTATTTGGGTATTCATGGTTTTGGTTTACCATTAGATGGGTCGACGTTATCCTGTGTTTTAAAGGTCTGTGGATGCTTGTTTAATGAGATAGCTGGAAGACAAGTTCATTGCCAATGTTTGAAACTGGGGTTACTTGAGGATGTCAGTGTGGGGACTTCTCTTTTAGATATGTATATGAAAACAGAGAATGTGAAGGATGGGAGGAGAGTTTTTGATCATATGGGGGAAAGAAATGTAGTTTCTTGGACTTCATTGCTTGGAGGCTATGCACGGAATGGAATGAACGAGGAAGTTTTGGAATTGTTTTTGACAATGCAAATGGAAGGGATCAAACCCAATCCATATACCTTTGCCGCTGTTCTTGGAGCTTTGGCGAATGAAGGGATGGTAGAGGAGGGTGTTCAAGTTCATAGTTTGGTTATAAAGTATGGTTTCGAGACAACAATTTTTGTGTGCAATTCTTTGATGAATATGTATTTGAAGTCAGGGATGGATAAAGATGCTAGACTTGTTTTCGATGGCATGGAAAGCAAGAATGCTGTGACATGGAATTGTATGATTGCTGGTTATGTAACAAATGGGCTTGATTTGGCAGCTTTTGAAACATTTTACAATATGAGGCTTGCTGGTGTTAAGCTTACTCAAATGGCGTTTGCTCCCCTTATAAAGTTATGTGCTAACCATAAGGAATTAGGTTTTGCTAGACAGCTTCATTGTCGAGTTTTGAAAGACGGTTTTAGTTTTGACCTTAAAATCAAAACTGCACTTATGGTAGCTTACAGTAAGTGCAGCGAAATGGATGATGCGTTCAAATTGTTCTCAATGATGCATGAAGCTCAAAATGTTGTATCTTGGACAGCTATGATCAGTGGGCACCTTCAGAATGGTGAGATTCAAGAGGCAGTTAAACTTTTTTGTTTAATGAACAAGGAAGGTGTCAGACCAAACCATTTTACTTATTCTACCATCCTTACAGCTCAACCGGCTGTTTCTCCTTTCCAAATACATGCACAAGTAATCAAAGCTAATTATGAGAAGTGGTCGTCTGTTGGAACCGCTCTTTTAGATGCTTATGTTAAGTTGGGAAATATCAAGGAAGCTGCTAAAGCTTTTGAACAAATTGATGTGAGGGACATTGTTGCGTGGTCAGCAATGCTAGCTGGTTATGCTCAAATAGGAGACTCTGAGGGAGCTAGCAAAATATTTATCCAGCTGGTAATGGAGGGGATTAAACCTAATGAATTCACCTTTTCGAGTGTTTTAAACGCCTGTGCAGCACCTACAGCACCTTTAGAACAGGGAAAGCAATTTCATGCATGGTCAATCAAATCAAAATTAAGTGATGCTTTATGTGTTAGTAGTGCTCTTATTACCATGTATGCTAAGAGAGGGAATATAGATAATGCACATCGAGTTTTTAAGAGGCAGCGTGTAAGAGACCTTGTGTCATGGAACTCAATGATATCTGGGTATGCACAGCATGGTCATGCAAAGAAAGCTCTTAAGGTATTTGAAGAAATGCAAAGAGAAAACATGGAAATGGATGATATAACATTTATTGGTGTCATTTCTGCCTGTAGTCATGCTGGATTAGTGGATGAAGGTGAAAAGTACTTCAACATGATGGTAAAAGATCACCACATTTCTCCAACAATGGAGCTGTATTCTTGCATGGTTGATCTATATAGCCGAGCTGGAATGCTTAACAAGGCCATGGATACCATAAACATGATGCCATTCCCTGCCGGTGCAACGGTTTGGCGAACTCTCTTGGCTGCCAGCCGTGTTCATCGCAATTTAGAGCTGGGAAAACTTGCTGCAGAACAACTGATTTCACTTCAGCCGCAAGACTCCGCTGCATATGTTCTGCTTTCCAATATTTTTGCTGCATCAGGAAATTGGCATGAAAGAAGGGAAGTAAGGAAATTGATGGAGCAGAGAAAAGTGAAAAAGGAGGCTGGTTACAGCTGGATTGAAGTTAGGAACAAGACACACTCATTCTTGGCTGCTGATCATTCTCATCCCATGTCAGACCGTATTTATTCAAAACTCGATGAGTTAAAAACTCGACTAAAGGACATGGGTTATCAACCCGATACCGATTATGTACTTCAGGACATTGCTGATGAAGACAAAGAAACCATTCTTTCTCAGCACAGTGAGAGACTGGCTATTGCTTTTGGGTTGATTGCTACTCCTCCCGGAACTGCTCTTCAGATTGTTAAAAACCTTAGAGTATGTGGAGACTGTCACACCGTTATCAAGTTAATATCACTGATTGAAGAAAGAGATATAGTTGTTCGGGATACAAACCGGTTCCACCACTTCGAAGCAGGTAGCTGTTCATGTGGTGACTACTGGTAACAATTTGATCAAATGCAACCTGCAACTTCCAAAGTGTTACTCCATTCATCTAGATGCAACGCGTGGGAATATAATAATTTCAAAGCTCGTGTTAGGCACGACAATTCAATCTTTATTTATGTGCGTATCAGTCGTCGGATGTGGAGTAAGTTGCTGAGCAAAATAGGCACATTAATCAGAGGCAAATGATGGGTTGCATGTGTTTCTCACTTTGGTGTAAACATGTTGTTTGGTGAGGTAATGTGACAGTTTGTTTGAGTTGCTTCTGTGCTTTTTTTTTTTTTTAAATTTTTTTCACATTGTTACTCTTATTAATAGTAAGTTTATTGTTTCTATTTGCAGCTTATTCTTCGTTAGCACAAACCAGGATTTTCATCCTCTGGTACATGGACTCTTCAATAATGATTACTGCACCCATATTCAACACTTCATCAATTCGATGGGACACACAATACGTGCTAATATTTTTGTCACAGAAGTGAACTCGGTCTTTGTGACTTATTTAAATGAAAAAAGAAGAGTTTTGAGGTGTTCGTGGATCGGATTAAACTTGATCTGAGCTCTGAATCATTTTTTTATTATTTTAAAAAATTATTTTTATATTAATATTAATTTTTTATTTAATTTAAATAAAAAATTGATTTTAAACATGTTTGACTAAAAACATCACCTACAATTCCAACTATTTTGAATAATACTAGTCGGGGTTTTTTTTTTTTAAAAAAAAAAATTATTCAACTTTTATTTACTTTTGATGGATCTTACATAATTTTAAACTATAATTAAATTATAATTGAGTAATTGTAGTGCAATTGTTATAGATGCACTCCAATCCAATCCAATCTATAATTTATAGTAGGTATAAGACTTTAATTAAGGGAAACTCTCATCCAATATAATGTTCTATAATTAAGGAAAGTTTCTATGTTGGTGAGATGATCAAATTTTGATTTAATAATTCAGGGTAAAAATGTTACCTTCAAATTCACCTTATGTTCTCTCTCCCCTCCCTCCCCCTCAAAAATAACAAAATCTGACAGATATGCATCTAAACAATGCCCTAGCATACATGTTTTTGGATCCCGAAACAGCAGTCATGGTTAAAGAATTGAACCGATCAATGCTCAGGTTATGAACCTTGAAAATTGAAATACATCCCCAATACTACCAAACCCAAAACTACAATTTTCCATCGATCTTAGTCCAACCAGTTCAAAAGATTAACTGATCAATTTGATCAAAATCTTTTTTAAATATTTAAAAAATAATTTTGATACTAAATAAATATTAAATATAGTTTGTAATTAATAATGATATGTTTTACTATAAAATTATTAGATTAAAAATACAAACTTCATCAATTTACGACAAAAAAAAAAGGGAAAAAAAACTGCTTTTACTTAGTTTTTTCCCCCTTAAACTGGTTCTAAACCGATTCAAGGTTTCATTGGATTGATAGACTACACCGAAACAGACTAGTTGTTGGTTCCAGTACAACTGGTCCAACTGAGCTGTCTGGTTTTAATCACTGACAAAACCAAGTCAAAAGATGAAGCAAACTAGAGAGTTATAACTCAGGGCCATCAAGCATCAAGTTTATCAAGTAAAGGGGTTTAGGGAATTCTATTAGATAAAGATTACATACCGGTAAACATGCAAATATTATATTTGCACCTAAGACCAGACAATATGAAAAGGCATTCATAAATCATAGTAGTAGACATCAATAAAATATGACTCCTCTGGATTAGATCCAACCTATGTCGTATGGACTCCCCCCCCCCATAAAATATGTGTCCGGCAAATATCCTGACATAATATGACATATGATCCTTCATATATATATATATATATATAAAATATAGGATTCAACGGACACTTTTAACTTTTCACCCCAAACCACCCATCCAACCATAACTCCTAACTAGAGGCCAGCAATAGCAGATACTCCAGATGGTACCTGAAAATTCATATCATTTCAAAAACCAGGATAATTAAGACTGCAAAAATAACACTGGCCATCAAGTTTAGGCAGAAAAAAAGGAGCAAATTTCCTATAATCTTCTTCTTTACACAGTAAAAGAGGAGCAATTCGATTTAAGCGTTGAACATTCGTTTCATCTCAATACAGGAAAAGGAATAGAGAGACAATTCCTTGTATGAGCCAGCAGTTATATTATTATTAAATAAAATACACAACAGTGATTGCACTTACAACTAAATGTAGATCAATGTGAAAATTTCGTCAAATCTTCTATCAACCTTCCTCCCCAAACTCTTTTGTAAATCTTTCATGGACCTCAAGATCAGCTTTGCTCACAGTTGGCCTCTGCCTTGCAAGCACCTTGTCAAAATCTGATCGTGAAATAGGAGGTGGAAGGATCTGCATTGGCATTAATCCATCAAAATAAATTTTATTACTTTGAAAGTTGCAAATAACAATATTCCAATGTGTCTTCTGAAATATCTGAAGATTTTTATTTTTGTATTTTAATTTTGTTTTCCATGTTATATTTGAAGTATAAGGTTTTTAAGTTTTAACTTAATTATCTCAATGATGACTCCATAATATGATAATCACATCTTAGATTATAGTAAATAAAATAAGGAAAAACACACTCCAAATACTTCATCGAATGCTTTTCTCAAAACCAGAATAAATTAAACTCTAAAAAATCACGACATAAGGGAATCTCCAAAAAGAGCATACAGAAGCAGAGAGGAACACAAGGGTAAGAACTTAAATACTTTCTATCTCAAGCAACTCCATACCTGTGCTGCAAGTCCTTTGGCTGCCAATTCCTGCATAGTGATTTGGACAGCACCCGGTTGCTTTGGTCCACATGGCATCCACATATTATTAGGTGTCTTGAAGAAAAACATGGCATCCTGGGTTTTACGAACAGGTTCAAAAAGAACATCCTTAACCTGTCAAAGACATAAACAAGTAAAAAAAGCGCAAAAGTGAGCTACTCCCTATTGGCCCTTAATGGTAAAACTCACTGCCAAGATAGAATTTGGAGAAAGGAGAAGAAGAGAAATAAATGAAGAGAAAAACAGTTAACTGTTCCACATAGGTGTTGCACTTACACAAACAGATATGTCTGACCCTGAAAACCCCTCCGTCCGGCGAGCTAAGCTTTCAAAATCACTTTCGGTCAAGTTGTGAGGAGTATCACCCAGATGCACCTGTTATAATTTATTTTACCAAAACAAGGCAACCATGTCAAGAAACAAAAGTGATTTAATGATTCTATCGCGAAAAATAAGACCCAAAAAAACCAAGCATTTTCTTTCTCTTTTTTCATAATATTTTGAAGGACAATATTAAGAATAAGATCAAGTACTTTGAACATATGTTGCCGAGCCTTCAAATCTGGGAGAGGAATGTAAATACGCTTATCAAAACGCCGCCGGATGGCCTACATGAACAATTGATTAGTAAAAGAAATCCATCTCTTCCGATTCAATATGAACAAATTGATTCATCATTTTCAATGCATTTGATGAACATATCACTATATATAGTAACCTTTAAGACTGCCCTTAGGGCACTCATTAGCAACATCCTATGTCCTTTACCTGATCAAGTGCATAGGGAGTATTTGTTGCTGCAAGCACTAGGACTTTCTGATCATTATTTCCAACACCCTAAAACATAAAAAGAAGCACAAGATGTAAAATTCATTCATTAAGTTTGAAACCTTGGAAGGAATAATATATCTATTTGGCACGGGCATAAATGAGGTTGAATACAAATACACCAACAAGGGGAGTCTAAAAAAAGGGGGGGGTATAGATGCTAGCATGCAGCAGACTATAGCATCAAAAAATCTTACATAAATATGTATTGAATAACCTTTAAACAATATAAACTTAAAATTCTTCCTAAATATATAATATTCGGCCAAGGAAAATAATTTCTTGAATAGCTTCAGAAAAAGAAATCTTAAAATTCTTCTTAGCACTTCTTCCACACTGACAAATACCTGCATTTGCACAAGAAGTTCGGTTTTGATACGTCTTGATGCTTCACTCTCGTTGCCCTCACCACGCTGTCCACACAAGGAATCTATTTCATCAATGAATATAATGGAAGGTGCACTATCACGAGCCATCTGAAAAAGGTTTGAAACCAGCTTTTCACTTTCCCCCATCCACTTTGACACAAGGTCTGATGAAGAAACACTAGCAGAAACGGAAAGGGGAAAAGGGATCAAATTTTAGAAGGTAAACAACCAGAAACCTAACATACATAATACGTGCACATAAACAGAGCAAAGGTATATTAGGCATCCATGCTCAGTAAACAAAAGTGCTCAATAAAAGGCAAGAGAAATATTCACATCAGATTGGTATTTATAAATTCACTAGGATTGGGATTCATTACAGAAAACTACATGCAACTAACCAACTTAGATTCCAAGAAACAAACCTAGAAGCCTAAATCGGTAACAATATTCTAATGCTTCTTCTGCAATATTTGATGAATTTTGTTTCAGTATTTATTTTGTTTTCCATGTTTATTCAGGTATATGTAGATATATTTATTGCAAAACAGAATGGAAATTATATTCCCCCATCCACTTTGAGACAAGGTCTGATGAAGAATCACTAGCAGAAAAAGAAGGGGAGAAGGGATCAAATTTTAAGGGAGAAACAAAATGCTCATAATTACATAAATAGAAGCTAAGAGAAATATGCAAATCAAATTGGTATTTATAAGACTCCTAGATTATTCCATAAAATCACTAGGATTGGGATTTATGACAGAAAACTACATGTTTCAAGAAACAAACCCAAAAGCCTAGAAACTCAACAAAGTAACACAACAACCCAAGGTTAAAGGAACTGTAAATTGTAATTCTGCTCCTGAATGACAAAATCCCTAGAATGCATAACATACAATCCCAGATTGTCAAAACAGAATCACATAAAAATGAGGGCGCACAGCAATGGCTGCATCACCATTGTGTGGAGATAGATATCATAACATGATTCACACATAACATTTAAGCACAGCAGGTGTAAAATTCACTTAACAGAACAACAAACGCCGAACTGATGAGGAAGGTAGGGAAGCTTGAAGTGCAGAAAGCCAATAGACATTAACAGATCAAAGAGTTTTTGTAGCAGATATAAACCGTAAGCCCGTAAACACAATATGTGAACGCTAACACATCTTTGCCAATGCAATTCATTGATGCATGTATTGGAGTCTTTACTACTGCCACCTCTCCCCTTCTCCAGCTAAAAGGAAAGTGGTGGCTGCATCACAAAGGAAAGGCTAGATTACACAAAATCAGCTAACATGCTAAAGGCGCCTTTTCCCTTTGTTTTCACAATTCAATATGCATCTTGAAAATTAACAAAATTGAAAAAAGGCTTCAAACTCAGCAGAGGATTATTGAATATTTTCTTATGGGAAGATAAAAAGGTCAAGTATGGCAAAAATATATATCACCTAAAAAATGTAGAGTCTGCTTCAGTTGCAACAGCCTTGGCCAAGTACGACTTCCCAGTCCCGGGTGGTCCATACAACAAAAAAGCTCTCCATGGCCTCCTCTTTCCTAAAAGAGAACAAGTAGGAAATCTTAACAAAGTTAATCCAGTTGCATCCCAGCATATGTAATGTTTAAATGACAATAGATATAATTGAAAAAGCAGAAAAAAGGAGAGTACAGATTTTATTTAACGAGTTTCCATTCCACATCACAACGCCAAAATACAGTTCAAGGAAACATAATGCAAAAGCAGTTCAAATCTTACCAACTTTATATTCAAAGCAAGGCCAATAGGATATCCAAACACAATTATATTAACAAAGGTAAAACAATATACAGACTGGTTAATGATAGATCTCTTTTCCTACCAGAATGCAAAACCTCCACTAATACAATGCATCACTTTGATTAACTCCATATCATAAAAGGGAAAGTTTCAGTTACAAAGCAAATAAACTGAGTTTAAGTTGAATTCAACAGATCCTACTTGACAATTATAACAGAAACATAAAATATATTTAAAACTTTTCAAATTCAAAACCAAAATAACTCATGCGATCGATATGGCAACACTGACAACTTCAAAGGAGGTAAAGTCTATGACTATGCAAGCAACAGTTTCTAGAAAGAAATTGACACTAAAAGCAGCAGCATGCAAATCTTAGCAAGGTGATGTCAAAGATTGTCCGTCACATTTAAGTGTTTCAAGAAGTTGAGCCTTAAGATGGTGTTGGTGTTAGTAGGGTTATTGTCAGTTAACAACTATGATCATTAGATTAGCAACATCACAACGAAAAACAAATGATTTCAAAAGCAGCGATGCATTCTCGAACTAACTCTCCATGATCACATGGTTCAGTGGTAAGCAAAATCTTGCATTGTTGCTTGTACTATTCTGGGAATCAGTTCAAGTACCACCAAGGGAAAATGATAGCACGGCATGACACAAGTAGCCATACCAATAATTTCCTAAAATCTCTCTCCATTCAACATTAACAGGAGCTATATTCGCATGCAGCATGTCATAGGTATTAAAAAAAAAAAACAGAAATATAGCATCTGCAATTCACATTTAGGACTAACAAACTCAGGCAAAAGAAAATTGTAACACTTGGTTGATAATGCAACAAAATTCGGCACTCTGCATTACCACAATCAACTTAAAGAAACAAGCATGATTATCCAAAACAAAATCAAGTATCAACACCAAACTCACATCTTTCTCATTAAATTATTAACCAACCTTTTTTCTAAATAATATCACTGTCAAGAGAGAATAAATTAGTTAACACTTTCACAATCAACAATAAACCCATTTCACTATGCTCTACCAATCGAAAAAATAAGCAAAAGTCACCAACTTTATAATAATAATAATAATAATAATAATAATAATAATTTTAAAAAAAAAAACACCCTTAATGATGCCTTCCAGGAAAACCCCATAAAACATAAAATTAACGGATAATTTAACAGTCAACAATTAACCAGTTTCATTATCAGCTACTAATTACTAAAATCCAGCTAAAATCACCAATTTTATAGAAGTATACCCAAATCATCCGCAGAAAACCAACAAAAAAATCCCCCACCCAAAAAAAAAAAAAAAACTAACCAGTGAAAAACTGAGGAAATTTGACAGGCAAAATAACAGCTTCTTGCAAAGCCTGCTTAGCACTTTCTAACCCAGCCACATCATTCCACTTAATATTAGGCTTTTCCCTAATAATAGCCGAGTTAAGCCCAGCTCTCAACTTAGCCTGTTCCGGATCCTCCCCATCACCGCCTTCTCCTCCGCCACTGCCATCCTTGGGCTTACTTTTGGGGCGAGTGGCAACAGCAGCGTCCCCATTAGTACCCGGTCCAGGCCCACCTTCATCGAGAACGGCACGTATCTCCTCGGCACGGCGTAAATACTCGGTGAATTTCTGGGTAATAGCCTCCCTAATTTTGGGGTTCTTCTCGTATTTCAAATGGGTCTTGAAATACTCGAGCGCGTTCATGTACAAAGGGAAGGCTTTGCTGTAGTTCCCCGCATTGTCTTCTTGCACAGCTTGCTTCACGTACTCTATCGCTTGTTCTTTGAAATTGCTATACATTTCTTTCCTCTTCTTTTTCTGGGTATTATATATATTCTTTTTCAATGAAATTGCATGGGATCGATGAAAGATTTAAAATTTATTTTCTTCGATCATTTTGGGATTTAGGGAGAGGACCGATTCGAAGGATTGAAGAAGGGGATTTGCCTAATTGCTATGGCCTATGCGTTAGGAAAAGTATGCTGCACCTTTTCGTAATTCACATGCTGAGGGTTGTAAGGGGAAGGTTCCCTCATGACAACTTAATAACAAGGATTGGGCTTTTTTATAAAAAAAAAATAGGTTATATATTAAATTGAATTTACACGATGTACATTAATTAATCAGATTACCACATTTTATTAATGGATAAAAAATTAAAACCTTTAAAAATAAACGAATTTTATATGTAATTTATTATTTAAAAATTTATATTTTTACATGTAAAAATATTAATAATGATTAGAATTCAATCATAACTAATCTCAAATCATTTAAGGGGATTTGTTAAATGAGTGTACACTTTTAAAATTGGATTACATATTATTTATAATAATATAATATTAAATACAATAATTAGTAAATTTATTTATTATTTTTAATATATTAAATAAAAATACTATTATAAATAATAATTTAAAAGAGTGATATTAAGGTAGACCTATCTATGAATTGGGTCTATTGGTCTAACTCGATGTAGCTTGACCTTGAATTTTTTTTTCATCTTTGGAGTTAATTTGATCGATTAAAAAAATATTTATAAATTAAAAAATATATTATTATTTAAATTTAATTATAAAATATATAAATATTAAATAAAATAATTTTTAATATTTTATTATATAATGAGCAATAAATCTAAATCAAAAACTAAAATTATATTTAAATTTAAAATTAAATTTTAAAATTTTTTTAATCATAATCTGACTTAATTAATAGATATTTTGAGGTACTTATATCGATAAAATCATGATTTTATTGCAATGAAATTCAAGGCGTGTTGAGGATGGCGTAAGTAACCAGTTGTTGTACCATCGTGGGCCATGGGAGTGAAGTGAGAATCCCACAGCCCACGCGCCACGGCGGTGTTCACACCTTCAAGGGCACAGAAGGGGCCAACCCGGAAAACGCTGCGAGGCTGAGTCACGGACGATTAGGAGACGCAGCTGATTACGTAATCTTCCGTCACCCTCTTGCTTTGCGCTTTGGGCTTTGGCTCCTTCCCAAGAACAACGGTTTAAGATTTCTCATTTGTCATTATCAGCGATTAAAGAAAGAGCAACCTAATTTTTTTTTTTCCGGACTGTAACTGGAAGATAAAAAAAAATATAAATTATAAATTATAAATTTTATTTAATATAAATATAATTATTTCAATCAATTAAAATGAAATTTAAATTGAAAATTTTATATTTTAATTTAATAATTTTAAATTATATACAAATAATTAAAATAAAATGTAAAAATATTATAAATTTATTAAAATTTATATTAAAAAAAAATCACAAACGCGATGTTGATCCTTCGCTTTTCTTCCGCCGTCTCAACTTTGGTCAAAATTGGAGTCGCAAGGCTCTTAACTGTAAGTCACTTTAAAAGCAGAGCAAATTTAAAGTAGGGAAAAGCCCAGAGTCACCCCCACGAAGCTGACACGGTGACTATTAAATTTTGTATGTTGGTTAAATTCTTTTCAAACAGTTTATTTAACGCGAAATAATTATATAAATATTAGATCCAAAGAAAGAAATTATAAATACCCAAAGCAAAAGAAGAGGAAAGGTGTGTGGAATCATTGTATTTTCCGGTATTCCTTTCCTTTGTTTCCTTTCCTTTCCGATTACTTTTCCTTTGATTCCTTCTGATTTTAACTTTAAGAAGGGATTATTAGATTTGGGTTTCATTTCTCATTTGATTCCCAACCTTCCCTGTTAAGGTAAATTTTATTTTTTCTTTTCCTTTATTTTTGGTTTTTTTTTTTTAATTTATGTCTTACCCCAAAGATTTTTGTTTGTTCAGGTTTGAAAGAGAATTGAAAAAGGATTAATGGCGGAAGAACATAGATGTCAATCACCAAAGTTATGTGCAAACAACTGCGGATTCTTTGGAAGCCCTGCAACCCAAAATCTTTGTTCTAAATGTTTCCGCGATCTCCAGCTTAGTAAACAACAATCTTCCTCCGCCAAGCAAGCCCTTAATCAAACCCTTGTTCCTTCCCCCTTTTCTTCTTCTTCTTCTTCATTGCCATTATCTTCATCGATCTCGCCATCCTCGGTGTCGATTTCCCTAGCGCTGAAGCCGCAACCATCGGCGGAAACCAAGGTAGATGTGCCTCAGACGGCGGAGGAGGGTCAGGTTCAGGTTCAGGTTCAAGTTCAAGTTCGACCTAACAGATGCTTGACCTGCAAGAAACGCGTGGGTCTGACGGGGTTCAAGTGCAGGTGTGGGATGGTCCTTTGTGGCACCCATAGGTACCCTGAACAGCATGGTTGCACTTTCGACTTCAAAGAGATGGGGAGACAACAGATCGCCAAAGCGAATCCGGTTGTTAAGGGTGAAAAGCTTCAAAAAATATAAAGAAAACAAAAAAAAAAAAAAAGGATTGTTTGTGATTGTGTTATCAAATTTGAGAATTTGGGTCATTGAAAAAACGTGGTGAATTTAGATTGATCCTCGCGTCTCTCGCCGGACGGCCGGCTGATCAACCTTTAGCTATGCCTTAGATGGTGGTTGTAGGCAGCCTGCCGTTGGTGCTTACTGTTGGGTCCCTGAATGTAATATACATATATAAAAATGGTATTTTAATTATTGTAATGTTAATTTTCAGTTCAATAGTTTGTAGGCTTTAGAGGGGATAAATCCAATAATAATGTAACAAATTAAAAAAAAATATTTCAACTAGAGCATGTGATATTTCGTATATTCTATTAATGTTTTCTTTATTAAAATATTATAATTAAGTTTAAATTCGTATAGTTATGTCTATCTAAAACTGATAAATCTAATTGAAATAAATGATCAATAGATAATCCAACAATCCACCTAATATTTGCACTTTTATACAAATGAACTAAATTGAACAATTGTAATTCTTTTTTTTGGGGGAGGGGCGTAATTGTAATTCTTATGCAATTATTAGTGACAGTTTATGTTAAATTTGTTATAAATCAAAAGAATTAGGAATATGATATTTCTAAATGTTGGAAAAATTTAAGAGATACTATGTCTGTTAAGGGAGAAGATCTCTCATCATCATATAAATTCCAACTCAAAAAATATTTCTGTAGTTTATATTTTGAATATTTAATATTCTTTTTTTGTATATTTTTGGTCAAAATTCTTTTTTTATAAATTCTTTATCTTTTTATATTATATAAAAAGCCATGAAAAATCAATTAATATATATTTATATTTTGGGCTAGCTGGCCTTAACCATGTAAATTCGATCTTCATGATTTGCTTAATCGATATAAAGTAATTTATTAATTACATTTTTTTATTTTCACTTTAATTATAATTAGGGTCACTAAGTACTGATTAACATCTTCATAATAATTAAGATATGTTCATCGATTTTATTATTGGTGCCATCCATTTACTTCATTAGTTTATTATTTCCATTAACAAGTGCTTAGATCCTTAATATAAAAAAATATATTTTATTTATATGCTTGATAGAAAATATAAAAAATTAAAAAAATTATTTATTTCATCTATTATTTGATAAAGTTGAAAAAAATAAAATTTTATGATTTTATTATTATTTCTAAATTAAAAAAATAATTATAAAACTAAACTTGATTAACAATTTTTAATTTTTTTTTCACTAGACTCACATCTGTCTTATTTTTTTTTAAAAAAAATTTGAATGATTTCTTTTTTGAATAATTGTAAAAATGATTATCTCTCTTTTTTTTTACCATAAAAACTTTTTTTTTTTTACTTTTCCATCTTTCCCAACCATTTTTTTTTTTTTTGCAAATTTTAACACTATCAAGCATACGTAAATGTATTAAAGAATATATTTATATTTTTTGTTGACAAATTCAAGAGATGAAGATCCCATCTTAATTTTTAAATAATTTAAATTTAATATTTTCGAATTAGTAAATTTAACTATACCACTATTCGATTTAATGGTATATGTAATGTATGTATCATTGCATCCTTACTCAAAGAATTGAGTTTTTTTTTCTTTCAGGGGGTAGCTAGATTAAAAAAATAATAAAAAAAATTCACTTGTTATTCGAAAGAATTGAATTTGAACCTTCAATTCTCAACAAAAATGTAAAAAGTTTTTAAGATCAGATTTTTAAGCGATTTTCTTGAAATACATAATTATAATTTAAATCACAAAGTCAGGAAAAGTACTTCTATAATTCTTGTTTTTACAATAGATTTTATCTTTTAGTAAAAAAAATTTTCCGGTTAATCGATATTTATGGATAATGATTGAATACTATTTAATTACTAAGTTTTTTGCGTTTAATGTATTATTTTTATTGAATTAAAGAAAATAATTTATCAATGATATTTTTTCATTGACAATCATCATTTTTCAGTGTCACTAAATGTTGTAAAAATAAAAAAAAAAAAGTCTAATGGGTAAATCTTCAATTGCTTAGGTAACAATAGAGACAACATAGTAAAAAGGAATTTTGCTTAACATATTAAAATGTTTTGGTAATTAGTTTTTTTGGAAGTATTTTAGACTCAAAAGATCCCTTTCTTGGGGCTTACAGTTGCGAGGTTCAATGACGATTGCACCTCAAACCAAACAAAAGATTACTATTTAATTTTCTTGAGGCAAGTGGTTATTTATTTATTTATTTGAATAAGGATTTTTTTAATAGATTTATTCACAGATTCAGTGGGTATGAATCGAATTGTCCGTTTGATTTGAAATAGATTAAGTAAAGATAAAAATTTTAATAATTTAGATTAGTTTGATCTAACTCGGTTTGTTTTTTATTTAAATAAAATTTTTATTTAATATTAATTATAAAAAATATAAATGTTAATATAAAAATAATTTTAATATTTAAATATATTTAATAGTAAAATGAGTTTTTTAAGATTTTATTCAAACCGAGCCTTGACAAAAGAAAAAGAAAATTTTCAAATTAAATCAGCCCAACCTGCAAATATTTTAAATAAAAGAAGTATATTATGACAATTATATAACAATTTTGATTTAACAATTAAACCTTATCTAATTTAGAATGAAATTTAATTATAAAGATAATATGTTTCAATGTTTGATTTAAACTATTTGTATGTTGGTTATATTTAACTTTATAACACTACAAACAAACAGCCATATAGTGATGGCTAGTAAACCAATGATAAAATTCAAAAAGCCATCACTATGGGTCCGAAAGATCTTATACCGACAGTTAATAAGATTATTTTGATAAAATTTTAAGCAACGGTAAAACCTCATCAATATAGATATATGTCGACAAATAAAACTATCTGAATATGATATATTATCTGTTTTACAATTGTAGGCATCACTAATTCTATCATCGTCGGTATAAACACTGGTTGGTTATTTTCATATTGGTTATATCTAACTTTAGAATGTAATTGAGTGATTCATTAACATGAGATGCTTTCTTACAACTCTTTAATGATCATTAGATAATCCTTCATTGTTGAAGTCAATTGCATGGAATAAAAATTGACAAATCTTCTTGCCTTTTTTTGAAAGGATTAAAATGGTTTAACCAAATGGAGCAATGCAATTTTTAAATGCAGTTAATTACGATTAATTAGGTTGTTTGATTTAATCATTGACTTATCTTTCAAAAGACAATCCAAACATGAATTTAAAAGAAAAAAATAAAGTTAAAAGCTATACTTCTTTTATAAAATAAATATAATATTCCATTTTACGTAGACTTGATAATTTGTATCTTTCTTTTATTTTTATATTAATTTATAATTTTATGATTGCGTTTATAAGTGTTATATAATTATAAAATTTTGACACGTTAATAATCAATATTATAAAAATTTAATATATTCTTTATATTCGTGTCATGTTTATATTATTTTTGCATGTTGTGTGCAAAATTATAAGATTTAATTTTATGTTAAATATATAACTAATAAGAAAATTAAAAAAAAAGTACTTTTCACAAATAAAAAGATTTTCAAATATATTTTTTATAAAAAATTAATTTAATAAAATATTTAAAATATCAATATTTAAAATTAAAAAAAATAAAATGTTACTTATGGGATGAAAGTGGTGTTATAGCTAGATTCAAAACAATATCTTTGTTTTGTACTATAAGTAATATACGATGATACGCAATATTTCATTATATTTTCATAATAGAAAAAGATCTTTCGAAGCAAAATCAAGTTTTCATTGCTTTCTTCATATACACATATATATATATATATATATATATATATATATATATATGTTCTTTTCCTTTATGATGAAGTATTAAGGTTGCAAGCAGGATGAAAAAATTAAAGGAAAAAGAAATTCCAAAGTTGACTCTTTATAAGGTGAAATTCTAGGTCAAGGCAAAGGTAGACCATAACCACACATTAAATAAAGTAAGGAATAATAATTTCATGAAAATAAATTAATTATTTATAAAAAATATTTCATAATTGATTAAGGGTTTTTTTTAAGAAGTATTTTTAAGAGGTTTGTTAAAATTAATTAAGTTACTGCATATGGAATATATTTTATAATAAATTAAGCTGTTAATAATTATTTTTAAATTTTAACGTATTAGAAATAATAAATTTTTTAATTGGATAATAATATTAAATAATATTTTTAAGATTTGGTTACCAAAATTCATTCATTAATTAAAATAAATTCCTAAAGACTATCCTTAAAAGACCTTTTAAAATTAGTTAATGTATTATTTATTATATAATAATTAATAAATTTATTCAAAGATCAAATGATCATAGAATAAATCTAAACATAAGACATTATAATTTAAATTAATTTAACTTAATTTATTATTTATTTAATAAAAATAATTTTATTTAAATTTAATTATAAAATATATTAATATTAAATTAATATATTAATATTTTTAAATTATAAAATAAACATATAAATCTAATTAAAACTATAAAAAATCTTAAATTACAATCCAACTCCGTGATGAAGAGGTCTACATCAAAACCTTAAAAAATTCCATTAATTAACAAAATTATTGGAAAAAAAAATTCCATAATTCGTCTGATCCACTAGTCTTGCCACACGGTACATAACGTAATAATCAGCCACCAAACCAGACACAGCCGCCTGTCACCATTCATTCAAGTGGGTCCGTTAAAGATTTTTACTTCCTTTTTTTTTAATATTTTAAATATTTATATGGCAACACAATTTAAAATGTGTTTCCAAGAATATAGACATCAAATTCACATGAGGGGAGACTAAGACTTGGTGCTTCTCTTCCTATTTTACTTCCATATACATATAGTATTTATATTTAATATATAATTAAAAATTAAAAAAAATACAAAAAGACTTGTATTTAAAAGTATTACTCAATAGTTTTTAATTTGAAGGTTTTAATTTCATCGATTCTGTTTCCAGAATTTTATCAAGAAATCTTAATTAGACCTAAATTATATCTCAAAATTCTAACTCATAATTCATAAAATATATAAATTTATATTAAATATTTTAATTGGATAATTTAATGTTTTTCTAATAAAATTGATTTCAATTTGAAATTTATAATTATGATTCAAGCTTTGTTAACACTAACGAAATCCAGTTCATGAGATGAAAATTAAAATTTGAAAATTATTATTATTTTTTGAGTAAATAAAAAGGAGAATCAAATTAAATCGTTTGAATAAAATAATACATGCATTTATCATTTAGAAAAATATATATTAAAATAGATCATGAAATTTAATAAATAATTTAAAAATATTTTTTTTATCTTCCTTTATCCTCACGAAATTTATGATCTAATTTAACACCATAAAAAAATTGAGCATACAAATCTCGTTAATATATTTTATTTTTTTTCGTCTTATTAATTTTAATAAATTAATAATTTATGTTATATAAATTTTAAAATATTTTAATATTTATTTTATAGTTTAATTATTTTTTATATTATATTTTACAAAATGTGCTTTAATATTAGAGTGCGACCCTACCAATGACTGAACCAATGAACCTGCATAGAACATGCGTTTTAAATGGGCAAAGAAGAAGAGGAACTGAAGACTGCCCCTTACTCCACTCCTTTGCCTTTTTCTTTCCCCATCCACAAGCTTTAATTCTAGGGTTTCCAACCTTTTTTTTTTCTTTTTGGATTTTTCCTTTTCTTTTTGCAGCATTTTGCTTTTAGTTTTAGCTGTTGGATAGGTGCTTATTCTTAGACGATGTTAAAGAAGAAATCATGATATTTTTTGACTGATCAAACGGTAACATTTCTATGATTAGCTTTCATCGGCAATTCGTATTCCACTTTCTTTGTAATATTTCTCATTCCTAGATTTCATCTTTGTCTGTTTTCCGTTCTGGGTTTTCTTCAAAATAGAGAAATTCTTGTTGTTGTGCGAAAAAGATTTGATCTTTTCTTTTTCCCATTTCCGAGATTGAGATTGTTTCTATTTGTGCGTAAACACCAATTTTTTTTGGATGGCAAAATCTACTGAACCTGAAGATGGATCTGAATCTAATGCATATGTATTCAAGATCCGTAATTTTTAGCTGTTTTGACCATATCTAGTGAACCCCATTTACACGATCCAGCAATTTTATTGCTCACAATGAAGAGGTCAGTTAGACCCATGATAAGCATTCTGATGCTCGTTGCATTGGCTGCAACCTTAAGCTGTCGGATTGCCATCCGCCGCAGTGGCGGTGGCTTTGCTGTTTCAACTGAGTTGGAGACCACCAGGGTCTTAATGCAACCCCCACCAACCCAAATTTTTAACTCAACTTTGCTCAAGTTTGCCGCAACTGATATGGGCGAAGAAAAATCCAAGCTTGAAATTGACCAGCTGCTGGAAGGGAACTTTGCTAGTCAGGGAAGGTATAGGACCTTTGCAACTTGGAGGAGGTTCAATCATCATGATGCCAGAGGTAGAAATTCTAATGGGTTGCCGGTAATGCTCAGGTCCCCAAAATTTTATCGGTATTGGTTAGAATTTAGGAGGAACTTGCAGGATTGGACAAGAAAAAAAATTTTCCAATCTGATATTGTGATGGATTTAGTTAAATTAGTAAAGGTACATATTGATAACCACAATGGTTTAATGAGTTCAGATAAGAAGTATAAGTCTTGTGCTGTTGTGGGGAATAGTGGGATTTTACTGAATAGTGATCATGGGGAGTTGATTGATGGTCATGAGGTCGTGATTAGATTGAACAATGCTAGAACTGAGAGGTTTGAAAAGAATGTGGGATCGAAAACAAGTATTTCGTTTGTAAATAGCAATATACTGCATCTTTGTGCTAGGAGGGAAGGGTGCTTTTGTCATCCTTATGGAGGGAATGTTCCAATAGTTTTGTACATTTGTCAGCCGGTTCATTTCATGGACTATTTGGTCTGCAATTCGTCTCACAAGGCACCTTTGTTGATTACAGATCCGCATTTTGATATGTTATGTGCTAGGATTGTGAAGTATTATTCAGCAAAACGATTTGTGGAGGAGACAGGGAAGCCTTTGGGTGAATGGGGATCTACTCATGATGGTTCCATGTTTCACTATTCCTCTGGAATGCAAGCTGTTATGCTAGCAGTTGGAATTTGCGACAAAGTTAGTATATTTGGCTTTGGCAAATCGACTTCTGCAAAGCATCATTATCATACTAATCAGAAGGCTGAGCTCCGATTACATGACTACGAGGCGGAATATGCTTTCTATCATGATCTGGTGAAGAATCCACAGGCAATACCATTCATTTCGGACAAGTTCAGGTTCCCTCCCGTGGTAATCTATCAATGATTTTGGTTGATCAATGATTTTTTATTTTGTCCTTGTTTTCTTGGTCAAGATTAAGTTGTTGTATTCATGTTGTATCTAGTAGATCTCTACTAGATAGTAAAAAAGAAACACAATTGCTGAAGACCTTTGTCCTATTTTCTGGACCTACACTATCAAAGGTAGTTTAGGGTAATACGAAATGTAAAATTGGAAATTAAGAATGTGAAGATTTCGACTCATTTGCTTTAGTTCAAGCTGATTTGCCTATTGTGGAAATTTTCTCTGATGCAATTTTCCCTTTCTTTCAAGAATCATCATGCATCTATGCCTGTGGTGTGATATTGTAGACATTTTCACTTTCAATAACTTGATCTACAAGAATGTTTTTTTACCTTTACATTTTTTTTCTTTCCATGTTGAATAGAAGCCTCTTAGGGTCGTTCAAAAGCTTTTAATCACTTTTTCCATCTTGTCTATAATGATTGATAGTTTACCTAATTGCGGCTAATATTACGAAAAAGCAGTTGATCGGGAAATTTGTCTTGCATACAGGTCCAAGTCTAGGCATTTTGGAGTATACCTCTACCAAAGAAATTCATGCATTGAGTGATGCTTTAATGGATGCATTCATGCTCACATTTCTGACTTTCATGGTAGTTTATAGTAATGATTTCTTTGGATTGCATTTGCTAGATAAATTCAGGATTAACCAGAAATACGAATCCTATGATTTAAAAATGGTAGATGCCATATATAGTCAAAATTTGGGATGCAGACCGTCCATGGATGCTGTAAATATGAGTTGGAACCAAAATTCACAGCTTAGTCATTATAGCCGGATTTGCAACAATCTAAGTTACTTGGACTCAGGTGTGAGTGCCAGACAGGGGTATATTCATTTTTTCTAAGTTTTACCATCTATTGGTAAGGTCCTAGGAGAGTCATATACCCATACTCGTGTCTGAATAGTTGTCGGATATGAATATTTCAAGAAAAATGAAGATTCAGCCCCATGGTTCAGCTTCCTTTGCCTCTTTTCATGGATGTAATAGAAGTCATATCAACTCCAAAAGTAACAAAAGAAAAGATGACAGTACAAGCATGATTTTTGTAGATCCATCTATTGTATTCTTTATATCTGTTTTCACTAGAAGTTGTTGAGAGACTTTGCTTAAATTTAAGAATTACCCTGACAACTACAGTTTTCCTACTTAATAGAACTAATCCTATAATTTGCCACTTTCCTTACTCCAGCTTTTTCTAGGTCAAATTTGCTAGATCTTTGACACCAATTTTCTTGTCCTCTTGTGCTTCGCTTTGGCTTATTACAGGCCCTCTTGATTGTACAATGTTGCTGGATCTAAGTTCAAGATCAAGTACTTGAATTTATGAGAAAAATGTTAATGTTTGGAAGGACTGTTAATTCAGTTTTTCCCTCATCAAATACAGAAACGGGTTAAACTTTGATTCTGAAGCGATATCTGTTGAAACTAGTTAGAGGAAATTTACTGCTATAGATACTTTTATCTGCCTCTATTTCAGAGATGGTAGAGAGGTTGATTATGTACAACAAAAGCTATCCACAGAGAAGGCCACAACTTGGGGGTAAAGAAAAGGATGCAGATGCTTAGATTTTAATCTTAAACCTGCTTTAGCATAACCTTTTAAGAGTGACTGCATAAACCAACTGATTACGAGCTAAGCCCTTCCCAAACTGTTACAAAGACCATAAGAGTTCAATAGCATGAACATCATTTAAAACCTTTAATATGATGGAAAATTATGGTTGGAAAATTCATTTACCGTATATCTTGGAACTGACAGATTGCAGCTTGCTAGCAGGAACCCTTTTATAAGAATGCCTTAACAGGTTTGAGGTCCGGTTACCTGAAATGATGTATCTCGAATAGAAAGAATGGTCACTCTAACACTTGCAGAAAGAAAATAGTCCCAAACATGAATCAAGATGGAAGGCCTTACCGTACCTCAGAGTGTATCTTGTTTGGCAGGCCTTTTTTAACTGATGAAAAGTGGGGGCTTCTTTTGTTTCCAAACCAAAGATTTTATCAACTAATATCCCATTGTTTGCGACCAAAATTTATCAAGTATATTAGTGCATTGTTCACAAGCCAAAAGAAAATGATCAAATTTGTGCGAAGCCTGAGGATAAACCTTACAATGTCTGCAAGTTTGATAGGTTCAGACTTCTTTTTTTTCCTCAAGTAGTTGAGGATCATCTTGCAGTCATTTGAATCTTTATCCACGGAGAGAAATCGAGCACCGGTGTTCAAAGAATATTATCAACCGGATTAGTCGATTTTTTATATCTTTTAACCATTAACTTAACCAAATAATAAGAGAATCATATTAACTGAATCAAAATGATTTTGGTCAATTTCTTCGGTTGATCGAATTAGTTAAATTTTAATTGTTTACCATTTAAAATCTTTAAATTTTAATTTTTTTATAATTTAAATAAATATAATCATCCAACAAATATTCATACGTCAAATATGAGTAAAATATCATATTTCATATATTTTGGATAATTCAGTTAATTTCATTTATCCCAACCGAATTAATCAATAATCGAATTTTTTAAATTCTTTAACAAATAATTGAACTGAAAATTTTTTGTTAACATATTAATAATTTTATTTCGGTCGATGAATTTAGTTAAAACCAAATAATGAACACCCTTAGTATTTTCTTGTACCTATCAGATAATGGGTCATCAACGGTATTATCATTCATCATCCTAATATGTAATGACATGCATGGTGTACGTTAACTTGTAAGATGTTGTATATTTTAATTTATTAGATTTTACGATTTTATTCAAAAAAAATATATAAAATAGGTGCGAACATTGAAACACTCTCAAATGCAGCTGCTCCTTACAAATTTCAAGCTATGACTTCGTTAAAAAGTAAAAAAAGTTAAAAGAGTAGTTACTTTAGGTTTGGGTTCCAGGAAGACACTGCTTGTAATTGTTTTATATTCGTATATTTTATTATATCGTAATTATTTTTAAAATATTTTATTAAATTATATAAATTTTAATACGTTAATAATTCAAATTATATAAATTATATAATATTCTTATATTTATATTATATTATAATTAAATTATTTTTTAATAACATATTAATATAATCATATATTTTTAAGTTTTATATGAGCTGCTTGCAAGTTCTTGATAATCCCTGAAGATGAAGGACCTATTTGATTTCGTCAGATTAAATCATCTTTGAGCCTGAAGTCCGACCAAACCGCCTCAGCTTTAGGTCCTGACTCTTTCATTGATTTTACTTGTTTTTTTCCCCTACAAATTAGAGGCGGCTTTCTTCGCATATACCATAAATCCCATATTCTACGTCTTAAAAAGCTAAAATTCAATCTCAAATTTAAGAGGAAGTAATGTTAGGTTTTATAAAGGTATTAATATAATACTCCAATGGAATTTAGTTGCAATGTATTACATATACACTTAGCTGGTTATGCCTTATTTTTATTATTTTTTTCCATTATTTTTAATTTATTTTTATTAAAAAAAAAACAAAAGTATCAACCAATAAAACCTTAATTAATTAGTTTTTCTTTTGCCTTATATCATTACTTGTCTTTCTTCCAGGGTGATAACTTCATAAGATAACAAATCTCTAGTATCGTAGTAGAATATCAGTGAAATCTAAAGCTGTTAATGGGCTGAGCAACGTGATCGTGTTGATTTTTCTACTCCTTTAATTCAAGTTTGGCCTGATCGACGACTCATTGTACTATAAAATACCTAAAATATTAATTTTTATTAATATTTATATATTTTATAAATAAGATTAAATAAAAAAATTTTACTATTACATAATAATTTGAATTTGATTAACTTGAATTTGAAAAATTTTATCCGAACTGCAACATATATAGCCAAATGGATAATTTGATTACTGGACAAGTATAATGAAATCATATCTAAGAAACCTGCTTTTATGGTTCTTTCTTTCACCTTTGGGCTTGTTAGAGATTTTGATAGTGATAATTAGATCTGATAATTCGTATATTTTATCATATCATAATTATATTTAAAATATTTTATTTTTATATTAATTTTGATACGTTAATAATTTATATTATATAAAATTTAAGACATATCATATTATATTTATTTTAAATAATTTATATCATATTATATTTTAATTATTTTATATTCATTATAATTATATAATTATATTTAATATCGTTACATCTAGTAGTTGAGCTAAAACCAGTTGATCAAATTCCAATCCCCAAGTTTGGGTCAAGCATTTTTACCTTTCCATCACCCGACAAAGCATGGTGGGGAGGTCCCCTGTTTCTTACTAAAAATCATGCCCCTCACGTTTTCTTCCACAACTTTTTTTTTTTTTTTTATCAATTGGTCAAGCCTACCTCAAAAGGAACTAAATTTCAAAGCCCAATCTCTATTATACTAATTTCTTTTAGTCTTTTCTTCCAAAAGAAAAAAAGTCATTACAAAAATTCCTCCTTTTCACACATATATACAAAGCAAAAAAACCCGTACTTTTGGGTATTTTGTAAACTCTTATATGAACTGCATATATAATAATTAAATATATAATCAAAGTCCTCTTCATATATAAGATTTATGAGAATTTAGAACATATATCATCCGGTTCATTTAAATATTTTAAAAAAAATAATATTTAATAGTCTGAGATTTAAATTTTAATATTTATAATTTTTTTTAATTTTTGGACTGATAAATTCTTTATAAAAATAAGAAAGTGATTTTTGTAAAACTAAAAGGATTCTCCCTTTTCAGCTTAATTAGTACCTAATCATATTTATTTTTATATATTTTCTCTTGTTTGATGTTATAATCAGTTTCGTTGGATGTTTTAGTTAAGCCTCCAATTTGGACTCTCTCACTTACTTCGATCTCCCCTACCTATAGCCTTTGAAAATTGTTAGACAAGAATGCAAAATTTTGTAAGCCGTGACTATGGTTGAATGATTTTTGACATCATATTTCCAATATATTTTCTTTTTACTAATGAATTTTTTTTTACACATATATATATATATATATATATATATATGATATTGAAGGGTCAATTTATTGGTTTTCGGACTCTTCTATCATCAAAATGCACAAATCTCCCTTTTCATTTCCCAAAATTTTAATCAAAAATAATTTCTCAAGTTTAAATAGTTGATATAAGGATATAAAAAAATGCTTAAATTTATATCAAAACAAATTTAGTAAATCATAAGCAATTTAGATTGGACCAAACTTGAATAGCAAAAATTTATATGCTCAAATCCAATTTAAAAACTTGTTTTATCATTAGAAATATATATAAATATAAAAAATTATATGAATATTTATATACTTTCATAATTAAATTTAAATAAAAATATTTTTATTAATTAAATAATAATTTAAATCTAACTAAACCAATTCATGTAAAATTGAATAAAATAAATACTTTAGTACATGATAGTTTATTTTTTTTCTATTAATTATTTTTTAATAATTCATTAACAATTTATATACACTAAACTAAAGATTTATACTAACTTTTCCACCATTTTATAATTCAAAAAGTTGAAACTTGAAAGAAAAAAATTGAAATTATATCAAATCAAATTGCAACCATTAGCACTTATTAGTTTTGCGTGCGTGTATGTGTTGGGGTTGGTGCCGTGATAGGCGTAATTAAGTTTAATCAAACCATTTTTGATGTCTTTTAGCTTTTTCAACCAAATACTCAAAAGAGATGAAGAAAAGCAAATGTTAATTATTAAAAGCACATGAACTTAATTAACTAGTTCATGTGGGAAAGCTTTTACCATATTTTATGTGGAATTTTTTTCAATAATCCGACTATTTATATATAAGTGCACACGCTTACTTGTGTGCTGGGGATTTGGAATATTTCTTTCTTCTTTAACTTGTTGGGTTGTTGATGACCATGGGATCTTTACATGCATGACTGGGCAAATCTATGTGTTTAGATTGTAACACTTTTGATTTTCATAAGATAGGATAATGTATAATAATATGCATTTGTTTAATTAGTTTCGTGAAGCTTAAAGGTTTTATTTATTGATACATCTTTTATATTAGATTTGTTTATAAGTTAAATCAATTTAAATAAGATATTTAGATATTTTAGGATCATTCTAATCGACTCGAAATATGATTTTTATTTTATATTTAGATATGACCTTAAATGCAAAAAGTTGTTTGTCCGCACAATTTTATCCAAATTTTGCCTAGAAAGGATTGGTCTTTTATGGAGAGTGGTAAATTATTTTTTTACGTAGAAAGGTTCTTTAGAGCTGTATTGAGCTGGAGGGATGATCCTCCCTAAAAGGGATTAGTTTCCTAATTTTTTGAAATAAAAAATTTGACTTGGATGCGTTAAAGGATTTGATCTCTGTTAAAAAAACCCAATCCTTTTGACTATTAATATTACTAATAGTAATTAGTAAATTATTAATATTAAATAATTTATATGTCAAGTAGAAAACATATAAATGCTATGTTAGAGGTCCAATTCATTTTTAAACACTCAAATATCGAATAATCCATCATTGTAATCCATGAACAAATCTATTTTATGTAAACCCTTCGCCTAAAAGAGTAGGTATAAATTATAGATTTACCTAATAATATTAATTAAATTGCTAAGTACTAATATTGATTTGAATTATCAAAAATAAAAATATATTGATTTGAAAACAAGATATCATGCAAAATATTATTAAAGACCCTCCACTTAATTGATTTGAAAACGATATATCATGCAAAAAAAAAAAGATTATCAAGGTAAAAAATTAATTAACAATACTATTTAATTTGATATTACATGAATTGCATTAATTATTTTATTGTTATTTCCACACAATTAAAAACCTAAAATGATTACATTTATATGCTAAAGAATTGGATTTCGCAATTTAAGAATCATCTATGAAGATATGGTAAGTGTCATGAATATTGCTTCTCATGCATGCATGCAAACCATATAAATTTAGAATAAAAATTAAGCAAAAACCATAAAATAAATGATAGAATGAACAAAGATTTGAAAATTATCAAAAATTCTCATGGCCAAAGAAATAGAAAATTAACATAAAAGATAATTAATTGTCTAGAAAAACAATACAATCCAGTCCTAATAAAGATTACCAGTTAGCAATGAAGCAGATAAATTTTCTCCCTTGGAAAAAAAACGTAACCCAAAATTTTCGAGTACCTTCATCATTTGAAAGAGAAGAAAATTCATCTACTTCACCACTTGAGGTAACCCTTTGATTTTCATGTTTATTTGTCGATAATGGCTACCATAAAGTGTCTAAAAAAGTTACTTAGGCTCTCAACCCTGATCAGCAAAGTGCTCCCTAACAAAACGTTCCCCATGTTTTGTTTGAGGAATTTTTTGTTACCGAGCACAAGCTTAAATTAGGCAAGCCTAAAATGATTACATTTATATGCTAAAGAATTGGATTTCGCAATTTAAGAATCATCTATGAAGATATGGTAAGTGTCATGAATATTGCTTCTCATGCATGCATGCAAACCATATAAATTTAGAATAAAAATTAAGCAAAAACCATAAAATAAATGATAGAATGAACAAAGATTTGAAAATTATCAAAAATTCTCATGGCCAAAGAAATAGAAAATTAACATAAAAGATAATTAATTGTCTAGAAAAACAATACAATCCAGTCCTAATAAAGATTACCAGTTAGCAATGAAGCAGATAAATTTTCTCCCTTGGAAAAAAAACGTAACCCAAAATTTTCGAGTACCTTCATCATTTGAAAGAGAAGAAAATTCATCTACTTCACCACTTGAGGTAACCCTTTGATTTTCATGTTTATTTGTCGATAATGGCTACCATAAAGTGTCTAAAAAAGTTACTTAGGCTCTCAACCCTGATCAGCAAAGTGCTCCCTAACAAAACGTTCCCCATGTTTTGTTTGAGGAATTTTTTGTTACCGAGCACAAGCTTAAATTAGGCAAGCCTAAGAAACTTTTAAAGCTACTAAGCAAAATTAAAACAAAGGAAATTAAAGAAAAATAAAGGGTTTAGGAAAAAAAAAAAAAAAGGTACTTGATCGATCCGATTGAGGAGTAGCCTAGTGAGTGAATTCATCGTCTTCGGAGCCAGTGATGCATTCTTTTTCATCTTCAAATCCTTCAAGAGAAGGATGAGGGGAATGGCCTTTGCCAAATGACCTAATGTGATCTTTCAAGGACCTTTTGTGCTTAAAATCGGAGCCACAAGTGCAATACCATAGCTTGCCACAGTTCTTTTCGTGGGTTCGCCAATCCCCTTTGACGGCAAACGTCTTGCCACATTTCCTACACATGAAGGGCTTGGCACCATGTTTCCTTTTGTAGTGAGTCTGAAGTGTTCGGAAGTCTTTCAGTGGCTTGGCTCGGGGATGGTTGATATTGTTCTTGCAGCCCTGAGCACAGCAATAGCATGGCAGCCTCAGCATTGCTGCCGGTTGTGTTCCTTTAAGTGAATCTGGCCCTTTCCTATATTCAGATCCATGCCCCCACATATGCATCTGTACCAACAAAATTTCAATCCCCCTTTATTTTTTTTGGATCAATTTAGAAATGTACTAAATTATTCTCTTACATACTAAATCAATTTTGTTAAAAAAATGAGTTTTTGTATTCTAAAAGTATACGAAGTGTGTCCCACACCTATCGAAGCGATTCTCACCGATTAAAGAAAAAAATCATCATAATAATTACAATATATCAAAATCTAAATCTGATCTATCATAATATATTAAATTAACAAATATATCTCTAAGTTCATGTATGACCTACTGTGAAAAATAGAAAATTATTTATTCAAGATATCATAGGTGAATCATACTTTTTCAAAAATTGGATTTGGGGGGTATTAAAGATATCATGCTTTTGCAAAAGGAAACCCTTGCCTCTTTTACATATATAGTGATCTACAAGGGATCATCAGGCTATGTCTTTTTAATTAGAAGTTGAATAATTAAAGTGATTACAGAGTGAAAATTACCCGCTAAAGATAAGAATCCAAAGCTGAAAAATTAACTACTCTCTCTCAAAACCCCCATGGCCCCCTCACTTCATTTTTTTTTTTCTTTTTGCCTATCAATTTCAACTTCCTACCACTACCACTTCTTTAAAAGTAAAAATCTTAAACAATGTTTTTTGCTTCCTACCCCAGCTTGCTTTCTTCCCCCATAGCTTTCCACCCAAAAGGGAAGCAGTAAGGGACAAAAGTCAAAAGAGATTGGATGTGGATTAGTTAAATTATAAGGCCAATTTTCATTTCAATTTTCACTTTGAAATTATTTGCTCAATTATATTTTGAAATATTTTGAGTTAAAAAACTTTTTTTACCTACAAATTAACCAATAGTTTCAAAATGTTTGCCACTTCTTATAAAACTACTTTGAGGGTTAAATGGAAAACGTATTAGGATTTGGAAAAATGCTTAATTGAGTCATTCAGACTGATTAATTTGGACTTTCTTGGCACTCAATTATTTCTATTGTTTTCTACCTGCTTCTTCCTTAATTTCTATATAATCTTTGAAATTCCTCTGGGCGGATCGGATCTCATCGAGGTGGGTGAATTGATAATAAAAATTGACATGTGACTGAAACTCAATGAGCATCAAAATCACTAAGGATGAAAGGATTAGCCAAAGTATAGATGGAGTTTGGTTTTCAAAGGGAAAAAAAAAAACTAAAACGAAAAAAAATATGAAAAAAAATATTTCAGCATAAGTTTCATTGCGTATATTAGCTACATTGAATTATATCCAAAGTAGGTTATAAATGGAAATGCTTCCAATAAAAGAAAATAAACCAAAAATAAAAAATCTACCTTTCTCTTAAATAATTGTCTATTTTTTTATCATTATGTTCCTAAGTATTCATTTTTCTTTTATGTTCTTATAACCTACATGAACAAGATAATCATCATTCAGTAAAAGGAATCAATCTATTTTTTTCCAGTTTCCATGGATGTGGCATTAGTTCAATGTCTAATTGCCTTTTTAGGGTTTGAGGATTCCAAAAAGAATGGTGAATTCTTAAAAATTAAAAGAAAGAATGATTTTTGAATGCAATAAGGATTCATTTTATTACTTTTGCGTCAAAAAACCCAGTAAATTTTGATTCATAAAGTTAAAAGAATTAACGAAAAGATGCAAAACACAGTGCTGAACTGACCTGCATGTTATTGTACCTATTGAATGTCTTGCTACAAATGGAGCAAGCAAACTGCATGGGCCCGACGAGGATCTGAGCTGGAGTTGGGATCCAAAACCTACTCACTGTGTTGAAAGAACATCCATGGAAGGTTTTCTTGATGGGTTGCTCTTCTTCCTCCTTTAAAATCTTATTGTCAACAACAGGATTGATATGATCTCCTGCACCAGCAGCATCACTACTACTGTTAGGCAACCCAATGTGCAAGGCAACCGTAACTTTCTCTATCTTTTCTTCTTTAACATCCCCAACCCTCAGCTCTTCATCTTTCAATGCTTTGTTCTCTGTAAGCCTGCTCAAAAGGGGTAGGCATTGAATAGTTTCCTGCCCAACCTGATGCTGATCATGATCTTGTTGCTGCTGTTGAAACGATGACACGACAGGCAGTTTGAAGATAGTCATGGGGTTTATAAACTGAACTTGTTGGGTCACGGAAGAGGCTGGAGAAGATGACGGTGATGAAGATGGTGATGAAGGAGATGGCTTGAGCCATTCAATGAAAGTTGTGGGAGCTTGAAAGCACAAGTTTTTGTCCTCTGCTACATGGTAGCTCCTAAAACCCATGTTCATCAGAGCTAGAAGAAGAGGTGATTATTATTTTTTTTTTGAGAGGGAGGGTTCCCTTTGGATTTAATAGATGGTTTATATTCCAGAGATAAATGTGGGAAAAGCCTTGCAAATATAGCAGCTGATTTATGAAATTTGGTTTGGTTTGTCTTTAAGGAAGAAGTCTCCCCCACCTTTCTCTTTTTTCATTTCCACCTTTGGCATTTGTTTGATTTAGGGGGAGAGAGAGTGTGAGAGGGTGAATCGAAAGAGAGATTAGTGGTGGGGTTAAAGACAATGACATGCATAAATAATCAGAAACCCTTAAATGAAGAGAATCCTAAAACAGTCTTGAGCTAATAATTTAAACACATATAAATGCTCACGTTCGGGTAATCTATCCATTTTGATTTAAATTAGATCAAATATATATAAGAATTTTAATAATTTGAGTTAATTCGAATTATCATTTTTATAATATAAATTTATTTTCATTTAAATTTAATTATAAATATTAATATAAAAATATTTTTTTAATATTATTTTAAATAATAATAAAAGCTTTTGATCTTAGTCGAGTTCACATGCATAAGGAAAAAATTTTTTTTTCTCAAGTCATGGCCCAACCCTTAAACACCCTTGGTATATATACACACAATGATTTACTTATGATATCGTAAAATTAATTTTTTTTATACGTTGTCAGAATTTTTATCTCATCTATATTTATCTAATTTTATCGTTATTTCAAAATATATTTATATAGATAGCATACATTAAATTTTAAATAAATTAAAAATATTTAACTATTTATTTAAAGTAAAACATTTAACAGTTAAATGCATATATCTGAAAAATGATAATCTTAATCAATATAATATAAATATTAAATCGATTTAAAATTTTACATGTACGACGGATATAATTATATTAGCATTGTTTAGCAATAGAGATCTTTGATTTTTTTTTTTGTTCATTTATAAAAGCTTATTTTTTTCCCACTTTTGTGTATCATGGAATTTGACCAATAACCAAACATTTCTCATAAATTACATTGGCATTTGAAATAGATGACCTTAAGATGAAGGAATTATATAAAGAGGAAAGCATTCGGAAAAAGAAAAGGAAAATGATATTAAAGTAAAAAAAAAATGTTTTCTTGAAAAAAGAATGTTAAAATAAATATTATATATTCACGTTCAGTTTAATATCCACAAAGAGGAATATTTTATGGGCATGATCAATAAATTAGACTTCAATATATATATATATATATATATATATATATATATGTGTGTGTGTGTGTGTATAAATGTGGTTAAAACAGGTATGCATGCATGATTTCAACATAGGCTGCTGCCACATAATTTTATGGAATATTGGGGTTTTTTTTTTTTTTCAACATCTTGCCATAATTTGAACTATGATTTTGAAGATACATGAACTTGCCAATTCCCATTAGTCCTTGATTTACATATATGAGCTTTAAAAAAATTAACACAAAACTTTTGTTGTATGGTATTCAATGCAATAAGCAATTTAAAATGGATAATATTTTATTATTTTTTAAATTAAAGATTCATGGATCCCACGAAAGACACTCATCATACTAAAAATGTCATTGTGTGATTGGATGTTACGGATTTTAAGAATTAAGTGTATAGTCTCATTGTAGCGTAGGTCTAAATTAAGGGTTCGTTTAGATCTAGGCTTATCTAGCTTAAATGTATGGTTTTTATTTTGATTAAGGCTTTTGTAAATTGAGATTGACTTAATTCAACTTGAATTATTAATACTATAATGAACTATTGAATCCGCCCAAACTTATCAAACTTGAACTAAATTAAAAAAAATATTTAAAATTTTTAAGTAAAGGTTAGATCCAATTTATAGAAAAATCTATTTGGATCCAAAGAAAGATACTCGTCATTTTAAAAATATGTGATTGGATGCTATGAACCTTAAGAATATACAGGCTGAGGAGGTTCTGGGCCATCTCAAATGTGGCTGTTGAAACCTCCAATTTACCCTTCCAACCGTCAAGGATGATACAATATTAGCCTTCCAATATTCTCTTATTTCTTTTGAGACCTTTTATTGTTTGTTCACTGTCATTCTCACTTCGCACAATTGTCCCCTCTGTCTCATCCTCTCCCATATAAACTCAATCCTTTTGGCTCCTCAACATCGTTTCAATAATTAGAGGCAGGAGTTGATAATAAATCGTAATTAAGATCCCTACTCAAATATAGTAGACCCGTTATAGAGAATAAGGTCGTTTGGTTGAAATTAATATTCAATAAAAGAATTTTGATATAAATTTAATTATAAAATATATAAATATTAATATAAAAATAAATTTTTTTATTTTTATAATAATTTAAGCCTTTTAATTAGGCTTGATTCGAGCCTAAGCAAAAAAAAAAAAAAAATCGAGCCTCAACCCAAACTAGCCCATAAAGACCTGTATTCATGTATCTACTCAAATTGGATCTTTCCATAAGAAGAGTTGTTTGTCACATCTAATACTCTAATATCTCACATTTTATAAAAAAAATATTTTAAATGTATATCATCCTATTAATCTTATTTATAAATTTCAGTGAACTCTTTGAAATAATTTTTCGATTTACAATTCATACTATAAAAATTATTTATATGATTTATTGAGATTAAAACCGCGTTAAAAGATAAGATATGAAGGTTTGACAAGAGTGCAACGTTATAGACCTTATTATTCAAACAAATCTTTTAGGGATTCAAAATTTTAACTGCACAATCTTTTATGCAAAGTACATAGTACCGCAAATAAAAAAAAAATTGGAAGAAATTAAAGCATAATCACGTGATAATTTTGGATATATCACAAAAATAATTGAATATAATATGAAGTAAAAAAATAATATAAATATAATATAAATATATTAATGTATTAAAAAATTTATATAATATAAATTATAAAAATATAAAAATTTATAAAAATATATAAAAAAATTTTAAACATGAATCGAATACATAAAAATATATTAATATAATATGAAATCACCGGATATCTAATCAGCAGTAGCATCTCCTACATTAGCATTCACGAAATGTTTGTGCTTCTGATATTTAGACAAAAGCTAGCACAAAAAGTTTCGACCCCACGTCCCCAATCATGGAAATAAAACTCCTCTAGGGGTTGTGGAGCTAAGCTTAAGCCTTCTCTCCATCAATTTGCCTTTTTTTTTTTTTTTTTTAATTTTATTTGCCGACAAGATTTTGTGAGCGGATTTTCAGGGGATTAAACATTCTTAATCCTTTTGCTTTTGTATTTTTATTGCATGATTTTTTTTTTAATTTCTCTTTTGCTTCACTTCTTTTTAACATCATGTGTTTTTTCAAACACCTAAAACTCTTTTGTATTCCTTTATTTCAACCTTTCATACTAACCCCTTGTTGAAGAGGTTAACTTAAAAAAAGAAAAAAAAAACAATTATGAATGTTGCTGATTTTCGTGCCTGTTAAAATTCTATTTGTGAAAAGATTTTTGGTATTAAATATAGTGTATATGATGATATTTTTCATACTTGGAATGAAGATGTTTCTAGACAAATCTTAAGTGTTTTTAAGGACTATTTAGTTAATTCCTTTAAAAAATAGTTATATTTAAGGCATGTTGTTTGGGCAGATTTATTTAAAATAAAAGTTAAAATACTAAATGTATTCTCAATTTTTTTTCACAAGTAAGATTTTATATTTTATTATACTAAAATATTTTCTTAATATTTAATTTATATTAAAATAAGTCATTATTTCAAATAAGAACGTAAATTTTGTTACGGTCAATGCTACATAGGTTTTTTTCTCCACGTAAAAGTTGACATGGATTGATAAATTGGTTGAAAATTCTTTTAAAAAATTTACAAACAAAGTAAAAATTACAGTTTATTTTATATAAATTAAAGGTTAAGAGTTTGTTTAAGTACAAATAAAAAAAATTAAAGTGTCATTTAGATATAGTCAAAGTATATGAATTTACTTAAAAAATTTTGGGATTTTTTTTTTTTTTTTGGTTTTAGCTTAAGTGAAAATGTATCAAAGAAAGAATGTTTTTCTTAGTCAATGAAAAATAAAAAGGTTCAGTTTTGAAAAGTTAACTTTCGTTTGCTAGAGGGTAAAGTAATTTTCTTACCGTAGGGTTTAAAATTATTATTACCATTGAATTGCAATTGTCACTTGTTCACTTACAACCAACCCCTATTAAATTATCACAAAAACTAGTCCTTATAGATTCTAAATAATCTATCTATATACCATTGACAACCATTATAGATTATCACACGGCCAAGGATTTTTTTTTGGGAAAATCTCAAAAATACTATTTTATATTTCAATCTAAATAAAATTAGTTAATTTTTTTCCATGGGAATTATTTATATTATACAAAAAATGGACATATTTATTTCATTCCAAAAGTTATACTAATTTATAAAAAAAAAAGGATATTTGCATATATTAAAAAATAGCAAAGTAATAAGCAAATTCTCTGCTTATTATTGGATTTTGAAATGTAACATTCAATTATCCAAAAAAATAGAAAAAGAAAATTTTTGAAATTAATATATACAAAGATTAAATGAAAACTTTGAAAAGCTTATAAATGTGAAAAAAAAATTTTGAAAAAAAAATTGAAGGGACATGTAAGGATTAAAATGAAATTTAAAAAAAAAAAAAAAAGCCACAAGGTGCTTTTGTAAAGGCAGGGCCAAAAGGTGATATTTACTTTTTGTGAATACTTGAACAGTGTTAACATTTATCTTAATTTGATCTAGCTTTTATTTTTGGACGATATTCAATATCCCTCACCCTTGATAATACTATTCTTATAATTAGAGTGCAAAGCTTAGGAATGGGTTCATTTATGATATATTAATAGTGTAATTTTTAATTTTACAAGTAAAATCCAGAGTATGTTGTATGATATATTTTTAATTTATATTTTATTTTTAATATATTTGAATGGATATGTGTCACTTTAATCTTATATGTAAAATTTAAAAAAAGATGTATGAGTCTATAAGATAAATTTTCATCAAAATTTTCAAAATTTTTTATACCATGATAGACTGAAAATGGGTATGATTAATGATCATCCCAAAGGCTAATGTTTGATTATTTGTCAAGATTCAATAGTCGTAAAATAAATTTGGTTAAAGCCTTTTCAATCCATAAAAAAAAACAACAGTATTAAACTAAATTATCTTTAGTTAACTATTTAATCAATTATAAACCTACATAAGCAAAAAAAAAAAAAAAGCTAAAAAGGAATTGCTTTCACCATCTATATCTAAATTTGATTATTATAAAACTAGATGTCCACGTTTTAAAGCATTGATTGACAATTTAACTACTAAAACAAAAGCCCTATAATAAAAGATTGCAAAATTACAAATTAGAGTCACATCTCTTTTTGTTATGTCACTCTAGGTATATGCTTTTAGCCTTTAATTTGGTTTTCATAAAGAGAAGAAAATTCAACACAGTTTCTTCTTTTTTTTATATATATGTCAGAATATTCATCTTTTGGTAATAGTAAATTGCTTTCACAGCTACTTTTTATCGGTTGTGTCAAGTTGCCAAAATCTAAGATCCGTGATGATATTACTTTTTTTGCTATGTAACCAAACTTGTTGGCTATAATTTCAAGTTAGGTAAACTTTCGTAGACAACTTTTTTCGAGTTATGACTTTATCATATTAAGCTTTTTTTTAATGATATATGTTATTATTTTTTATTAAAAGTGTTTATAAATCGGGTAGTGACTAGTGAATTTTTTTTGTTTAAGCTTGGTCCAATCAAGCATAGGCTACTTTGAAAGCTTATTTTACTGTTTAAAATAAAATTATTTTTTATATTAATATTTATAATTAAATTTAAATAAATTTTTTTATTTTTTAAATAATAATTTAAATCAGGTCGTTAACTTTGAATCACAAAAACTCTTATCTAAACCTAACTCAATGTAAATTGACTTTATCGAGTAGCTGCCTGCCTTTAAGTAAATGTATGCTTGATGATGTGAAGGGGAAATGAGAGGATAAATTTAGGGATCTTTCTTCTTTTCTAAAGATAATTGAGGGCAATGAAATGTCTCAATACAAAAATCTCTACACTTCTACTCTTGATCTTTCTTTCGTTAGAAGGAATTAAAAGAAAAACATAATATTTTTTAAAAAATTAAACCCAAAGCTTAATTAAATTTTAAATATACTTACTCTTAAAATGTAAATATTTAACAAATTTAAAATTCGATTCTAACATCTATAACTATTTTCTTTTATCATCAAACTATAACTTTTTTTATTTATAAAAAAATTCATGCATTATTGTAACTTATGCACCGAAGTCAATTTAACAACAAGAACTAATAACTGGATTTGATTTAATGATGTTTATTAATTTGTAGTCTAAAAATTTTAATATCGTTGATATCTTTACCTTATAAGACCAAATGTGTCACATCTCTATAACCTTTTGAAATTAATTATATGTGAAGTCATTATGATGTAAGCCTCCAAATCAAATTATTATTTAATGTTGCTTTAATTAATTCCAAAAGGTTTTTTATTTTCTTTATTTCGGATTATTAAGAAATTTTGGTTGATTAACCCCGCAACCATGTAATTTGAATTTGATGAATATAAATCGTATTCGTAATGTATTTTATGCTTGATTTAAGAGTACGATAAAAAAATATATATTATATTAAAATAAAATATTATTTTATAATTTAATATTTTTTTGCTTCGCATTATTTTTTTAGATAAAATATTAATTGATATTTTGACCTTTTGAAATAATGATTTTTTATTCTAATTTCAACTTGAAAAAAAATTTAAAAAAGTGTGCGGTCGTAAATTAAATAAAGAAAATACCTTTTGGTTTCAAAAGCAATTGTCATTAATTATGATCACTAGGGAGAACAAATTAATGGCGTATCCCTCTTTGTATAAGAAAGGAAATACATATGATGTAATTAACATGTCAACATATTTAATTAATTAGTTTACTATTCCAAGAAAAACTCCTATGTTTTAGTTTCAATCATATATTAGTACATTAGTTCATTGGTTAGGTTTTTTAATTAAGATTTATGTTAGGTTAATTCGAAAATCTATTTTATTATTTGAAGTTATAATAATAATTTAAAAATATTTTTATATTAATATTTATAATTAAATTTAATTAAAATATTTTATTATTTTAATAGTAAATTGGATTAGATCGACTCAAATCAAGAACAATTTTATTGAGAATTGGCCCAACATGGACTAAACTGAGCAAATTACTTGACCATGAATATTTCTATATGTAAATTTGATTCAAGTAAATTTATCCAATTTGTATTGATTTGTTTGTTCATTTAATTTAATTCATTCATTTATATATATAATATCCAAATATAATTATAATACTGATAATTTTATTTAAAAAATTGGAGAAAAAAAAAAACTAATCATCATAATTATATAAGTCTTGCGTCAACCAAACTACTTAGACTTGGTTAATAACGGTGACCTAAAGGAAACCAACTCCCACACTTCAAAAATGAAAGAATCAAAGGTCAAATTTATATGTAAACTAGATTTCCAAGTTTAGAGGGAAAATATTGAAGAAAATAATATATGTTGTGATGATTGCAAGTGTGGAATACATATATATATATATATATATATATATATATATATATATATATATTTACACAA
>JBBYHM010000025.1:8155717-8166503 GCA_038381775.1 Adansonia rubrostipa
ATGAGCAAGTTTAATCATATTTAAAATATAAATTAAGTTTTTAATATTTAATTAAATTATTAAAAGAATATTAGAATAAAATTCATAATTAAAGTTTTTTATTTATAAAAAAATATTTAATTATAATTTCTTAATATTTATTTTTAGTATTAAATTCGAGTTCAGGTTCGAGTTCGAGTCGAGCTCAGATTCTTTTAGGTTCGGTTCATTTCGAGTTCAGATTCTTTCGGGTTTAGGTTTTTTAAGTTCTGGCCATTAACTTTTTAATTAAATCGAATTCGATTCAAACTCAAGCTCAAATTTTTAAATAAATTTTTACGTTCGGATTCATTTTACCACCTCCACTTAGAGGTCATGCATTTCCTGCTGTGGCCTTCTATATTACCTCCTCCTCCCCGGGGGCCACCTGCCCAAGGATTCATCGAGTGTTTTGCAAAGCCACCTGTCTAGGTGTTATAAATGATTTAGTGGAAAGTGGAAACTGCTTGTGTAACTGTTGTTGAAGCTTAGCTACCCCATAAACTTGATCCTATAGCATATTGTAGTCTTCAATGAGGTCTGAAAGGCTAGCATCTCTGTCATCTTCCCCGTATTCAAATGATTCAGACTTGTCGATGTGAACAAGCCAATTAACTGCAACTCTGGAATACCAGTGCTTTTGATCTCACTTCTGGAGTAAGCCATAAACATAGTAGGCAATATCCAATCATTCAGGTCGATATCAAATTGAGATTTTGACTGCAAAGTGCCAAGAGCAGACTTTATGATTCTTTTGTTGAAGCGGTGAAGCTGGGACCATCAATGGATCTTTGTTGATCTGTAAACAAAGCTAGAGAAACAATCCTGTAGCGTGCAACAGTAGTCTAGTCTCTCAATTGCCAAAACATGGAATCACAAGAGTGCACTGTGATATGAGAGATGACCTCAATCGCTACATCATGACTAACAGTGGGGCATGAGTCTGTTAATTACACTAAAGGCTGCATTCTTTCAAATGCTGGCAGATTGTCACCGATTGCTGCCATGTTAAAGCCCCTAGATTTTGGGAAATATGTCATCCCGTAAACATCTTGTGACATTTTTAGAACCCCTATCAAAGGTTTTGTATGTTTTACAATATCCAGGGAAATTCTTGTATAAGGTTTTGAGGTTTTCAATGCCAAAATCAAGCTCTAGTAGTGGCGCACGATGGTAGGCCATAACTAGTTTCTGCGCATGTACCCGACCTGTACGTATCCCTTCACCAGCAGTTTACAACTATCGTTTTCTATATTCTTCTTAATGTTGGCTCCTCTCCAATGTTAATAATCTCTCTCCATACACAAGATATTCTCTTTTTTATTACAACTAACCGAGATCCATTTTTGACTCATACCATACTTCGCATCCACAACCTTTCTCCATAGACAGCATATACCGAGCCCTCTTCCCATTTCTAACCTTTACATATACCCTCTGAAAATCTTTCTATAGAAGAAGCTTATTTGCTAGAAATCCTATTTTCTAAGGAGGAATTAGAAATAGCTACTTGGGAGTGTGAAGGATCAAAGGCATTGAGGCCAGATGACTTCAAATCTTTTCAAAAACTTGAGGTTATAAAAGAGACGCTTTGGGAGTTTCGAATGGAGTTTCACAAGTTTGGAAAATTGGAGAAAGGCTTGAATTTTGCTTTTATTGCACTAATGCCAAAAATCGAGTGCTTGCTGGGATTGAATGATCTTAAACAGATCAGCCAAGTAAAATTATTTTACAAGATCCAGGCAAAAATTCTATCTAAAAGACTAAAGCTATTTCACATAAGTTAGTGACACACAGTCGGCTTTCATCTTTGGTAGACAATGGGGATGGCATCCTACTTGCAAACGAGATGCTCGACACTATAAAGAGAAGGAAATAGGAGTATGGGAAGGTGATCATCAATGTAAATTTTGACAAAGCATATAACTACCTAAATTGAAACTATTGAAAATCCATAATATCTTACAACTAGAAATTCCATGTCTAGTCAAAATATCCTATTTTGTATAGTTGGAAATTCCATATACTGCCCATGATTTTTGCTTTTATTTAGGATAGAATAATTTGCTCTTAATTTTTGAGAGATAACAAATTTCATGGAATTGACAAAAGTCAAATTCCATATGTATGAATAATGTACAGCCTCGAACTAATAAAAATAATTCACTTTCTTTTTTTTCATGGTGTCAGAGCTGTTGCTCTTGGGACCTCCTTCTGTCAGCCTTCACTACTGAGTGTTTTCTCCTTTCCAAGTCTTTATTGGTAAGTGCAATTTTTTCAATCTTCATTACTGATCTTTTCTCATCATTGGCCTTGATTGCCAATTCTTCTTGGTTCTTATTAAAACCTTCAACATGTCTGAAACTTCAGAAATCAACTACACTACCAAATCAGAAAAGACATCGAATACTCAACAAATAGGAGATTTGCAGAACATCCAAACAGCCTACAGGCTTAATGGAAAAAAATTATTTGAAGTGGTCATAATTTGTTCAAACTGTTCTCAAAGGAAAGGCAAACTCAATCACTTACTTGGGATCGGACCAAAAGAAGGAGACCTTAAATTCGCTGCTTAGGATGAAGAGGATTCCATGGTCATGTCATGGTTATGGAACTGCATGTTACCTGAAATAAGCAACACTTGCATGTTCCTACCAACAGCTAAAGACATATAGGATACTGTTTGATAAAACTATTCAAAAGCAGGAGATGCTGCCCTAATCTATGAGATCAAAACGAAGATATTAGCAACTAAACAAGGTAATCGTTCTATCACTCAATATGCCAACCTTCTGCAAAACCTATGGCAGGAAATGAACCAATACCGGTGTGTTCAGATGCTGTGCAGTGAAGATGCAGCCACCTTGAAAAGCTTTATCAAAAAGGATAGAATTTATGACTTCCTTGCAGGTCTTAATGTAGAATTTGATCAGGTAAGAGTCCAGATATTGGGAAAGGAAAAATTACCATTTGTGAACGAGACAATATCATTGATCCGGGTTGAAGAGCATAACAGAGAAATTATGTTAGAGCCTAAAACATTAGAAGGCTCAGCACTGGTTTCTACAAAGTTGAACTATAAGGGCATGAAGACAGGTAATGGGCATGCAAAGTCAGATAAAGACTCAATTTGGTGCACATATTGCAAAAAACCACTCCATACATGAGAGAATTGCTTTAAACTCCATGGGAAGGAATAAGTCCTTACTCGTAAAGGAGGATTCAAAGAAGGAAAATCCTACTTTACTAATAGGGAAGATCAAACTCAAGAAAAATCCAACCAGGTTGATATTGGAGAATTCAAGAAAAAAGAAATAGACAAGCTAAGAAACCTCTTAAGTTCTCGCGAAAAGTCCTCTAACACGTGTTCATTGGCTTAATCAGGTAAGTGCCTTAACTCTCATGCTTTAAGTGCCTCGAGTATGTTTTCCCTAGGCTCTTGGTTCATCGACTCAAGAGCCACTAACCATATGACTCATGGCCCAATCAGATTTAGAGCATATAACCCATGTCCAGGAAATAGAAAAATTACTGTTGCGGATAGATCTCCTATAACCGTTGCAGGCCAAGGAACAGTAAATCTGTCTGATTCTTTATCTCTAAATAATGTGTTGCATGTCCCAAAATTATCCTCCAATCTCATATCCATTCATCAAATTACCAAAGATCTAAACTGCAAAGCAACTTTCTATTCTACTCATTGTGTTTTTCAGGATCTGGTTACGGAGAGGACGATTGGATTTGCTAAGGTGAATGATGGGCTTTATTACCTTGAGGAAATGAGTGGCAACAAGAAGGAAAATAATCAGCTATCCCTCACCTGCTCCTCAAGTAACTTATCTCCTAATAAATCTGAAATTTGGCTTCATTATTACCGTCTTGGTCATCCATCTTTTATTTTACTTAAAAACATGTTTCCTTCACTTTTTAAGAATAAAGATGTTAGTAGTTTTCATTGTGATACTTGTGAAATTGCTAAACATCATCAGTGTCATTTCCATTAAGTAATACAAGATCTACTAGACCTTTCTTTTTTATACATACTGATATTTAGGGGCCATGCAGAATTTTTAGTATTTCCGGAGCTAAATGGTTTGTCACATTAATTGATGATTGAACTAGAACTACCTAGTTATTTCTTATGAAAGAAAAATCAGAAGTGAGTAGTATTTTTCCAATGTTCCATAAAATGATTTGTACACAATTTGGAAGTTTGATTAAAAAAGTAAGATCAGACAATGCAAGAGACTATTTTAATCGAACTCTTTCATTTTTTTTTCAAAAAGATGGTATAATACATGAGTTATCTTGTGTAGACACACCCCAACAAAATGTGATTGCAGAATGAAAAAATAAACATTTACGCAATGTCACTCGAGCAATTTTGTTTTAACATAAAGTTCCAAAAACCTTTTAGGGGGAGGCTATTTTAACTACTGCACATTTGATAAGAGTACCTTCCAAAGTATTAAATAATCAAAGCCCCATAGCTGCACTTTCTGATTTTTTACCCTGATTTAAATGTCTCTTGCAAATTGCCACCAAAAGTGTTTGGTTGTGTTGCTTTCATACATATTCATGCACACCAAAGAGGTAAACTTGATCCAAGAGCTTTAAAATGTATTTTTGTGGGATATTCAAACACAAAGAAAGGATACAAATGTTATCATCCACTTTTTAAAAAAAGTTTTACCTCCATGGATGTCACATTTGTTGAAAATGAACCTTACTCTGAAAGTAACGATCCTCATCTTCAGAGGGAGAGTTCTTGGGAAGATAATGAATTCCTCCTAGATTTTCAAAGTCTTGCACCAAACTTGAGTCTTCCAAATTTGATCATACACCTCATATTGAACCTAATTCTAAATGAGAACATGCTAGTAATGGAACTGAACCTGAAATTGATCAAGAACCTATTGTTGAATCTGAAGTTGGACATGCTAGAAATGAAGTTGAACCTGATTCTGCCCTTGAAACTGAGCTGACAAAGAGAAAAACTAGTTTAAATCCTACTACGCCACTTAAGGTCTACTCAAGGAAGAAAGTCCCTATTTCTGAGCCCGTGCAAATCCAAGAGTCTGAACCAGAATCATGTAATAAATTTTCTACCCCCTCATATGTTCAATCTAATTCTATTCCTTATGAATTTAATGATTTAGACCTACCTATTGCTATTCGAAAAGGAACCCGAGAATGCGCTAAGTATCCAATCTCAAATTTTATGTCATTACATAGACTTTCTCCATAACATAGAACTTTCCTGACCACCATCAACTTCATTCCAATTCCACAAACACTACAAGAGGCACTTAGAGATAAGAATTGGGTACAAGCTATGAGAAAGGAGATGAATGCCCCAGAAAGAAATAAGACTTGGGAAATTGTAAACTTTCCTAAAGGAAAGAAAACAGTGGGGTGTAAATTGGTGTTCACTTTGAAATATAGAGCTGATGGTTCACTAGAAAGGTATAAAGCTCGGTTGGTTGCAAAAGGATATACACAACATATAGGGTAGATTACCAAGAGACCTTTGCACCCGTAGCAAAAAATGAATATTGTGCGTGTTCTTTTGTCTTTAGCTGCTAACTTTGGTTGGTGTTTACAGCAATTCGACGTCAAGAATGCATTCTTACATGGGGATTTAGAAGAAGAGGTGTACATGGAACCTCCTTCAGGTTGTAATGAAACTTTTTATGGAAAAAAAGTATGCAGGTTAAAGAAAGCTCTATATGGATTAAAACAATCGCCAAGAGCTTGGTTCGAAAGATTTACTAAAGTGATGAGCAATGCAATACAAACAAAGTCAAGGAGATTATACTTTGTTTATAAAACATTCAAAAGGAGGAGTTACAGCACTACTTGTATATGTAGATGACATTATCCTCATCGAAAATATTCGATTGAAAGAGAATCACTCAAAAAGTGCTAAGCAAAAGAGTTTGAAATTAAAGAACTGGGGAGGCTAAAGTATTTTTTAAGCATTGAGGTGGCATACTCAAGTAAAGGCATATTTATTTCTTAACAAAAGTATGTCTTGAACTTGCTTAAAGAAATAGGGAATCTTGGATGCAAGGCAGCAAGCACACCCATTGAACCTAACTTAAGACAAGTAAAGAGAAGGATGATAGCACAGTAGATAAAGGAAGATATCAGCAATTGGTTGGGAGACTGATATATATGTCCTATGCAAGGCCGAACATAACATTTGCCGTAAGCATAGTAAACCAATTTATGCATGATCCAAGAGAGAAATACTTATAGGCTATCAAGAGAATCCTATCATATCTCAAAGCTACACCAGGTAGAGGAATTTTGTTTAAGAAAAATGAAGGGCTGTTCATAGAGGCATATACTGATGTTGATTATACAGGTTCTGTGTTAAATCGTAGATCAACTTCAAGAATCTATACGTTTCTTGGTGGGAACCTAGTGACATGGAGGAGTAAGAAACAATCGGTTGTTGCAAGATCAAGTACAGAAGCAAAATTTAGAGCTATGGTTCATGGAGTTTGTGAATTACTATGGCTCAAGATAATCCTTGATGACTTTAAACTCAAATGGGAAGGACCTATGAAACTCTATTGCAACAACAAGTCTGCCATCAACTTTGCACACAATCCAGTGCAACATGATCACACGAAGCACATTGAAGTAGATAGACATTTTATTAAAGAGAAGCTGGACAGCGGCATGATTTGCATTCCGTATATAGCATCAAGTAATCAGTTGGTAGATGTCTTAACTAAGGGAATGTCAACTTCCAACTTTGAAGATATTACGTGCAAGTTGGGAATGAAAAATATTTATTCACCAGCTTAAGGGATAGTGCTGAAAATCCATAATATCTTACATCTAGAAATTCCATGTCTAATCAAAATATCATATTTTGTATAGCTAGAAATTCCGTATACTGCTCATGATTTTTACTCTTTTCTAGGATAGGATAATTTGCTCTAATTTTTGGGAGATAACAAATTTCCCGGAGTTGACAAAAGTCAAATTCCATTTGTATACAGCCAAGAACCAATAAAAATAATTCAGTTTCTTTTTTTTTTCCAGAAACTTTATGGATAAAAGGGATATGACTTTTGCAAAGACTCTCTAAATATATAAAAAAAATTTATAAAAATATTGAATATATCTATTTTTGACATACACCTACATCCGACACTTACTCTTAAATCCAACTAACCTAGATTAACCGAAAAACATGATCAACTCAATTTTGATAACTTTTAACAATAAGTCTTTACAGATATTCAAAGTTCTTATTATATTGCAAAGATATGATCATAGCTGCATCATCAGGACACATACATACATGCATATGTACATATATGATACAAAGCACAGACTACAATTGCTGTTGATTTGTTTGAAAACATACATGAAATATATAGAACAGCACAACCAACCGAGGAAAAAATTCATCAAACTTTAGTGCAGATGTCCCCAACACAGGCCCAGCCTTGTTTCGGATTCCCTTCTTCCTTCTCATCAGCTTTGGTTTTATCTTCTCCCAAGGCACACTTTGGATGCAGATCAAAGTCACATTCATCACAGGAGAATGACCAGACTCGTCCTTCTTCATTGCATCCATCACAGTGGTAATAGTTGTGGCGAGTGAGCGCGAGCTCATGCTCCTCGTGCAGTTTGTGTTTCAGTTTCTCAGGCCACCCTTTTGCCATCTCCTGGCACTTTGCCTCGATCTCCTTTAATCGCTCCTCGGTAAAAGGATAAGCATCGGCCCCGTGGGCCATGATCAGATTCGTGGTCTCTTTAGTGATGGTTTTTCCTGTTGGTCCGATGGTTACAAGCATGGGTATGCCTTGGACTTTGAATTTGCGGCTCAATAATGGCTTCCTGGCATCACCAAAAGGAAGTGCTAACCAGGGCATTTCTGAATAATATTCCTCAAAGGAGGCTTGATCACTGTCACTAGAAATAAAAACCACTTCCAATGCTTCATCCTTTGCCTTGATCTTCTTGTATTCTTCGACAAGCTTCGGTGTGAAGGCACGGCATGGTAGGCACCAATGTGCTGAGAAGTACAAGAGAACGGTCTTCCCCACCAAGTCAGTTACCTGGACCTGAATTCGGAGATAAATTTATTATTCATCAGAAAAACAGGGAAGGGAAGAAGAGGAGCTATGAAGGAGAATGGGGGCATGATACGGGGAGTGTTGCGACTAAACTTAGGTCTATGTCAATTGATTCTTCATTTTTTTTGAAGTACACAAATTGAACACCACGTTCGGTGCATATTACGACATGAGATATGAGGATATGACCTTTTAAAAATCCTCCAAATACATAAAAAAAATATACATATATTAGATACGTACTTAAATCCGATACTCAAACTCAAGTCTTAAGTCTTATGCATGACTACATAACAATAGTGAAGCTAAAAATGTTGGAAAACCTCCAAATCACCAACAGAAGGTCAGATCGTGTGGCTAACACATAATTTAAGGTTAACAGGATGCTGAAGAATTGACAGCATTTAAGGAAACTTATCAATCATACCTTAGCCGCATCCTTCCCAATGACAAAACCCAGATCCCCTGAAATAAGAATCGATTCCAGACTTTGTGATGCCTCTTTCGCTTTCTCTAATTCTGCAAGCTCCGCGAATTTTTCCGGAGTAAAAGGATAGGCCTGAATCCCATGTTCTTCGATAGCTTCAGCTACGTTAGAGTGGAGAGTTTTACCATCTGGCCCGATAATAACAACAGTTGGAATGGTTTCGAGCTCGAAATACCTAGCCAATTTCGCACAGCTCTTGTCTTTTAAGGGCAATGCCAACCAAGGTGCCACAAAGCTTTCCTTAAAAGCTACCTCTTTATCATCGAGAGGAATCAGAACGATCTCAAAATTCTTCCCCTTTTCTTTCAATTTCTTATAAACTTCGGCAAGTTTTGGAGCAAATTCAGCGGATTCCTCGTCTGAAGACGCCCAGAAAAATAGACCGACAGTCTTCCCTTCAAGTTCGGACACAGGCACCTAACGCAGAAATTAAAAACGAGGTACAAATTAGTATAGTAAAGATCCATTCAAAAAAAGCCAGAAAAACTACAACAGCATTCTAAAAGTTCACTGTACTCATCGAAGTTACCTTGTTTCCATCAGATGTAACTACGAAGTCACGAGATCGGGAAACCAAGATAGTTTTTATGGATTGTTCCTTCCTGGCCTTTTCTTCTAAATCTTTTAATTCTTGGATTTTTTCAGCAGTGAAAGGGTACCCTTCGTCCCCATACTCGCGAACGATCTCGACTCCCTCGTCGGTAGAGACTCTACCATTTTCATCCAAGAACACAAGATTAGGTATTCCCGTCACCTCAAACAACTTGTTCAATTGATGGCGTGTCTCTGAATCGGAAAAAGGAATTGCAAGCCATGGCATCTTCGCGAAGTAACCTTTGAATGACTCTTCATCTTTATCTCCCGAGACGAAAATGATCTCGAAATCGCCTTTTGGGAAGACTTCAGAGTACACTTCCACTAACTTAGGGGTGAATCTTTGACACGGAGGACACCATGATGCTGAGAAATATAACCCAAGCTTCTTCCCCTTCAAACTTTCAATTTTAACCTGTAACATTGAAATTTCAAGCTTGATTCCCACACATAATATCAAACAGAAATTTACTAACAAGAAATAGTTACCCACATACCAATTAATTACAAGGAATATCAACAAGCAGTTATGTTCATAGACCTTAAACTAGCATCAAAACTGTAGATTTCATTTGATGTCATACTAGCATCGTCATTAATCAGGCACGATCATTGAAAAAACTGAATGAAATAAATGTTTAGATTAAAGAAATGAAAACTTTAATAGATGGCAACCAATGTAAAGCTCCAAACCCAGCTCAGAAAACATCATAGTTCACTAAATCTAATCTTAAAATAAGAAAATAAGCAAACTTTCATTCTTAAAAAAAACCTAGTAATTTTTCCAAGAAAAAAAGAAATCAGACAATAAAGATTTTTCAGCGGGAGTTAATGACCTGATCACCGTTGTTACGTATGAGGAAATCCCTGTCTGAAATAGACAGGAGCGACTTAAAATCGTGACGATCATCGTTGATCGTCTCAACAACGTTGTTTTCACCTTCGGCCATTGTTGAAACTACAAAGTTTCTTCAGGGTTTTCTCTGTTTCTTTTTGATGATTGAGTGAAGCGGAAGAGTTCAGAAACTCTGCAGCTAATTTATAGCAAAAAGGCCTATTAAACAAGTAACATTGAATTTCTCAAATTTGTCTTTACAAAAAAAACCAAAAAAAAAAAAAAGGCAGATCACAAAGTCAAAATCCATGACGTCGGTTCTAGGTGGATCATTTTCGTCAGTAGATTGGCGTTAGTAGTTGACGTCAGCGTTTTGTAATTTTTTTTAAAGCTCAGTAGTTGAAATTAATTTTAGACCCCAACATATATATATATATATATATGATATATACGTATATAGATATATAAAATTTTTAAAATATAATTTAACATAATATAAATACATAAGTTAAAATACATATAATATAAATATAAATATAAAATATTTTAAATATAATTATAATATAATAAAATATATAATTATGATATAAATAAATAAATTACCGTATCAAAGGTTTTGTAATAAAGGAGTTGATTCTTGGTGTTTTCCTTCCGACATCGTCGCATGTTCCATTTCTTCTTGCTCTAATCTTTTTTTTTCTTCTAATTTTAATAAGAAATAAACAGTAAAAGAACATGTGATTATTTTTT
>JBBYHM010000025.1:8175965-8190631 GCA_038381775.1 Adansonia rubrostipa
TATATATATATTTACACAAAACTAACTCCACCCTTTAAGAGTCAACATTTGGGAGCTTATTTTCTTTTCATCAAATGAAAAGATTTTGTTCAATTCTTCAATCAAACAATGGAATAATGAAGTTTCAATTTCAATCTTCAAAAACGCGTGAAAATACTTTTAATCTGATTATTTTCAATTTAGTTTTGAGTAAATTAGAGGTTTATAGTCTGTCATTTTAACTTATCAAACTCACATTTGAATTAAACATATTTACCTGATTGCAAGGGTAATAAGAGAACGACCCTTTCTTATTTCCATTGTTATTTAAACTACAATCGATTTTTTTTATTTAAAAGAAAATTATAGTATAATAATAATAATAATAATAATAACAAGAGATTATAATGATCGAAATTTTATATTTATTAAATATTATATTTTAAAAATAAATATATGAATAAATTAAATTAAATCTAATTTTAACATTATTGACATGCAACTATTTTTTACCATTCACTGTGCATTTATACAAAAAGAAGTTTAAGGATGTTGTATGAATATTGCATTGGCAACAGATTAACATATACAATTCATTGAATTCAACAACTTTTACTTTAATTATGTATTGAAAGATCTTTATATGCATTATTGACATCAAATCAAAGAATTTGTTTAGTCTTGGTTAGGTCAGTCATCTTCCAAGATTGGTGATTTGCAAACTCTAATTACCCGGCAACTTCTCAATTTGTAACAGGGACCTTAATGGCACTTTTTATTATTATTATTGTTTTGAATTGGAAAGAATAGTTGGGTTTTTTTTTTTTTTTTTTGTTAGGTCGAGCTACTAGATTTTACCTTCAAAATGGTTTTGTATATTAGTTGTAATAATTTCGAACATAAAAAAAATATATGAAGCATGATATAAATATATAATTATATTATAATTAATATAATATAAATTATTAATAAATTAAAGTTTTTATATTTTAATATAAAAATAATATAAATATAAAAATTTTAGTATCCACCGTATATTGGGCTTCGGCTACCCAATTGACTTTGACTTGAGTCTACTCTAAACAAATGGCAGTTTTAAGGGGTCGAAAAGATAGCTTTTATCACAAATGGGAGAATACCAAACCCTGGGTGTTAATTTCAACACCTGGAAGCCTTACAAAAGTCTCTCAAAAGACTTTTCTGGTATTTTGTCTGCACTGTTCTTTATCTTGATTTTGACCTCTCAATTCTCATATTATTATTATTATTAATATTAATATAAAGATAGTTTACTCAAAATCTTCATCATTACCTGCGGCTTAATTCTAAACAACGGAGTTGGAAAAAAAACACAAATCAAAAAGCAGGCTTTGTAGCTTGGCAATTTGGCATTGGGGTTTTTTTATTTACTTGACTTGTTTTTCTTATTTTATTTTTTTTACTTTTCTTATGAAGTATTTACTTTGACTTTACATGACTTTTGGTTTCCAAATCTTCCCCTTCTTGTTTTGATTACCTTCTAGGAAATTAAAGATGATTTTTTTATTATAAAAAAAGTTTTAATCTGAAAATAAGAAAATAAATTATAAATATTAAAATTCAAATTTTAAATTTATTAAATATTATTTTTTTAAAAATAATTTCGTTAATTAATTAAATTAAATCTCAATTTTTTTTTTTGTCTTTTGGATTTCCTATTTCAAACGGTCAAATTACTCATATATATATATATATATATATATATATATGTATGTATGTATGAGGTACTAATTTTAAGTTGGTCTGCATTCATGGCAGATCCTTAACCTCTCTAAGCCCAGCAACATATCCTTGCTAAACAAACCATTTTGGGCCTTTTTTTTTTTCTTAGAGGGCTTATCATTCGAAATCATCATCAATGTGAATGGCATTTTTCCTTGGAGTAAACACAGTTGAAAACTTGTTTGAATTAGCTTTTTTTAATAAAACAAAAAAAAAATAACAATGTTGTAATGATAAATTGAAAAAAAAAGAAAGGGATATTGAGACTTGAACCCATGTTCAACATGTCACTTTGACATACTCTTAACTACAGTAATGTGCATTCAAGTATTTAGTTCAGTTAGGAAATCAAGCAATATGTATTGCTTTGGTATTTTATACAATATAAATTAACCGATACTCTTATATTCATCTCTATTTGATTTTTCTTCGGAATTAAAAGAAATAATTGTAGTGGATGTTATATTAAAATTTTATAGTTTTTAATTAAAACCAAGATGAAAAATAAATTTGATAAAAGGTAAAATTATTAGAGGGTTTAAAACAAGAAAATTATATTTAAGCTTTCTTTGAACAAAAGATGTGGTTGTATATTTAAATTCCCTTTGAAGCCTAGATTATTCCCTTCATACGCTACTAATTCAAAATATTTATATCAACATTGAAACTATGCAATGACTTAAAAGAATTTTTAATTAAAATTTCAAAAAAATAAGTAAAGATATGCACAGTACATTTACATTCCATTTAGAATCTTGATTTGAGACATTTTTTATCAAATTAAATATCATTTTATAACTTAATCATGGAACGATTTACTTTTGACCGGACTCCTATAATAGAGTCTTATTAAATAATAATGAGCCAAATGCACAAGTGCATCCTAACGGGGAAAAATAAACATTAAGTTTCTTCTCAATACACTTTATGTTGAAGATAAAAAAAAATGCTAGGCAATATATGAATTATAATGCCAATCAAAAGTTTTTATTGGCCATGGCAAATATATAGAGATCATAGCTAAGAGACCAGACTCTTTGATTTAAAATGTATAATAAAATGACAGCACAATTAAAGAAATAACATATGCTTTTATATAAATATATGTAATTTGTTTAACCAGTCCCTATAGGTACTAATTAATAATTATTTAATTATTAATTTAACAATTTCTTTTACATTTAATACATTGCATTTATTGAACTCAAGAAAAAGTAATTCATTAATTGCTTTTTCTTTCTTTTAGTATCACTTTATTTAATATCACTAAACACTCAAGAAGTGAGATTCATTTATATGTATATAAAATTAAACTAATTTTACACACTTTTATTATTTTATATACAATTAATATATTAACAAACTAATAGTTAGATTGAGCAATGTAATTATATTCGTCATGTGTGTAAAGTTTCGAATCAATCCGATATTATAATCAAATTGATCAAGAATACTGATATTTTCAATATACATTTAACAGTTAAAAATTTTTACATCGAATAAATACATAGACATTTATTATTTACTTAAAATTCCTGAATGATCTAGTGAATAGATAATAGAATACAATAATTGAATTAAATAAATATTAATTATATAAAAAATTATAAAAATATATAAAACTAATTTAAATTTACAGAAATATAAATAAATCCCTACTCACATACACATATATAACACACCCCCTCTCTCCCTCCTCAAAAGCCCTTGAATACATCAAATTTAGAACTAAGTGGAAAAGCCTATGTTTGGTATAAGATCTTGGCAAAGGCCTAGCTAAGATATTTTGTTATAATTAATGTCATAAAATTCCCTCCAAAAGTCATTGGAGGGAGATTTAAAGGCCACTTTCAACTAAGTTTGGTAAGACTTGCAAATATTGCCCTTACCACATCATCTTCTATAAGTAGGAAATTTTTTAAGCTAAATTTTAGGTTAAAAGAGTAAGAAAAACTCTTGACTTTTATCATTATTTTTAGATAAGTTTCTATATTTTGGATTTTTAGTTTTGTCCAATCTGATAATTTAGATTTTGAATTTTATTTAAATTCAAACTGAAAAATAAATTATTAACGTATTAAAATTTATAAATATATATAATATATTAAATATACTTATTATATGTAAGAATATACAACTATGAGAGAAATACGATGTAAGTGATGACCCAGTAGCTAATAGCTACATACTTTATTAGAGGAATAAAGACAGGGACTAGATAGATAAGAAGAGAACAATATTATTTGCTTTATGGGTACAATTGATACCTAAATTATGGGATTCCCTTGTCAAATTCCTTGAGGAACATGTTCGTGAAGGGTACCAGATTAAACTACTTTTTTATTTTTAAAAATTTCTTTTAAAGTGGAAAATTAGTCTCTTATTAGTGGGATTGTGGGATCATAATTGACAATTGACACATCATCCCCTCTCAAAGATGTGTTAAAAAGAGCAGCACTTTTTCTTAGATTTGGCCATTTTTTTTAAAGAAATTTAAGCACTTCTTGATTTCTCAGTTCAATATAATAACTCATTCTTTATACATATATACATATATATATATATATATATATGTATGTATGTAGAGAGAGAGATCAACAGAAAAGAAGATATAGGATGCTTGGGTATTTTTCTTTTTTTTTTTTTTTCCTAAGGAGTATGATCTTGATTCGTTATCTTTGAGATTTATGCTTCAATTCCTTTTTCTTTTTTCTTTTTTTTTGGTTAGTTTTTGTTAGTTTTGTAATCATTGGATTATTTTTTAAAAAGAAAATTGTACTAAAAAGGGAAAATTATTACAGTTTTGTTATAATATTCTATATTTCTCATTCTCACCTATACAATGAATATACCTTTTGGATTTGCTAATTTGGAAAGTGGAGTAAAAAGATTTAAATAAAGATAATAATACCATCTTATAATTGATATTGTTTAATTTTGATTTTTTATTATCTATATTGATAATAAATATTTATTACAATTAATTTAATAATATTTATTATATATATAATCATAATAAATTTTATAATTAAAATTATATGTATACTCGTACTCTAATTTCGTGAGAATTATATTAATTTTTTCAATTTTTTTGGGCACAATATGCAGTCAGAAACAAGCATATCGATTAGCACAAACTTTAAAGTCTGGAAGAATCGTAGCAGCTCTTCTTTTTGAAATCTCTTTGCACCTTTTGGAAGAATATCAATCGGTTAATATCCTGTGGATCAAAAACAACCCTAGGCGAAATAGGCTTGCAGTGCATAGTACATGTAAAAGGAAGAAAAATGGGTTCTCTGATTGATAATTTTAACTGTACTTATAGTTTAGTCCACTACCTAAAATGGGCTAATAAAGGGGTGTGTCAAATTAGACTAGACTTCTTCTTTTTGTCCTGAATAATGCAATTCTTCTTTACTTTTTTTCTTTCCCATTTTCTCTGCAATAAGTGACTTTTTTATTAAGATTTTTTTTTTAATTTTGGGTTTAAGATTTTAAGTTCTCTTCAATTTAATTTTCAAAATAGTTTGAAATTTGATTTGCACTGAAAAATTGATAAATAGATAATCAATTTCTCATATATATTTATACGATAAATCGATAAATCAATTATTAATTTTTTAAAATTAATTAAAAAATTAATAATTGATTTATCGATTTCTCACTTGAAATTGAAAAATCAATATATCAATTACCGGTTTTTGAAAGTATAAAAAAATTGCTAACTGCCTATGTAATTGATATATGACTTGAAGATATTTTTGTATGACAGGAGTTGTTGTATATGAATATGGGTTGAAAATTGGATGGGGTAAATCTATTGCTCTTCGATCACAAGCATTGCCTGCTCCCCCACCTGGACATATGACCGTCAGGAGTAAGGAGGTAATTCTTCATTTTGCTATTCTAAATTTACACTATTTTCTTTGCCAGGTTCTTACTCCAAATGATCCTGATATATTAGGTTACTCCACCTGAGGATGCCCATCACCGCCAAGTGATCGACACAAGTGAGAAGTCAAAGAAATTTTTAAGTGAAAAATCGGTGGTTTATTAGCCAATTTCTAAACATGCCATTGAGAAATCAACTAATCAATAGTCAAATTCTCACTGTTACACATGGAAAATAGAAAGTTGAATTATGATTTTTCGTGTGTAATGGCTAGAACGATCATCCATTTATCGATTTTTATATGTAAAAAATTAACTTATTTTAAAAATTAATTTGGAGAAAACCTAAATCCAAAAATAATAAAAAAAGTATTATATTAATAAAAAAGCCGCAATAAATCCATAAAATGTTCCACAATATCAATTCCATCCTTAGTTATGTTAAACCAAAAATAAAAATCAAATTATAAATTTTGGAGATTAAAACATGCTTTTTTTTTTGTTTTTTTAGGTTAAAAAAAATATGTAAGATATTTGAGAGTCAAGTCTCCTGCTAGCCTCATTGAATCCGTCTTAAATTCGATTAATTGTTAGCTTTAATAAATATTATTCAACATAAAATTAAATTCAAATCTTAATATTTATAATATATATTTTTTATTTTTGATTATAATTTCTCTTGTAAAAAAATTTTAGGATATGGAATATGTATATACAATAATAATAATAATAATAATAATAATAATAATAATAAGATGAAAAATATTATAGGAGAGAAATTATGTTAAAAATTTCAGGACATATAAACATGAACTCTGTACTAAACTACTGATCAAGCTGTGTAACAGTACAAAATCATAATAATTAATCATTTTTAAAAAAAATTAAGTTCAGAATCTTATTGACATGCCCTTTTAAAGGCCGATAAGTCTGTTCTTTTTTTCCTGTTTCAACATGGCCAGTGCCATCTTCCAGCTTTTATTAACTTAATTCCCGCTTCAGTTGGTCCTAATTTCTAAAATTTTCTTATAGCCAGGCTATGGGGCATATTTAAATCCGAGAATTTTAAATAAAATAATATAAAATAAATAATATAATTTATTAATATATTAAAATTTATATAAATAAAAAATATTTTTAATATAATTATAATATAATAAAAGATATAAATATAACGTAAATAAACGAACAGCCTGCCCACTGTTTTTCATATACTAACAGACAAAAGTTGCAATAAACTGTGTTGGTCAAATCCAATAAATAGGTTCTTCTTTTCCATGATATTTTTGGATTGTTTTAGTACATACGATAATGCATCACGTGGTTTTTATATCAATTATATTAATATAAATACAATAAAAGTTATTGATGTTAATTTTATTAATTATATTTAAATATATTATGTTTATAAAATTATGTTATTAATATAATATTTTTATATAATTTATAAAATAATCAATTTCAAAGTCTATTAAGACTGCAAGATTTAAAGAATTTTAATTTTGAATTTCTGCATTTAATTTCAAATTTAAAAAAAAAATTGGATGCCAGTAAGTATATGCTATTATAAATGATAATAAATCCTTCCAAACTGGCTCGGATGTAATTAAACTTTTTCAAACAATAATGACATAAAATGGCTTTTTATAACTAAGGTTAATTAACTTGAAAAAAAAAAAAAAAAGGAGCTGACATGGGGTGAGGCTTGCCTCTGAAGCGTTCATACTTTCGTCGAGATGCTTTAACAATCTTTTAATTATTTTTTGTCCCCTAAACCAAGGATGTTTATGGTGTAAAAGAAAATGGTACAAGAACAAGAATCAGCCCATAAAAAAAGTCAGAAAACAGAAGAATCCCCTACCAAACAGCACATAAATCCCAAAAAGACAACACTTTGACCGTATTTTTATATTTTATAATATCGTAATTATATTTAAAATATTTTATGTTTATTTAAATTTAAATATATTAATAATTTTTATTATATAAATTTTAAAATATTTATATATTTATATCGTACAGTATTTTATAATTTTTTCATCTTGCATTTGATATTCCCCAATCTAACTATTCTTTGTATCTTTTTAGGTTTACCATGAGCTATAACCCATATTTGTATTTTTAAGAGTGATTTCTCATTATTTCAATAATAAAAAGTAATATTTTTATTTAAATTTTAAATTTATTAAATATTATATGATATAAGTGATTGCATGACCACTTTTAATATAATCATTATTAACTCGACATATAATTATTAGATAAATATAGTCACGGGTTTATCCATTCATGAGTGTGGATCTATAAATCCGTAAAAACGATTATTAGAGTTGGACCAAATAAATTTAATTTATCGTTGTTTGGAAGAAAACGAAAAACTATATGTTGCACGAAGATTTCTTACTCTCTATTTTCTTTCTCGTGATTGTTAGTGCCAAACAATTTCGCTAACTTTTCATATAGAAAACCTCCATTTTTAAGTGAATTTATAATATTTAACATGACTAAGATTATAAGAAAACGAAAGAGTTCATGTTCACCAGTCAATTTCTATCATGATTCAGTAAAGTCTTAAGATATTATCAAGCAGATGCCATGTAGTTTTGGCTAAAGAAACAAAGTCCCACAGATCGGTACATGTAAAATAACATGCTTTCTATGAACTCAAAATCTACTGATATATAGGGGCATTAGCTATTGATGCCCATAGCTGCAATGTCCGCCACAACTTTTTTTGAACGAATCGTTTTAGTCACTGATACATTTATTGTACACCTCCAATTGGTTTTTGCTCTTCAGATAATGGATTAACAAGGTGGGTTTTCAAGGCTTTTGCAATACAGACCAACTGACCCCAAGTGATATTTCAAGATCTTGTAAACTGCAGTCTTTCCCTTTTTTTCTGTAAGAAAATGATTCAACCATGCAAAATAGCCTACTTATCTCTTCGATTCTTGTAATTTTTTTTTTTTTTGCAGGACTTGGCTTGTCGAACATGATTAAAAAGTTACGCTTTACACCCCATTATGCCCGAGAGTATATCCTTGAAGAAAAAAATGGAAAAATGAGGGTTTCTTATCTAGTTTGCTGTGATGATCAGTCTCAGTTCTTTTTTTCTGCACTTTCAGTCGACTTCTTTGTTCTTCAGTCAATGTGCAAGTAAAGTGGTTCTTCAAGTTTTACTCCAGATTTACAATATAGACCAAATGGATAAATATGAGAATTCAAATTGGCTTAAACCTGTTTAAAAAACAAAAGTAAGTTGCACTAACCGCAATAAACTAGCTATAGGCCTTGAAGAGAAAAAAATGGGAAAGTGAGGTTTGCTCATTTAAGCTCACATTTTCTGGTTTTCAGCAATTTCTTCAAACTGGGTTTTTTTTTTTTTTTTGGTTCTTCAGTCAATGTGTATATAAAGTGGTTATTTCCAGAATTTGCAATAAAAAAAGTTATAATATGAGAATTCAAATGATTGATTGTTCTGCAGTAAACATCTGTATATTCTTTTGATTTTCCTTCCTAATGAACATATTAAATCCAGATACTCTTACCATATTGGGATGACATATACAGTCTTGTCTTGTCACTATGATAAAAACTTGCAATAACGCACATGGACAGATATCAACTTGGAAGAAAAATGGAAATGGAAATTTGAGAGTTTCTCTTTGTAGATCAAAATCTGGACTTGAAATTACTGCTATTGTGGCTTATTTCTAGTTCTTAATATGGAAAAAGGAAAATCTAGAGACTACAGTTGGTTCTTGTTTTTCAGTTAATGTATAAGTAAAGTGGTTCTTCCGTCGTTGAAATAACAGTTCAAAAGTTATGTTTAAAGACTCAAATGATTATTTTGCAGGAGATTCCTTTTTCATTCGTGAAGAACAACAGCAACATAAACAGTAAATCTTACTGATTTAAACCAAATTTGCTGGGCTTGAAATGTACAAAAATTAACCAGAAAAAAAGGGAATTTAAACTGGAGGGTTTCTTTTTGTAGGTAAAATTTTAGTCTTTTGACTCCTATTAGTAAATGGACTGTCAAGACATCAATCAAAGCCGAAAGAACTAGAATTTTGCCCAAAATACTGAAGGGGGTTGACTGAAAAATTAGCAAAATTGTATGGTTAAACCAACATCCATTTGGCTGGGAAATGAAAATCATAAATGAGAAGTATATATACAAAAGAAAAAAACATAATGGTATGGAAGATACCTTTCTTCTTAATATATTTCAAAATAACTGAAATTACAAAAGTAGCCAGCATAACCTTGAACTGATACTACAATAAGAAGACCAGCGACCTAGTCTTTTTTTCGATTGAGATTATTTCCCAGTTAAATTGCTAAACATTTTCCTAACAAATGCCCCCACCAAGGCTTTATTCTTAGCCACATCGTACATGGCAGTGGCACTACTACTACTACTACATGTATTTTAAGGATGTGGAACAATGTGGTTCATTGAACAGACTTTGGCAAACATCATGATCCTTTAGTGAATACCACTTATATTTTTAGCGTCTTCTTGCCGCTGTTTCCCTTTGAGCATTGAAATAGACAGCTGCAACAGGAACGCCCAGCTCGTTTTCTTCTACAAATTTTCTGGTATTGAAATGATCCCTTGATGATGGTGTGCTTATCACTGTTTGCCTGCGTTTCTGCTTGAAGAGGAGGAACACGAACCTGTGGATCCCTATGTTTGGCCTTGGCATTTCGTAGTTCACCAGTTCCCTTCCTAGTATTATATATATATAAGCATAAAAATTTAGTCCAGTAATAACTTCATTTTCTATCATATATATGCTCTCTCTCTCTCTATGAAGATTGAAGGGACTTACCAAATGTGGCATCGGTTGTGCCGGGGATATCTGTCACTATCCTGTTAGATTGTCAATTTTGTACAAACAATCAGTTAGATTGCTTAACTATGAGTTTTCTTCTTGTTTTGAAATGAAACTTAGTACTTTTGTTTTAGCTTTATCGAACCAAGAAAATCATGAAAACCATGAACCCTAACAGTAATATATACAGAAATAGAGTGCCATGCTGCCCATGGAAATTATAGTTTTTTGAGATTATGTGTAGGTACATCCTTAAATCATGCCTTGTTACTTGCCCTAGTATATACTGAGCATAAGGAAGAAGTTATTAGGTATTAAAGGTTCATATATTTTGATTTTTATAGAATTTGATTAAAAGAAATTAAGTTTTGAAGGAACTATTATAACTATACCAGTGCAAGTGCTCCCTCAGGTAAGGGTCACTGGGACCAGGAACATCTGGATCCGTCATGACCTGCAATATAAAAGGATGATTAATGATGACTCTTTTATCATCATATGGCTTAAAAACAGATTGAAAAATAATTTTAAAAAAAAAGAGAAAAAAAATGAAAAAAGAAGCTATAGAGCTGGTAAGTGAAAAAGTATAGTTTTTACCAGTGTAAAAAAGGATCTCATATCCCCACCATGAACCTCAACCTTAGGCTTGTTGGTTACTGAAGATGGAAAAAATTCATGGCCATTATATACTTGCTTGTTGGAGTTGAAAGTGACTGTCATTTTCACAGATGGTGAGATAGCATCAATAACATCTCCAATCACTCTCCCCACAACAAGAGGATCTGACAGTTTTGCCATATCCCAGATGTAAAAGTAGATTAAAAGCTTGAAATCTAGTTGTTTTTAAAAGAGTGGATAAGCTTATATGCTTCTTCTTTTTCTTGGCTTTTTGGAAGGTTTCTTATTGGACAATACGAAGTTGAAGCCTCCCCCATATTTATAGTGCTGAGAAGCACCCTCAAGAGCTAACTTCATCAGATCCATTAGTTGGGTTGTGAGGTTAAGAAAAGGGAACAATCAAAAAAGATTAAAAAATTTTAGAAAAAGGAAAAAAAAAAGTTTAAATGTTCTGTTATCTAATAAGCTAGAAACTCAGCTATACCATCAGGATAGAACCTATACTAAATTTACCAAAGGTGAGGCCATTTGCAACATTCTCTTTGCTATATATAATTTGCTATAAAATCTTTTCTTAAATGGCATAAACTTCAATTTTAGAACATTCAATATGAAAATGATGTATGTGGTGTTACAATATTTCCCCACTCCACCTCCATTGTTTATATATATTCCGACTTAATGAGCTTAAAAGTTGAAATCCAGAACCTGATCAAAATAATAATTCTATACATAAACCTTATTCTTCTTCGAGCCACACAAAAATTTCAAGTGTAAACACTACTATATACCAATTTATAACTGGCACTGGTAAAAGTTAACAGAACAGAACAGCTGGCTTTCTTAACAGAAAACAAGAGAGAGATAGTACTGAAATTATAATCCAACTAATTCATGCAGTCACCTTCAAAAATTAACATATAATAAGTTCAGTTTTAGATCCTAATATATGTAATATTTTTATCTTTATTATTGTGCTGCAACTTAAAGGATATTCACTAAGGCCTCTTACACTCATAGTTCATGCTTTCAAGGAAAAGTATGGTAACTGAGAACTCGTTATCTGGGGGAGATATTCTTTTTGGGTCTCCCAAACTACAGCATCAACCTAGGAACAACCTTGGTTAGTACATATGAGACACGACTCAAGTCTAAATGACCTCTTTTCCACTCTATCTTAACTACTGCTTTAGGATAGGACTTGAAGGTCATGGGACTATGTTCCCCCTTTTGTTTTCTCCGATTTTGGAACCCAAAGACATGGCTAATAAAAGTAGGAGACAAGAAATGAGAGGTACTTAAAAATAGATTGAAAGCATAGTAGTAAATGATTTGACACCTCTGTTTTTTTTACCTGGTGCATATGCCATGGAAATGGGTATCTAGACAACATTAAGCCAAAAGGGTTGGTTAGTTTCTTCAAGGAAAAAGGGGAACCAGCCAATGAAGTGACCCATGGCGGAAAGAGAATAGTTCATGTATAAGTTTAGGACTTGAGGGAAGCGCAAATCTTAAAAGAAATTATCAATGCCACCAAAAAAGAAAAACAACAATAACACGGATCTCTCTTATTATATATATTTAGTTATTTTATTAATTTAGTTTTTATTTTAATTTATTTTTTATAAATTTGATAATCCATTATTATATTTATATATAATATTTTTATATCATACTCGTTGTTAAATTAATATATTAATATAAATTTTAACATATTCATATATTTATATAATATTTATATTATTTTTTATGTCGTTTTTAATTATTTCATGAGTCCAATTGGAAAATATGACAATTTAAATTGTGGGTCTCCACTCCCAGCAGTCCCCTCAATTTTTCAGCTCTTCTTTAAGCATATTGGAAAGACAGAATGTTGAGCTGATCCTTTTATATTTGTAATAACATTCTCAAGCTGGCGTGCGAGAACCGAGGCCACTACTTGCTAATCTTTTGTATTAAAGGTTAAGGAACAAAAAAAAAAAATTAGGAAATCACTTATGTTATGTTTGGAACATGAATTTGAAAGTTAAGATTTAAATTTTATTTGCTATATAAATTGAGATTATGAAGGGCATAATATATTATGTATAAATTAATTATGATTCAATATAATTATATATTTAAAAAGTTTAAATATAAATTCTAAATTCATCCTTTAATAGACATTCAATAAATTTATGAATTTAAAAAATAATTATAAATATTATATTTATAAATATTTATTACACAATTTATACTATTTTAAAATTCAGATTAAATTTTAAAATATAAATTTTCAAACGAAACCTGAGCCTTTTATTATCGACTTTAGGGATATTTTTAAAAGGGGTTTGGACTTTGGAGCATAAAGGAACTCCACCGCCCATATACTACATTAGTATAATGCCACAAAAGCCACGAACAAATAGTACCCTTGTAGTGGTGAAAGGTCATTTCAAGTAAGAGAAAGATCAAGTTGGGTATCATTTCTCTACCTGAATTAGTAGTGAAAAAGAGAGTGGGATTTCTATAATTGGAAACTCTTACATTTCTTTTTCTTCATATTCCACTCTTAGTTGGGATTACATTTTGATAACTATTTGATGTCTTATAGGTTATAGGGTTGGGGGAGGATCATACTTAAAGAAAAGTGGAAGGAATAATTAGTTAAAGTAAACGTTGGAGTTTGAGCTTTAAAACGCATTCCGACACTTAATTAAGTTAATAATTATTCAAAAAAGAATAAAAAAAAGTGAGAATACACAAAATATAATGATTTTGGGCTTTAAATATTATGTTATACTTTTTTACGAGGATAGTATTTGTATTTATTAGTTATTATTATGGTATATTCTTGATTTATTTGTGGCCCAAACCTAATTTGGATAAGTGTTGATTCTTCATTGAAATCATTCAGGGATTCTTTGGTGATGGATTTCATGAGTCTAATTCTATATTAAACCTTAAGCTTCTGAATGGTATTAGGTACACATAACAATAATATAAACTATTGTCTTCCATCCTTGTATTTCATTCCACATTCTTTTTCCTTCACTTCCGCCATTTTTTTTTTCCCAATTTTTTTCCCCCTGCCGAAAGGTTTATGTATCACTGATTCTTCTGCCAAAAGTGTATATGTATATGTATATATATATATATGTGTGTGTGTGGATATATGTGTGGCCTTAGCCATGATTAAAACGTCACATTCACTGCCCACGAACTCACAGAATCAACTTCAAAAAGCTAGTTTTATGAATTTTAAGAACGTTCAAAACATTTCCTAGCAAATTACATGCGATCCTCCATTGTTGATGAGGTCTATAAATATACGAGTTATGATTGTCCTGTTAAATGAAAAATATATATATATGAATTACGACTCAAGAATTCATTAAATTAAGTTTTTTTTTATATATATTTGAAATAGTTAGAAATTGAAACTTATTATTAAATTAAAAATTCAACATTAATTCTATCAATAAAATACACGATTATTGACTATATTGATTGAATGAGTAAATAAAGATTAGTTAAATTTTTGTAAGTACATCAAAATGTGCAAAATTTTGTAGGTAGATCATCTATTTTTTT
>JBBYHM010000025.1:8207933-8227522 GCA_038381775.1 Adansonia rubrostipa
TAATGATAATGATTTATGTAACTTATAATATATTTATGTAATTATAATAATTTTATGTATTATTATATAATAATATAAGTAAAAACCTAAAACTAAAAATAGGCAACCGGCTAAGCCGGTTGCCTTAAGGCCTTATGGGGAGCGCTCCCCAGAAGTCCCCTACATTTCTTCTTAGCTGCTTAGCCTGTAGTAGGTATCTGGTTCACCGCTTTAGGTATTAGCACTAAGGCTTTCAACTTAAATGATTTCAATTTTAATCAATCTATAGTTGATAGTCAAAGTCGTGTAATTAATACCTGGGCTGATATTATTAACCGTGCTATTGCCCGATTTCACTATCAATGGATGCGGAGTGAAATAGGCCTCCAGGCTCCAAGTTATTTCTACTTTCAACCGCAAATAATTAATGGATACATATTTAAAAAAAAAAATAGCATTAACCTTGGATAAGTTTTCATATATATATATATATATATATATGAGAAAAATAATTTATTAAAATGATTATTATCTAAACAAAAATCTTGGCCTAACCGGTACAAATCCCACATGCCTCAAAGCTAGAAGTACCAAACTTGGAAACTAGCAGTAGTTTATTTTTCTTATGGGTTGCATGCAGGGCAGGTTGCTTGCTTGCTGCTTTTTGGAAATTATTGGGGATAAATATCATTTGCCACTATCAAAAGCAGTGAAGTGAACCTTGTGGTCAAATTTCTAACTTGGGTCTTTTTCAAGGAGCGGATTTTTGTTTTCATATAGGTATTTTAAATCATAATGGAAAGTGGCCAGTTCAAGAAGAAGGTCTCAGCTGCATCTGCCAGAGCTCATACACGAGCTAACAGAGCCAAATCCAGTTCATTTCCAGGTTGGGGTTTTTAATTTCCTTTTTTTGCTTCAAATATTTCTGACTATTTGTAAGAATTCCTGGGTATCTTTTTATTTGGGATCAACTGATTGTTTTGAGTATTTACGAGTCAGAGTCTAAGAATGTGTTTTAAATTGTTAGTTTTTGGGCAATTAAGAAATTTCCAATTTTGATTTGGTTGTTATGAACTTTGAATTAATAGCAATGGATCTTGTTGGGAAGATACAAGTTTGGAGTGTAGTATGAAATAGTAGGATATATATGATTGTGCTTTCTCTTAATTTCTGCAGATTCCGAATTAATATTTGTCAGTTGGGGTTTTATCTGCTTTCATACTTTGGCTGCTCTTGTTGCCTCTTTCCTGTTCTTCTGTAATTCTAATAGTTTTAGCAGTCTCCCTGTTTTAGTATTGGATAAGGAAAAAGTATTGCAAAATACACGTATTTGTGTGCATTAAGAAGCACTCAGTCCAATAAAAAAATTTTATGATTGGAATTATTAAAAGAAAACTTTGATCATGAGTATTTTTAACCAGATTTCATCTGTGTTATCTGAATTTTAAATATACTATTGGAAAAACGCTTGCTTAATTGTGCACAATTCATAATTTGAGATGTTTTAGGCACATAAGCAATCTGCTTCCCTTTACATCCCCTTGTTTGGTGAATAGCTAGCAGACTCTATATTTTCCAGAATTTGAAATCAATCTGTGTTTTTAGTGCAAAAGCAATTACTTGGCTCTTTGAGTTGTGGCCTGCTTTCATTTTATCTTATTTTCACACAAGAAAAACATAGAAACTTAGGAGGAGAGAACATTGCCAAAGGATTCGCCATAATCCTTTTGTTAAAGGGATAATGTTACTTGGTTGTCACTTCTTGAGTACGGTTACGCGTGGATTTTCAAGGAACCCCAAGAACCATAGCACATTTTGCTTACCTTTTTTCTTTGTTCATACGCTTTCAATATTCTGAATATCACCTGGTGTAAATCTTGGTATTTATTTTTTTGTGAAATTATCTTTGTAAAATTTATAGCTAGATTTGGATGAATATCACCAGTTGCAAATCTTCCTATCTTTCTTAAATTCTTGGTGATATGATGGATTAATGGTGTTTTCTCCCTTTGCAGCAATGATTGCACCTATAGCGGTAGCCTTGACAGTGGGTCTTCTGGGATGGGCTTATCAGGCATTAAAGCCACCCCCTCCAAAGATATGTGGCTCACCAGATGGGCCTCCTGTCACTTCTCCCAGAATTCAGCTCAGTGATGGGAGGCATTTGGCTTATAGGGAAGCTGGAGTTCCTAAGGACGAGGCTAAGTACAAAATAGTTGTCATCCACGGCTTTGACAGCTCCAAAGATCTGGAGTTACCTGCACGTCAAGTATGAACTTTTGATTTTTTACAATTATGCACACCTTCTTGTGTTCTAAATTTGTTGATGGAATTTTCACTTTTTTACTAATTCTGAATTGATATGGAAGGATGACTGCTAGTTTGCAATATTGACATGGACTAGGCTATGCTTTTATGAGCAATTCCAACCATTCTCCATAAAATGCTAGTATTACGCACAAAGCTTTCAATCAAAGACAAAAGGTGACAACCAAATGAAAACCATTTATTCTTCAATCTCTAGGACCAACTAAGTAATCTCCATAAAATTGTGTTGTTGCATTAATAGACTTCTTATACTGGGCATAATGATCATGCTTGCACTTCAGTTCAGTCTTTGGTTACCTTAAACCGATGTCAAGATATAGAATATGTTACCTGTTTTGTTCTTCATCTATCATTTCCAAGGGACATAGTGTAATAAAGTTGTAGAAGTCTTGAGTTGGTAAGTGGAAAACCATATGCGATATACTTGAGAGTTGCTAATTTAGTGAAAGGCTATGTGTGAGACTTCTTCGATATCATTCCCGGAAAATCCCTGCTTTGGTGGACTCACCCTTATTGTTGTTTCATTGACTGCTTGATTTTAGTTTTCCTCTTTCACAAAGCTGAAGTATTTGATTTGAGAAGATGTTGTGAATTTAGCATTATGGTTTGGTTTTCAGGAACTTATAGAGGAACTCAGGATCTATTTCCTCTTCTTCGACAGAGCAGGTTATGGTGACAGTGACCCAAATCCTTCACGCTCAGTGAAGAGTGACGCATATGATGTTCAAGAACTAGCTGACAAGTTGCAGCTTGGTTCTAAGTTTTATGTGATTGGGATCTCGATGGGAGCATACCCTGTTTACAGTTGCTTAAAATACATACCTCAGAGGCATGTTGCTCAATTTGTTTACAAATTATAAGCTTCCTATGTTTTCCTTCCTTTTGAAATTGCAGAATTCTTGCTTTCTAATTCTACTAAACGAAAGAAGCTACTTTGGCAATGGCTTTTTCTCTTATTTACAGATTGGCAGGAGCTTCTCTTGTAGTTCCATTTGTCAACTACTGGTGGCCTTGTCTTCCTGGCAATTTATCGAATGAGGCGTTCAATAGGTTGCTTCCACAGGACCAATGGTCATTTCGAGTTGCTCACTACGCCCCTTGGTTGTTCCACTGGTGGATGTCCCAGAAGTTGTTTCCTTCATTAAGCATTGTGGCTGGTAACATGGCAATTTTCAGCCAAAGTGATTTGGAGATCTTGAAGAAATGGTCCGAAGCTCCAAGTGTTGGTCAGGTAGTTGAGTTAGTATAAATTGATTTGTCATTCGAAAGAAAAAAGAAACCACTATGTATTAATGCATCACTAGTTATGGCTACTGCGATTCTTAATTTCACCGAGCATACATTGCAGACCCTTCTTCCAAGCGTTCTTTCCTCATCAAACTTATGGTGTCTGACACCGAAAATGAGATCCTGAAATTACATCATGATTTTCCCTATGCTACTTTCTTAGATATTTTAGTTTCACTATTGAATGCATATGTTATTTAACTTGCTGCATTTTATCAACCGCAAGTACCTCCAACTTATGTTGCTTAGCTAGTACCTCCAACTTATGTTGCTTAGCTAAATATCTAACTGCAGGAAAAGATTCGACAGCAAGGTGTTTATGAATCTCTGTATCGAGATATAATGGTCAGTTATGGAAAATGGGAATTCGATCCCACGGATCTAGTTAATCCTTTCCCTAACAACGAGGGCTCAGTCCATATTTGGCAAGGTTACGAAGACAGAATCATTCCGTTCCAAGTAAATCGATATCTCTCCGAAAAGCTTCCTTGGATTCATTATCATGAGGTTCCTGCTGCTGGGCACTTACTGATTTTTGAGAGCAAAGCCTGTGAAGTTGTTTTGCGAGAACTTTTGCAAAGGTAAGACCCTAGATTTGTACTTTATTTAGTGAACTGTTACAATTTTTCGTATGTGTATTTTCGTTTTTCCTTTTTATCCATTAAAAAACTAACAACTTGCTGGACCAAGTTTGGATTCTTCATTTATGATTTGTATGATATAAAGCAGTAATCTTTTTTTGAGGGGAGGGGGGGTTTTAACATTTATGAACTCTTATGCTAAAATCTGCACTTTTTTTTTTATCTTAAAAAGACACTTATGTCCAGCATTGGACATAGGTAGGAAGGTAAGATTTTTAAATATATAAAAAAAAATTTAAAATGAGACTTGCATCCGACATTCACTCTCGAGTTTGGGTAACATATCATATCTGTCAAGCTAGGTAACCAGAAAAATTTCCCATTGACAAAAATCTCCAAAGGCTGAACACATACTGCCTACTGTAACCATCAATGCTGTATAAGAGACAAAGATCCTTTTCTTTTATCCTCCAATTTTCAGTTAGTTTGATTTGATCCAAATAAACATTGGAAAGCAACTCAGGACTTCAAAACTGATAGATATCAAATTGCTTTGTAATTCTTCAAAATTGGATAAATAAGATTACCAGGGAAATCAAGCGCTAATGCAGACTAAAAAATGCATATATTCCAAACGCTACTCTGTTCTTCTTTCCTTCTAGGTCAAAAGAAAAAAAACAATAAATATTTCTTTTTTTTTCATTTCCCTTCCTTCATTCGATCCAAACACAGCGTTATGTTACAACAAATTGATGGGATTCCTTTTTCTTTCACTCAGATATAATCATATCAAGTAGATACCTGTATCCAATGTTCACCTCAATAAAACAGGTAAAAACACAAAAATACTAACAGTGCAAACACAAACATCACTTACAAAGATGCTGAAGATCCTCGTAGCTGGTTCTGTCTATATGAATCTAGCTCAATCAAAATTTCAACTACATTAAATATTATTACTCTCATTGAGTGTTTAATGAATGGCGTTCGGTATTGATTAATTATAGAATTAGATATCGCAGAGATCAGTTAGTTTAATTCCGGGTCTTGGGAATTTGATCCAATGCAGCTAAAAAATCCATTTCCTACCAAAGGAAGCCCCCTGATTACTTATGGGAAGCCTTGGACAAGCTTGTTCATTTTAAATGCGGCCGTACCTTGGAAATAAGAAAAATGTTGTAGGTATTAGAATTTAAATTTTAGATTTACTTAATGCTACCTTTTAAGGATAGCTACATTAACTAATTGATTTAAGCTTTGAATTTTTATTAGCTTGTTTTTACCATCTCTAGTTTAAAATTTTAAACTATATAGATCATCTTAAACATTGAACTCTTAGACACCCAAATCCTTACTGGCTAATAGAGAAAGGAAAACTAACACCATCCGGTAAAATATAAGGCAAATTATTCCCATTCACAAGGATATCATCAACCTGTCAGAACTTGGTAAGATAGAAGGAAGATGAAAGTTCACCATATGCTTATAATAATACGACATGATTCCTCATAGCCATAGCCCAAATGCCAAGCCTAGATTTTTTATTTAAGTGGAGATTGGCAAAGGACGAAATCTATTCTCAAGACTAGCCTCCCAAACTTTGTCAATGCTAAAAATGGTGCCACCGCACTCGTTCACGTCCCAACCTTCCGAAGCATGAATTATCCCAGCTACACGGCTCGCACTCATCACCCTTCTCGGCAACCAGTCCTGCAATTTCAATGTTTAAAAAATTGCACCATACTGGTTGAGTTCATTGTTTTTTGCTTAATTAACGTTTTGATTTCCATTGGATAAGAAAATTTTTTGTCGAATAAGCGAACTACTAACCTCACAAGAGTGCAGGTTTTCCAGAGATATAGGAGCCTCCATAGCCGGTGTAGTGTGGTAGTAGCAGTCTTTGCGGACTTTCTTCGGTGGGAATGTGGAAAATGGAATGAATATTGTTCCTTTTGGTGCCTTAGACTGTTCTTTATCTGTCAGTCCATCTCCCACCAACCATACCTGCAAAAGTATATAACTCTTGAGAAAACCAACATTTACATATCATGGATTTAAATTGTGATCCACTTTTGCAGTTTTATCACAATCAATTGGGGTGAATATCGGCATAAAAACTGCATGAGCCATTGGGAAATACAATCATTAAGTAAATTAGACATTTTACCTTAATGTCATATCTTTGGGAGAGGATCAAATTACTTTCAAGCTTGTTATCATACTTTAGCAGCTTCTTGTATTCATCGTCTTGCACTGTCAGAACCTGCAAAGCATAAATTCAAATGTAAAAGCTCTATTTTAAGTCTTGGAAGTTGATGCTTTGATCGTACAGTTTTCCAAAGGTTTTGGAAGTTTAAATACCTTGATACCCCTTTGGCATATAGCTTGGACCAAGATACAAGCATCCTTGGAAATTCTGCCTCTCAGGAGTATTTGTGTTGTTCCTTTAGGAATGCTGTTTAGGACAATAGCTGCTGCTAAACTGCTTCCGTCTACAACCTTTATTTTAAGCTGAGGGTTCTTTTTCATATAAAGTTCAACATTTCTGCTGAACTCCTCATGCTGAATTTAAAAAAAAAAAAATGTTAGATTTGAGAAGTTTGTGAAAAATTAAACATAGGTTACTCAGTCTCAACTGTGATTCGCGTGAATATTGAATATAGATATATATCTAATACGAATATGTTTAATATTTCTAAGTTTTTTTATGTATTTGAAGGGTACTTAGAGGGTTATATCCCTACAGCTATTTTCGAAAATGTGTTGGACACGAGTGTTTCAGATACTGATATTTCAAAAAAACTAAAGATTCCTAGCAAAATAGAAGTATAGAAATAAACATATATATTTTGGCTTAGAAATATGTAGGCGGTAAAGATTTAAGTCGCATTAACAATTTTAACATACCTGATTCATAAGGCCTAAACTCAGCACCTTAGCTCCCTTCTTATCTGCATCTTCAATGGCTTCTCCAATCAATTTATTGATAGTTTCTCTTTGCCATTTTGAGAAATACTATAGGAAAAAAAATATATACATGTATGAATATAGAATCGAATGCCAACATAACTGTTAAGTTAAAACCAAAAGAAAACATGTGTTTTCTCACTTGCATATTGTATTTGGGAATAACCCAAGCTTGAAGTTTGAGTTTTTTAAACACATTCCTCTCAGAAATAAATGCATGGCCGAAAATCCAAGTCAACAGCACCGACCAGATCGTTACGGGCCACATAAACAGAAGGTACCATTTGGAAACTTGGGGCTTGGAGGACAAAGAAGGGAATCCGAGGGGCAGATGGTAGATGGAGTCCGGCGTGGTTAGGTGAGTCAGATGAACCACGTCCGGCGACTCGGCCTCTCGTTTCAGTGCAGTTTCGTACACTGTATCAGTCGACTTGTCCACCGTGCCATAGACATAATCGTAGAGTGGAGAGAAAAGGCTGTAATTGGTCCGAAATTGAGTGTGATGTAGAGAGTGAAACCTGTCATACCATAGAATGACAATTACAATTTACCCACATACCAAGTATATAGAAACAAAACACAGGTTCAGTCGGATTGATTCTTTCTACCACTCTTAATAAGTGCGATAAGTCGGGTTTAAATCTTCGTATCTATAACCTCATTTTTTATATTAAGATTGTGACCTCTGTTATTCGAATCCCATTGTGCGTTCTGGACAGATGTACTCGATAGGATATGTTTAATTTTTCTAAGTTCTTCTATATGTATTTAGAGGGTTCATGTATGAAAAGTTATATTTATATTTTAATTATATAAAACACAGATATCAGATATGAATACTTAAAAAAAAATAATTAAAGCATCTTAAGATTGAACCATGTTCACTGAACTTAAAAAAGTTCAATATTCCACCAATAGACCATAAGATTATCCTAGCTTACAAGTAAAAACTAGGTACTTTGTATATTAGAGAAGAAATAGGAGTAAAGCAGAGGCTTACGAAGGAGTGTAAATAATATATTTGAGAGGAGGGAAGATGGTGAAGGCCCATTTCGGCATGAACTCGAAGTTGCAGTGCCCCATGTTGTTCAAGAAATCGATAACAGTGACGTAAGTAAACACTCCTACGATGTTAGCTTTTCCAAAATATATCGATAGCAACGTTGGTATCAAAAGCAGCCCATAATACGAAAGCACTTCTGCCATTGGGTGGACAAATGCTGCCAAACAAAAAAATATTCACAAAAACCATTATAAAAGGGAAATGCTAAATAACCCAATAAAGTATAATTTCTCCCACAATAACCGTAATCCGTCAATGAAGTTCTAGACATTTAATTCCACCGATAAATATTTACTCATACATTACAGATTACGTGATCCCAACATCTTACAGGTGTTAAAATCTTTATGATCCCCATAACATGAATATATGAACAACATCGAAATCTACACGGTATGAAGAAGTAACTTGGCTTACAGGTGTTGGGCTCGGTGGCGATGGAAGAATGGTGATGGGAGTGGTAGCGAGCATAGAGGTAATGGTGGTGCAATGCTCGGTGAAGCCAGTAGTAAAGGAACTCAGCAGGACCCCAATGGAGCAGCAATATGATTAGTGTGCCATCCGCTTTAAAGAAGGGCATGTTGAATTGATCTCTCAACACTATGGCCGCCCCGTAGAACAATAGTCCGTTCAATATTATCTGATCATCCCTGTCAATTCCAAAACACATTTATATACATTAAAGTTTTGTTGAGAGCAATATTTTAATGAAAATTAAATACTAATAATTTGTAAAATAGAAAAAGGTGCATAATTCGTTCTTATTAATTATATCACAAATATTGTTTTTGAATTTGTTTTGATTTAATTTGATACGAATATTATTATAGATATGTTCACCAGTTTATTCAATAATATGATCTAATCTTAACCAGATTTTGAATATTATTTTCTCAACTTGAGATGTTATTATATTATTAATTTTTTATTTTTAAATAATAAAATACTAATTTAAAATTAAAATATATTTAATAAAAAATTAATTTATATAACTTAAATTGACTTAATAATGACATAATTATTTTGGGTAGGCTTATTTACTAGTTGGATTACTGACTTTACTCAATAGATCTAACCCAAATTTGGTTAGTCTAGATAAAGATTTTTGCAATCCAATATGATCCAACTCAACTCATATTCCTATTCACATAATAAAAAATATGGATTGGATTAGTTTTTCTACTGGATATCTTTAATTCTCTTATTTCTTGAGCCTATTTGTTCTGGATCCAAAATTGATCCCTTTCATAAATTTTTTAAATTTTGAGATACATTCAAATTCAATAATATAGAAGTATAAGTTGCCAAAATAAAAATTAAAAAAAAAAAAGGGTTGAGCCAAAAAAACAATAAAAAAGAAAAAAACAACAAATCTCTAAATTAAATGAAATAAAAACAACAACAAATCTCTAAATTAAATGAAATAAATAGAACTTGAATGATGAATGAAAAGAAAATAATAAAATAGAAATCATAATAAAAAATAAAATTATAAATTATTATTATATTATTATATTTAATGTAAATTAAATAATAATATTAAAATAATATTATTAAATAATAATATATAAATAATATATAAGATATAATATAATAATATAAGAAATATAATAATATATAAATAATATAATAAAATAAATAATGTAAAAAATATAAAAATATAGATTTATAAATCCAGATATATTAATATAAAATTATATTAATATAAATATTAACAATTACTTAAAATTAATATTAATATTAATATTAATATAATATTTTAATATTTTTTAAGATAATAAAATAAATTTTAAAATTTGATTTGAATCAAATTTAAATAAACAAAAATAAAAAATTTCAACCCAAATCCACCGGCGCTTGTATATGAACAACGCTGGGCTTTAGAATCGTCAACCAGCTTCCACGCGAGAAGACTACTTTTGAGCTCAAAAGGTCAGCATCGGGAAAATTCAAACGAAATGAAACGGCCAGAAGGCCGAAGATTGTGGTGGGGTGCGGTGCGGCACTAATCAAGGGAACTGCCGGACCGGCTCCGTCCATTTGGCTGCGTCGCCGTTGCTGTTGGCAGTGCAACATTCTTCCCATCCCAGGAAACCTTTCCTCCAAGTATTTCTTTTATAATAATAATTAAAAAAAAAGTTTTATGTGGTGAATCTGAATCTATAAGATCCACATAAATCCCATGTGATGGACAGCTAATTTGCAGAATTTATAAATAAGAACATTACAACAAATTAATTTTTTTTAATTTTTTATAATATGATAGAGAGTACTTTTTTAAATTTTTTTCCAAATATCTTAAAATGAAGTATCCAATATTGATTTAATATATTCAAATTTATATTTTCAAATTACTTTATAAACAATCAAATCATAGTTGACAAAACCTAAATTGTTATAGGTTTTAAATATTAAAAAAATTAACAAAACCCTTCAATTTTTTTTTTTAATTCTAGTTACTTGGTCCAATAATATATCTAAACCCTAACCAATCCAAATAAAACTAATTTCAATTTGATAGCAGTTTTTTTTAATAATGTCAAATAACCTTTTCAAACACTCTTTGACATTTTTTTTTAATTAAATGAATTTGCTTGTACTAGCTAGTATATATGTAAGTAAAATTTGAGAGAATTAACATTTAAATGATTTCCCATATAATTAATATTTGAAATTAAGGTCATAAGAGAAACTCTTATAGCATAACATGGTGATAAAATATTATGTTTAGGAGTATATAACCAACAATTATTACATTAAAATTAACTAGGAATTGGATAGGGTCTATCAAAATTTTTACGAAACCATTATATTATGTTTTATTATGAATAATAAATAGACATAGATAGACCTGTTTAGAAATCAAGTTATTTAGGTTTAATGATCTATTCAATATTTAAAAAAATTTTAACATAAATATTATCTTTGAAAAATGAATTTGAGAAAAAAACTGTTTTAAAAACGAAAGGTCTTGTGGTCATATAAATTTTTGAGAAAGATCTATTTTTTGTGCAAAAAATTGGAAAAACCTTTGTAGTATTTTTTTGGTAGTAAGCTCGAGTTTTGACATAAAATTTTGCTCATATTTTAAGTTAGGTTGCGTCTCGACAATCGCAAAACTTCATAATTCCTTACTTGAGTTCGACAAAAAACCCAAGCCGACTTGATTCATAAATAAACGATCTAATTGCAAAATTATAATAACAAAAAAAAAATTGCAGTGAAATGCTCCTAGCTAAGCTAGAAGCAAGAGAGTAGAGAGATAACCAGCTCCTTTCTCGGTCAACTTGGTCGAAATCGATGCTCCTGTCGAGAATCCGGTTGTTCCCTTTGGCAGTTCGGTATCGAGAGTACGAAATCCAGAGTTGGTAGTGAATCAATCTAAACACGAGAAACGGCAAGATGAGGAACATGAACCAGTTCCTCTCCTTTTCTTCTTTGCAGCTTATGAATGAGTAGGTGCTGTAAATTGCCCCAGGGACCAGAAGTGCATACTGCCAATAAAACATTTTATTATTAATTTAATATTCAATCATTAAAATTTAAAAACTAATTTCATATAATTAACTAGTTAAATAGAAACTATAACAATGAAACCAACTATATATACAATCAATTCTCTTTTTTTCCTTACTATTGAAAGATTAAAAGGTCTTAATTTCGAACCTTAAAATCTTATACATGCATGTAGGTAATGCTTAAAATATCAAATCAATGAAACTTTTAATCACGAATTTAATTGATCAAATCGATTAATTTAATCCAATTTTTGCAGCATATGTAAATAACTGTTATAGAAACAAAAGATGGGGAAAGAAGGGCTGGAATACCTTGAAGTTCCCCATAGACTGCCATGGCCAATCACTGAGAATGCCTGGTTTACTAGCCATGTTTCTCCACGACTCTCTTCAGCTTTTTTTTTACAAACTACTAGCTCTTTTATCAAATCCTTGCATATATAGGCCAGTTGCGACTTGCAAATTCAAAACAATTAATTATTTGATAATATCTTATAAATTATACAATATACAATATTACATTTTTTTATTTAATCTGACTAAATGATTTTGATATAATTAAATATCTCTTAAAAAAAAGACAACAGTACATATGTTCCATCATTTATCTTGTCGAGAGAAGGCAAAAAGGTTGAGTTCTCAATTCATACTTCATCTAAAAATAAGAAACACATGAGAAATAATGCCGTGCTGTCAGTGTCGGTGCTCGGTCCAATTGGAAGTTACCGTTGGTTTTGGTGCTTATTCTAATATCTATTAATTTCTATTTATCATCTGTATTATTATAAAATATTTTAAAAAATTAGTGATACAAATTAAATAATATTAATTTAGTTAAAATTTTATCAAAAAATTAAAGAAAATATAAAGATATTACTAAATTTTAATAAAATAAGTTTCAAAATAATTAATAAAAAGTTTTAAATAAATTTAACCACTTTTACTTAAAATATTATTTAAGTCTTATAGAGAGCTATCTTATTTTTAAAAACGCACCAAAGTAAGTATCCTAAATTCTAGTATTATATAAAGTTAAAGTTGATGTTACGAATTAACTGACGCTAATTTAACTAGAATTTGTTATACTAAATTTGTGGGTTTTAAAAAAAATAAAAAATAAATAAAATTTTTTTATTAGATATGGTTAATTTTTTTGTGAGGGTGGATAATTTTTTACTTTTAAAAAATATCTGAAAAATTTTGACATTATTTTATTGTATTAATTTTCTTTCATTTTATAAGTAATTTTATCGACTAAATTAGTATCAACTCTACCAGTTTCATTATAGATAATATATATATATATAGTATAGATTAGAAAAATAAAATAAAAATCATATTAAAATTATAATAATAAAATAAATTAGAAGACTTAGGTATTTTATTTTTAAAAAATAACTACCGAAAGCAATTATTCAATTAAAAAAACTATTTTTTTATTTTTTTAATTTGACTTATTTTTATTTTAAAATATAATAATTTCAAAAAAATACATTTGTGATAAGTTCTATTTTGATAAACATTTTTTTTTTCAATCCAAAATTGTTTATAGCCATTAAAAGTACCTAGTACTAACGTATTACTCATTGATTTGATTGCAGTGGACAAGAAAAATCGAAGTTTTCGCTTTATAAATCATAAAAGAATATCATTTTTGTAATCCACAAAAATATATAAGTAAACATTCCTCCAATTCAAATTTGTTGGGTCTATTTAATATTTTTTTTTCGCCTTGTTTGAATGACTCCTTATAATTTTTTTTAATATCTAATTGATTCTTTGAAAAGTTAGTATTTTCATAAAAATGATTAATCTTGTATTTTTCTGTTTAATTTTTTATTTTTAGGAGATAAATTCGATTTCTATATTTAGGAAACCGATCTTTTTGCTTCATTTTATCTTTTAAAAAATATCTTTTATTTTTTTTCAAAAACATAAAATATTTTTTTGACCTTAAATTATTTTTCCAATGATTAATCTATTTTCTACGGAGAAAATATTTTTTTAAAGTCATTTTTTTCTTTGCAAAACTAATGGATATTAAAATTCTAAGATAAAATCTAATATTCTAATCATGAGATAAAAATAATGAAATCTATGGAATTAAAAAAAAAAAAAGCTCTAATCATCTTTTTGGTTTTCATATATGTAAATAAAAATAAAAATAATTTTGTTTCTTTATGATTTTTCAGCATAATCCATTTTACGCTAATAATAATTGATTCAATTCAAACACTTAATAGCTTTTACAAAACTATCTCTTTGATTGACCACTTTACATATCGAACTCAACCTGCCTTTTTAGGTTGATTTATTTTCAAATATATTAATATAAATTTTTTATTAATAAATTAATATTTTAAATTGAATCATATCTCAATTTCTACTAAAAAAATTAACATGCGAAATTTGAAAAACCACAACTTTGCTTTGGTAAAATTAGTTAATATTGTTTATAATATACAAATAATGGATGGATTTTAAATGTTTCAATAAGTACTTTTCTAATATAAATTTAGCTGTCATAAAATAAATGTGACATATGTTTAGTCAATAATTTGATAAAAATATTTCAAATTGGGAATCTTGATTGGTACTATAATTATTGATAAAAATAGCTATATATATATATATGCAGTCAATCATACATGCATAAAATAAATAATACGTATATGATCATAGAAGGATGTGCGACTATCAAAATTGTGTGCCAAACTTAGCTAAGGTTTTAGTATATCCTATCAAAAAAAAATAATAAAATAAAATAAAAAGGTTATTGATCCAAGATGAAGATTACGGAATCAAGTGTATGCCATGAGCAACACATTGATAATAATAATAACAACAACAACGATCTCAATTAGTTCCAGTAATAGTAAGAGTAAAGGGCATGAGGAACCCTAGGCCTTATCCTCCAAAAAAAAAAAAAAAGATTTGATTTTTTTTGTTTATTTTTTTCCTCTCAAATTGCTTTATTCTTGATTAAGTTTAAAAAACTTAAATTAAATTAAACATGTTTAAACAAAAATATCATGCCCCACATTCAATTTAATTCGAATTGACTCATCGAAACGAATGGATAGATAGCCTTTGGACAAGATAATTTATTTAAGATTAAATCTAATTTTTTACATAAAATCAAAGGTTCATGATTTTTGACATTAAAAGTAAAAAATTCATGAAATTATAATTATAAAAGGTCATAGGTTTTAAAAAGATACACAGTTTTGGAACATCTTGAAAAATATAAACAAAAAAAAAGTATAATTTTTATAAAAAAAAAATCGACTCTTTGGATTATTACATATCTTATTAAATTTTAAAAGGAATTATTATTTCTATATAAAATGGGCATTTTTCAATTTCAACTTTAGTTTTTTCTTCAAAACAAAATATTACTTTGAGCATAGCCTGGTTGAGTTAGCCCTCTCAAAGGAAATTTTCAATAATTGTCGAGAAAATATATCCACTGTCCCTACGATTCAGATCTTTTGCTGAGAACGTACAACACTGGTAGATCCAAATTGGCTAAAAATTAAAGCAGGCTCAATAAAAAAAAAAATCGATTAATTAATGTTTATATAATTATTATTTGAAAAAATGGTACTTAATATATTATTTTTACTTAATTTAAAAAATAATTTACATTTTTTACTATCACTTTAACTTTAGTCATTAAATGCTAGCTAACATTTTCCCTAAAAAAAATCTTGAATCATGCCAAGGATTATGATTTTCACTTCACATGTCTCATCTCTCTTGTCCCCAAAAATTGGCATTATGATTTATGGTGCTGGGAGCGCACATCATTTTTATATATGTGAAAAATCCAGGCTCCATATTAATATTATTCCAAAAACAAATCTTTTGAATTATTTTTTTAATTTTTTATTGAAAATTTTAATGATTGATTTTATAAGTATCTAATTTTTCAAAATGAAAAAAAAAAATTAATTCTTATATTATTTTTTTAAAATTTATAAAAATTAATGATTTGATATATATTTTTTTCAAAAAAATTGGATAAATAAAGTTTATTACTTTAAATTCATTTGTGAAAATTAAAAAAATTAGGTAAAATATAAATATTCTTTATGTCCTTTCCTTATCATAATCAATTTTTTTTCACAAAGTTTACCTTGAAAAAAAAATTGATTACATCTTTATCTTTTTCCTTTTTTTTTTCACCTCATTGACAAACATAGTTAAAAGTGAAAAGAAAATTAATTATTATAAATATAAAAAAATGGCATATTTCTTTCTTTAATTAATTTTTATTAATAATTTTATTTATAAAATCTAATAATTTCACTATTAATCAATGTGATACTTTTTTATTCTATGTAAGAAAAAAAAAATTAGTTGGCAATATTTGATCGGAGATTTGATATTTTGTCTATAAAAAAGAAAACTAATTTATTTTTTTTTAAATCAATCATATTTTTAGGTTGCGTCTAAGATCCGTTGTTGATGTGATCCAATGAACATTCATTTAATTATGACTCTAACTTCAATCATTTATTATTATTTTTTATGAAATTATAATATTAATTGTGTTTAAAGAAATAAAAAATAAAGACATTGGCGTGGAATGTATTACCATTAAGATAATATATTATATTATCAGTGATATTATAACAGAATGTAGGAATATTGAAGTGTCAATCAACATATGAAGCTGATTAAGATTGTGCTTAAAAAATATAATTAATATATATATTTAAAATTTTTTAACTAATATATTAAATATAAAAACTTTTTCAAACAAAATTTTTTTTAAATTTTCATATTTAATAAGTGTAACATGCCCACAAATAAATAATTATTATTTTACCCACTCGGTTCACTCAACTTCTTTTAACAAAAAATTTACTTGCTCAAAGTTTTATACAATCTAGCTTTATTTGAGCATCTATAATTATAATTTATTTTCTTCTTTTTAGGTTATAATTTATTTTGAATTAAAAAAATAAAAGAGAAAAAATATTTTATTTATATTAAATCTATTTATAAATCGAATAGCTCACCAAATTTAAATTAAATCAGATTTAAATTTTTTTTAAAAAATTAACTCAATCTAACTTATATTACTATTAAAAAATAAAAAAATAATAATAATTAAATTCAAATTAATCCACTAATAACTCTAATCTCGAACATCGTATCAATGCGATGTATGATAAATGAAGTGAAATGCAGCATATAACATTGCACAAAAATCCCAAATTTTTTTGGATCAGCCATTATTTTAGCCGCCCTTGTGAAAAATGCAAAATATCTCCACAAGGGATCAAAGAAAGGAGTAGCCCACATGCCACCAAAATCATCCCAAAAAGTCTGCATCACCATTAATGCCCCTATCGGCAGCCCCATGTGTTAATTTCTCAATTGATAATAAATCCAGAGATTGACCCTTTGAGTCTTCTCATTAAAATTAAAAGAAAAAAAAAGTTAAAAAAGATTAATTATTAATTTTAATTTTTGGTACATTATTGATTACTTTATCATCCTGCTGAGGGTTAGAATAATTTATTAATCTTATTTGGGATGTAAAAGAATGAAATTGATTAATAATCTTAATTTTTATTAATATATGATTTAAAATTTAATATTTATAATTTGGGATAATAAAATATTATAGTTGAATTTTGTTGACTGTCACGGTAAGGCAGCTCAAAATATGAGTAACATTGGTTTAGATACAGTTTATTAATTTGTTAATCCATTAAATAATGTGTTTAAAATGTGCCTATTTTGATTCTACAGAGGCCAAGGTGGGAAAGCTCGTTTTTCCATGGTAACAGCTCTGTATGATTGAGAACTGACTTCCATGGACAGCCCAAACAATATAGTACGAGCTAATTATTGTACTAACACGATGATTTTACCTCATTTTCAAAGAAACTGAATTTACATCTCTTTTTCAGTTTTTTTTTTTTAATACGTACAAGATTCTTAGTTACAAATAAAATAATATTTATGATTAATTTATTTATTTATAAATTTTATAGTAATAAAAATATATATTTTATTAAAATAAAATTTATAACATGCTATTCACTTGCTTCGCGAGAAAAAATTTACTTTCGTGAAAAAGATGATTCATTCAGATCAGCATAAAAGCTCAACCTTAGTGCATTGCCAAGAATCCGAGTAGGTCATTTTTTAAAGTTGAATTGAGCCCGACTTCAAATAAATTTTTTTTAAATATTTATTTTTTTATTTATAAAATTTAACAAAAAAATATTAAGCTCTTTTTCACTTAGGTCGATAGATGTTGGTAACATAATTTCTTTTTAAAAATAAAACAAATATTAATTTGAATTTATGAAAGGAAAATATCAATTAATATTATTGATGCAATAATTATTAAACTGTATAATTATAAAGTATTATTTATTTTAGAGTAGTGCGACAACTATTCTTATAATTTTATTATTTGAAAAAAGATGTCTCAAAGAAAAAAATAATTCTTACATTTGTAAGTCACCGTTCAAATATTTAATTAATTGATGTAAAATTATTATCTTCCAAACAAGTATTTAGTAAGACTAACTAAAGTAATAATTATAAAAAAAATTAATAAATTATATTTTATTGAATTTAATAAAATAATATATTAAATTTAAAAAATATTTCTTTTAAATTAATAATTAAATAATTTTTAATCAATATCTAAAAGCATATGTTAATTAAATCTTTTATTAAAAACATGAAATACAAATCAATGAAAATTATTAAGCAAAAAGTCCTCTGATTCTTTCTTTTTCAACAAAACTTCAAAGGCCTTGATTTTAAACTAAATAAGTTTTGAGTAAAGAAATTTAGAGATTCTTCAAGGTTTGAAAACTTATCCAAACAATATAAGAATTCACGAACCTTGGAATTTAGTCCCTAAAAGGTAAAAGATTCTTGAAATTTGTGTCTATTTAAGGAATTTTCAGACTTCGATTCTCAAATATTTTCTCGTCACATATTTTTCTTCTTAAATTTGTGGGGGAATTGATGGAGAATTAGGTTGGGAACTGAGGGACCGGTAGAGAGAATTTGGCTGTTCAGAGGCTTTTAAGGATTCGCTTAAAGCCATATCCATGGACTTTTTATTTATCAATTTAAGAAAATTTTTTATATTTAATATATCATTTTTATTAAATTTTTATTTATATTACCTTAATCAATATTACTAGATAACAATTAATTTTTCTAATTGTCTTCTTAAACTTGTTTTTTAAACTTGAGACTTTGTTTTTCATAGATTATTTGTTGGATTTATTGGATACTTTGATTCTTTCAAGTGTTTGACATTTGATTTTGGAAGATCAAAATTAATAATTATATTCGTTTATAAATTATAACATATAAAAATAATTAATAAAAAATAAAAAAATATAAATTTTCTTTTTTATTAATTTAATTTATATTTAATATATAAATACGCAAGGATGTAATTAAAGGGTGGGCAAAAGCCTTGGTACCTAATTTTTTTTTTTAAGTGTTTTTTAAATAAAAAACAATAAAATTATATTTTGGCCTCCAAAAATTTATGTTTTAATTTTTTTTTTGTTTCAACCCCAATATAAAATTTTTAACTTTGCCTCCATAAATATATATATATATATATATATTAAGAGGATTTTCAAAATTCTTAATGGACCTTACTTCCGTTACGGTCCACTTGGATTATTATAGATTTTATTTTATAGATATTTTTTCTTTCTAAGTTATGTTTAATTCTTATTTCTCAATTTATACGGCTAACCTATTGATGATGTTAAGTGAAATAGTTCTGGAAAAAAAAATTAGCTCATTATTTTATTTTTAAAGTAATTTAATTCAATTAGAAATGAAGAAATGATATCTTATTGA
>JBBYHM010000025.1:8232050-8290691 GCA_038381775.1 Adansonia rubrostipa
ATTTTTTTTTAAACTGCAATAATTTCACATAAATTAATTTAAGCATTTCTACACATAAGGAAGCTCTCATTGCAACTACTATTAGGTCGCCTGAGTAGTATGAAAGTCTCCTCTATGTATGGCATATGATGATAGGCTCACATTCGTCAAGTAAAGTAGTTGATGATGGAAACTCCTCTATGTATAGCCATTTTAACGTTAACAACATGATCTCCAATCCCAACAACACCCATCTATTGGATTTTTTTTTCTTTTCATTTATTTTATTTTCAAACGTCATGAGTCATAGGTTTATAAATTCATTTGTAAATGACATGTGCTTTATCAAGGCTGGACCTATGATACTTTAAAAAATGACATTCTTTCTTTGTAGTCAAATACTGTTATTCACTCAAAATCAAAAAAGCTAGTCCCCTTTATCTAATAAAATTAATAATAACTCATTTGTTCTAAACTATTAGCTATTACAATTAAAGTTTCCAAGGAACTCTTAACATTTATGTCTCAAAATAATAGAGCTAACCTAACAACATCTAACTTAAATGAAAATAAAGAAATATAAAACCAATATTACCTGGCATGAAAGCATTTCTTCGTCTAGCGACCACCATTCTATCTTAAAATCTAACTATAATAAACACAAAACCATGATGTTTTTTCATATTCAGTCATTGTTCTAGCTTTTGGAAGCTTATTACATTTCTTGAATCTATCTAGAATGATATCTTAAGAATTTAACTGCAATTAGAATACATTGATAAATCCAACTATTCTCATCAATGTAGATATGAAAACTATTTCTTGTAAGTGACTAATGACTAATTTCCTTGTATCCATGATCCATCTCTAAATTTATTTAGAATGTGTTAGCATGATGATGAAAAAGATTTGAAGCAATGTATATATAAGGTACCACAATAATGAAACTAAGAAATTCGAAAATTTTAATAAATAAACTCAAACTAACTAATTAACACAACAATAGCATTTGCAAGAGAACTATATTGTCAAATATAGAAGAGAAAAATTAAAAGAAAAAAAAATCAATCACAACGAAAATCAATAAGAGAAAGAAAGTCCAATACCATCATTCTTATATCTTCATTGATCTTCTCCTTTCTTGCATCTTGCTCTTTTTTCTTGGAGAGTAAATATTAATTCCATCAAGGCTTTCCTCCACCATTTTGTCTATAACTTCTCAAATATCACTACCAAAAAAACATTTCCATTAGAATAGGAAACCATAAAATTCTCGCTTTAAAAAGATTTCAATTTTGGGTATCTCTCAACTCCATGAAAATAATCAATTAACGAAAAAAATTGAAATTAAAGAAAAAGCCTTAGAGAAATAGACAAAAATATTGTAGGGTAGCTGAAAAAAAAAAACATTAGAGAAGCAGACGAAAAATATTGTGATAAAAAATACCTCCTCATTGCAATAACTGTAAAAGAACTAAAACAAATAAATCAACGAATACAAACCTTCAGTTATAAAAAATTTCAATCAACAATTAAACCTTAAATTCGAGATAAAAAGTGAGAAAAACTTACAAATCAATGTTGATGGAGATCAATCACGAGCATCGAATTTATTTTATTTTATTGGTTATTCTTTATATTCTGTTCAGAAGATGAATGAAGAAACACAACACAACCAAAACAAAAACAGAGCAACCAAAGAAAACCAATAAAAGGAAAAAAAAATAGATTTGACAAAAGAAACGGTTGACCCTAATTTTCTTGTCAAAAACACAGTCTCCTCCATACCTGTCAACTAATTTCAGTAAGTGAGAGAATGGAGTAAAAGTTGGAAAGTGACGGGAAAGAAAAGAAAAATAAAAATTTGAAACAGTGTATATCTCAGGAAAGCAAAGCTAAAAGAAAGGAATATACCCCAAAAAGTAAAAAATCAAAGAAAGACATATGACTAAAAGATTCCTAAATATTAAAGTACTTGTATAATTTCAAATACTTAAAATCATCTACATATATATATCTATATATATATATATATATTAGTTTTAATATGAATGATAAATCAATTGGTATTCCGGTTGGCTGGAAGACTTTCCAAGGAAAGGTCATAATTCAAATCAAGAAGTGTTTATCTTCTCAGTAAAAAAAAAAAACCTTTGCAAGATATATGAGTATTTAAAGAAGATAATATCTTTAATGCAAGTGTATATAAGATAACGATCAAATTTTGATATGTAATGTAACATAGAAAAAAATCTTTGAACCAGATCATCATACGTAGTTTGCAAAAATAATTCATAAATAAGAGGAAAAAAAAGAAAACTATGATTGAAAGGCGAGTGTTGGTAATTTCTTCAATCAACTTTTTTTATGTGACTTCTAAACTGTTGTCTTGAATCAATTAGTTTTATTTTTTTAATTATTTTTTTAATTTGAACGATAAGGATATTATGGAATGTTCGTAAGTTCATAATTTCTGAACGTCTTTAACCACCTAAATTCCAATAGCAAACGACTACAAACAAGTAAAAGGAACTTGGTAATCTTCACCTGTTGCAATCACCAAATTGGCTTTTGAAATAAGACATAAAAACTAAATTACGAAGTATAAAGCTGCATGCCCTTAATTAAACTCTATAAATATGGCACCGTCCTTGAAAAATTGTTCAAGCACCCCATCTATCCAGCATATATCAGTTTTTTTTTTTTTTTTTTAATATGGCTTCAAGAATTTCCACCTTGAAATTCCTTTCTCTTCTGTTATCTTCATTTGCCATAGCCGAAGTGGCGCTAGCAGGGGATCCTGATATTCTCTCTGATTTCTTTGTCCCTGAAAACCAAAACAAAGTAGATGGACACTTGTACACGTTTACAGGGATGCGAGTCCTTGTTAACGACGATTTGGCAGCAAATTTTAGAATCCTGAAAGCCAGCGTGGTGGAATTCCCAGCTCTGAATGGTCACATTGTCTCCTATGCGGTTCTTCAATACCCGGCAGGCTCTCTCAACCCTCCGCACACTCATCCTCGTTCGGCCGAGCTGTTGTTCCTCGTCGTTGGGAATCTGGAAGTCGGTTTCTTCGACACGACCAATAAGCTTTTCAGTCGGAGTTAGCCGGTGATATGTTCCTCTTCCCTAAGGGACTCGTGCACTATCAGTACAATGCTGATCCGGAAAACCCTGCCTTAGCAATTTCGGCCTTCGGAAGTGCAACTGGAACCGTATCGCTTCCCAAAACCCTTTTAGCCACCGAAATTGATTATACTATCTTGGCTAAATCTTTCAAAACTGAATGTTTCTACCATTCAAGCTCTCAAGGCTGGTCTTACATCTAAGTAAATTATAATTAAGCCTTAAGGAATAATTTGTTCTTAGAAGTTATGATTCCTTATTTTGTATTTGAACTATCATCCCTCTTGATATCAGGTTTATGCGTTTCCAATTTGAAACTGCATCTTATTTCTGTATTGATGAATCACCAAAAAAAAAAGAAGACACAGAGCATTTTTATAGCTGTGGATTCTGTAATGCCAGTTTTCTTTATACTCTCACTTCCTAGAATTCTTTTTCGGCCACCAACATTGAGGATGACGTCTTGGCTAAATCCTTCAAATTAAAATGATGTTGCTACTGTTCAAGCGCTCAATTCTGGTCTTGCATCCAAGTACTGAAGATAGTTGCTATATACATATATATGTTCTCAAATGTATGTTTAGTTATAAATTAAATATTGAGGGTTTATTTGGATAAAAGCAAAAGATTAAAAGTTTGTTTTGATAAAAATTAAATGTTAAAAACTTATTTAAATAAGATGAAAGTACAGAAACTAGATCTATTTATGGACTAGACCTGTATTGGGCTGAGCTTAAATAAGAGACTTCGTTATTTAGATAATCTATCTTGAATTATTGATTAAAAAAATTTATTTATTTAAATTTAATTATTAATATAAAATAATTTTAAATTTGTTAATATTATTTTAAATAATAAAATAAATTTTTGACTCAACCAAACCTGAAATAAAAAAAAAAAAATTGAACAACCATAAATAACTTCAATAGAAATTTATCTCTCATAATTAGGCCTTTTTTTATTATTATTGCTTAGAAGAGTGATTGAGAATTGAGATATAATGTAGGAACCTCTGCTCCCTTTTTATTCCTACCAAAGATAATTTCTTTTATCTCCTCTCAAATTGGGTTGATTTTTTTAAAATTGATATTTATTTTATTATCAATATATAAAATAATACATCATTATTGAAATATAAAATAACACATCATTAAATAAATAAATATATCATAGATAGCATTAAATATCTATACATGATTAAAACGTTTTAAAAAATTTTTAATTATAAATATAAATAATTATATTTTAATATAGAACATCACATGTTAATGTATGAATTGATGCAATGCTAATACATCAAATATTAATTCTTTCTTTTTGGACAAAATGGGATAAAAATTGAAAAAGTTAAAAATCAAAATAAAAAGGCATAATCTATTTTTAGAATTTCGAAAAATCCTAGTCCACTTTACATTAAAAAAAACCCAACCGACTTTCTCTTCTTTGTCGTATCCCTTTCGCAGTATCTTTTTCAAACGTCACTTTCGTTCTGCGCAACCACTGAACACACAAAAGAAAAAAAAAAAAAACACACTCTTTTCCATATAAAACAGCAGTCACGAATCTCCGATGAACAACCGGACGCGACCCAGATCCACGATGGAAATTAATGGACCTTCTCGACTCCGCCGACCTAAATCCCCATCAACTGACAGATTCCTCGGTGTTTATCCACGTGAGCATCCATCTGACCACCCTTCCTCTTCTTCCGCCGAAGGGGAAGAGCTTAACGAAGATGATATTTTCTTCTCCTGTGAAACCTCTGAAAAATTTAATGGTTTCGGCTTCGTCGTCGGTCTCCGGAATTCTCTCCAGCAAACAACCCCTCCTTCCTCTGGCCTCCGTAACCATAAATCCTTTCCTCACTCCGAGAACTTTGGAATCCTCGCCGCCATCCGGGACTCTTCCCGCCCGCACTCCCACTTCTACCAGAAGCCCTCAATTTCCACGTCGGCGTCCTCTTCCTCCTCTGCCACTTCAGCATCTTCCTCTTCTTCTCGTTTAATCCCTTCGATTCCGAAACCGCCACGGGAACGAGTCCCGATCGTCTCGTCTTCCTCTTCTTCTTTTGGAATGTTTCACCAATCGGCGCCTGTTAACGTGCCGATGCTGGCAAAAACGATGAGGAAAAACAGAGAATTCGATGATGACCTCGACTTGGACGCGGAGGAAGAAGGGGAGATGTTGCCGCCGCATGAGATTGTGGCCCGGAGCTTAGCGCAGTCCCCTATGTTGGCTTGTTCGGTGCTCGAAGGCGTGGGTAGAACCCTAAAAGGGAGGGATCTGAGGAAAGTAACGAATGCTGTTTGGAGACAAACTGGATTTCTCCATTAATTGAGGAAGGTATTTGTGTTTCGATTTTTTTAAAAAAAAAATTTCTGTAGTGTTTTGATTATTGGCTGTTGGATATAGGAACTACAAAATATTGGATTAATGCAATCAAGATTTGATTTTTTTAATTAAATTTAATTCTTTTTGGTTATGTGGTTTAGGGTTTTCTTTGGGAGGAAGAAAGGAATTTAGAGGTTATAATGTAAGAATTTAGTAACTTGAAAGTAAATTCCTTTATGCATATTGCAAAGTTATTAAAGTAATCTCTATAAATTATCGAAAATATTGTGAAAATTTATAAACTTGGAGGTAAATTCCTCTATGCATATTTTTAGGTAATCAAAGTAATCTTTATTACTTTGCTAAATTATAGATTATGCGGAGTTGATCGTTGAATGCTTGTGCTTGTTAGTAACCTGAACCGGTTGAATGCGTTGAGGTCTTATTCAAGAATGGTAGATTTTGGCATTCTTTGGTGGCTTGATAGCTTTGAACTTTTCTGGTTGTTTTTAGATGTCGGAAGGTTTCATTGTTCATATGTTGCTAGCGTGCATGGGTCTGCATCGTCTGGGATGATGATGGTAGGTTAGCTTGGTTGTGTAAATGCTTATCTCAGACTTCAGTAGTTAAATATTGGTTTATTGTGAATTTCGATACCAATGCTAACTGAAACAGAATAGGAAGCCGAGCTCTTATCTAATATGGCAAAACTAAGTAGTTGGTGGCTATGTTTTTCGCTTGCCATTCAAGTCATCGATTATACGTTGTAAAAATCTTGCTGAAATTGATACATGTGTTTCTGAGAACTCACATCTGTTAGGCGCTGAATTCAACTCCTATAGATCTTAACCTTCGTAGCAAAACTGAAGTAAGAATGGATGATCTATTAAAGCTTTTGAATTTTAGAGGATACAATCGTATTTTGCTGGTCAAGTCATGAATTATATGCTGCAGAACAGACATCCTGGATGTGTTAATTTTTAAGCACTGATTGAACTCCTATAGTCCCAACTATGATAGCAAGCTAATAACAATGGATGATCTACAGGAACTTCTGAAATTTGGAGGATAGAATCAATTATTTCTGAAGTTTTTCCAAAGTTTTCCCAATTCTCATACTTGCAGTTCCTTTACAAATCGAGGTGCTTTCCTATGCTTCCATCAGCAATTTTTTGTGAAATTATCCATAATGAAAATTAATGGTAAATATCGTGTAGGATATCTTACTAAGCTCATATAGGATATCTAACTAAGCACAAACCCTGTTGAAGTTAAATAAGTTGCACACAAGTTTAAGAAGTAATAGTAACGATAAACTTGCAAAATTCAATATACACGTAAACATCAGCAATGCATTCATTTTTGGACCAGAGAAGTCGCAGGACAGGGCCTGAAGCAGCAGAGGACCTAAACATGAATGATCATTTTTTTTTCCCCTTGATTTGCAATGGTCTTTTAAGTAGTTGATACAAGTTTGGCTTCCTGTCTTACCATGAAACTAAAAGATGAATTCCTTTTTTACCAAGATGCTGTCATATTTATCTATGTTACATGGACTTAGGTGTGAGTGTCAGATACGATTATGCATCCAACACAGGTATGTCCGTTTCTTTTTATATGTTCTCTTGTTATTTGGAGAGTCCTTAGAAGGCTATATCCCCATACCATGTCTTGATATGCATTGTACACAGGTTCTTCAAGAAAAGTAGGAGCAAGAGAGAGATGTATTACAAATATGGTAGAAGAGGAAGGTGCAAGATGTTGGTTTTATGATGGACTTTTACTGGGCATGATTGCTCCTATATTTTTTGCTTATGGATTAGAACTTTCTAGTTACATTAAAGGTAGCTTCTTCATGTGGGATGCTTCTTGTGCTGGAGATCATTTGTGCAAGCCATTTGAATAAAAGCTGTATTTGTCCAAGACAATTCAGGTGGCATTTTATCTACTGGTAATCAACATTTGAACTCTTTATTGCCATGCATGCTATACCTTTTTAGTTTAGCCACTTGCTTAAAATGTGTCGTGAGGTTGCTCATGAAGTTCTCTATAGCAGCTGACATTGACAGATATAAGCTGAATTAAACATCTCCGTCAGGGTTACTGCTGTTTACTTTGAATTAACACTTGGTTTGGACTGCAAGAACCCGCATTCATTTGAGCTAATATATTTAATGAAAAAAATGCTGCAGTATTGATGGCTCATTGGTGAAACTTTGTTCAAGTAACATTATCCTCGTTAGTCGGCTGCCAGTTAAAACACCTTTTTCCATGTTCAAATGCGTCTCCGGGAACCAACAGTAGTTTATCTTTGGCTACATCTCAACCATGGAATCTTATTTTCCGCTACTTTTATGAAGTAAGAATTCTTCCAGCTAGTAGGATAGATGATCATTTTGTTCTGAAACAATCCCAGGATTTCTCATTGCCAGGATTTTCTTTAAACTAACTTCTTTCTGAACGGGAATGGCCAATAGAGATCCTGGTTTTCAGTAATAGTTTGTTGTTGTGTCGTCAAAGCTTTTACTGGCAGGAAAATTTACTAAATCAGCAATCAACTTATCTGGCAATGGATTGCTCTCTCCCAAACCTTTCCAAGCCTTGCAATCAGTTGCAGTTGGTTTCATTAGCAAAGATGATAGCTACAACATGGTCCGATTTCAACAGCTGATGGCTCATCCAACATCTTACAGTTGGAAAACTTCCTCTTCCGAGACTGGCCAATGACACTGCTCAATGGCATAGTGCCCTATTCCTGAATATTACATCAAGATAGCTTATCCACTTGTGCATTACTATTGTAGATTATATTGGCTAGAGTTTAGCATCAGCAATTTACATACAATCCTGACAAGGAAACCAGCCAACCCAACCTGATGAGCTTGCCTAATGGCAAAGAGGGCGAGCACCTATCTCTCCTGGGAGTGTCTCACACATTTTCTTTACTTTGAGATGACTGATACTTGTCAAAGATCGTGCAATTTGTGCACGAGTGTTCATGGACCAGGCGAGGTCGAGTCATGGTTTTGAAAATTTTTACCCAAGCCTCCTTGAGAATGGCAAACAGCACAAGTTGGTCGGGTCTGTTTTAGACCATGATGCTTGATAATGGTGTTTGGAGTATCTGAAAAGGTTTTCTGATTCTTGATATGATAAGGATGAACTCTACAAATTTATAGCAAAAGATAATTTCTGTTTCCACCCTCATGATTAGGAATGACAAGGGTTCGGGCATTTGCAATTTTTGTAATATCTGAATTTGAATTTATTAACTATATTAAAATTTGAATTTAAATTAAATTCACATGTTAATATCTAAATTTAAATTGAATAAAATATCATTATTAGTAAGATATTCAAATCCAAATAAATAAAATAAAATTTAATAAGTTAAAGTTTGATTTTTGCATGAAGCATAAATTTTTAATATTCTACAAAAGTGGATTTGAATAGTAGATATAAATATTTGAATTCATTTTTTGTATGTTTAATGTAAATTTGGATAATGAATATTCAAAAGTTTATATTTGCATTTACTCCAAATTTATTGTAAAGTAATTATAATATTTGAATTTAAATATTACTTGAATCTACAAAAATAATTGGGTAACTAAGAATATTTAAATTCACATTATTCATTGTCACTTCATTCGTAATTTAGGTATAGCCTATCCGGGTTACGGAGGTTGCCTAGTTTCATAAAACCTTCAGACAATCGGAAGCAGTTAGGAACTACTCTCATTAATTGCTTTCATTTTCTTATTCATTAAAATTATTGGATATGACTATTACGAATAAGTTGTCAGCAAAAAGTTCAAACAATTAGGAGAACTTGAAATGAAATTTCAAGCACCGAAAGAGGGTAGATGTCTTGAGAAAGAGAAACCAACATAAAACAAAGCAAATAGGAAGAAGGAAAAGATAATTAAATGTTTGGCTTAATTGATTCGTATAATTATTTTAAAGAGTAATAATATTTAATAAGTCTATAAATTTATAAATTTTAAATTTTAAAATTTATGATCATTGCTTTTACTTCTAAGTTATTTTTGTAGGTTTGAATCTATAGTTGTACCTGAAAAAAATATAGTTTACATTCTTGATTAGGAGGCTTAGAAAAACAATTTCATATCAACTAAACAAATATTGGACCATATCTTTATATTGAATCTTTTTTTTTTAAAGAATAATTTGGACTTCAAAAGTAAATAATACTTAATAATCCTTGAATTAACAAATCTAAGAATAAAGATGTCTGGAAAAAGTAGGTAACCAATAAAACGCTAGGAGAAAGGAAAACAAAACAAAACAAAAAGGAGACAGCCTGGGTTCAATGTCTTCCATTTGTTTGCTAAAATCCTAAAACTTGGAACCCAAAGAAGAAGGATCTACTTTAATTGTGCTGTCGTATAGGATCAGCCGAAGCCTTATATGACGTTTTGAAATTAGCCAACAAAAGATAAAGGAATATGAAAGCTTATGTGTGAAACCGAAAAAAAAAAAAAAAAAAAAAAAAAAAGAAAAAAGGAAGCATCCATTTGCACGTTTGGCTTAAAACAGAAGTTTGTATGAAGCCTTCTCTCCTTCAACGTGGATATACCCCCCCCCCCAAAAAAAAAAAAAGAAAAAAAAAGAGAGATTCTGAAAAGGTAAAACACTTGCAAAAAATCCAAAGTCAAGCGTGGATTACATTTTGAAAACAACTTCCTAAACTTATTATTACTAAATTGATTTGTTTATTAACGTTCTTTTCCATTACTAAAGATTAGAATTTTTACACACTTAAGCAGTTTTTTTTTCCTAATATATATATATATATATATATGTCATTTGGTTTCGAAAGAATAAGTAGAGATATTCATGGAACGGTCTAAATAAAAAAAAATTAATTTCTTCGAAGTCAATTCGAGTCTGGTTTAACTTAGTTTGAAAATTTATTTTGTTATTTAAAATATTAAAGATATAGCTTATATTAATAGTTATATATATATTTACAATTAAACTTAAATAAGAAATATTTTTATTCTTTAAATAATAATTTGAGCTAAATCGAGTCAATTCAGATTATCAAAAACTTATTTTAAATCAAACTTATCGAGTTGGATGGATAGTCTAACTTACGGATAAATTTTAAATATAAGATATGCGTAGTTTTCAACGTAATAGGTTATGATTTTTTTGAAGGAAAAAAACGTGGTTTATTAATATAAAAAAAAGGGGAAAATCTGAATTTATATTTTATAATTAATATTTTACTTAAATTTTTTTTTATAATTTTATCAATTTAATTTGTGTAATTTGACTTTTAACTCTAAACTCAACCAATAGAATTATTATTTATACTAAGTTTTAACCAACCCATGGATGAAGAAAAAAAAAGAAGTAATCTAAAGCAAAGGGTGGTCATTTTTTAATGTGTAAATATTAAAAAAAATAAATTAATTAACAAGTTTTAAATTTTATATCCAATGATATTTTATCTTTTATTTTATAATATTTTTATAATCTAATTCAAAATTTTATGTCATGAATATTTTTCAGCAAAATCAAATTCAATTAAACACTTTGTTAATAGAATAGATATAGATTTTAATTTTTTTTTTAATTGTACTTCTGTTACATGTTGCATTACGTATCATACACTTATGTCCCTTTCAGCGCATCCCACTCAAGATAGTAAGACTTGGTCCTCAACAAACCAACTAAATAAATAAATTATTATTATTTTTTTTTGTATGTAGCCAAGCAAATGACCCAAGAGGATTTCCTTCTGTGGTTTATCTAAACAAAAGGAGTTTTTTTTTCTTTGTCTAGAAACTGTGCCGTGGTATTTTGAATTGGAGATTTATGAAATAAAAAAATAAAAATTTACTTGTAATTATGTAGTTCATTATTCTTTATATAATTATTATGTTTATTGCTTGAGAAAGATTAAAATATTATTAATTTTTTTGTTTTCTCCAATCCACTTCACTAAGGTTATGTATTTCTTTTTCATCGAAAAATTACAGAAAAGGTTTCAGATGTTGGAATTGAAACTATAAACCTGTATGAATTTGCAAAACTAAGACCCAGAGTTTCAATAGGGTTGTTTGACTTGGATTTTTTTCTTCAACAACTGGTTCACATAGTCAATAATTTTAAATGTGCGGATTGTTTAATCGATTTTCTTTTGAACTTTGATTAGTCCAATTAGTATATACAATCATTTTTAAAAGATAATATTTCAACAAGTCTGATATTAAAATCTAACACTTGCAATCTATTTCTTTATTCCCAAACTATAATTTTTATGAAAAATTAGTTTTTTTCTACAATAAAATAAAAATATGCAGTAGAGTTTGTAATTTTACTTTCGGCCAAAACATATACATATTTCATACATATAAATTATACACATTTGTATTTTTTTTCAAGTCTTTTTTTTTTTAAATTTAATCCTTAAAAATATCCTATGTAACATGTTCATGGAATTTGTATAACTTTATACAATTTTTTTTTCAAGTTTTTATCTTTTTGCAGTTTAGTCCTTAAAAATATCATATGTAGCATGTTCATGGAATTTGTATAATCACTACCTACAATACTTTGGCATTTTGGACCATGGATTAACACACCATGGGTTATTTACATGTATCAAGCTCTAGGACTTCTTCTTAATCTATGATTTAGCCCCTAATTTTTATTCAGTTCAATTAAACACTTATAAATTCGTCAAAACTAACAATTCAATGGACGAAAATAAGAGAATTTAAGAGTTCAATTGAACGAACAAAGTAAAAAGACTGAATTGAATAATTTTTTTTTAAAAAAAGAGAGAAAATAGAAATTAGTAGAATTCACAAATTTGCCAATATCTAGTTATAAGAAAAAAGTTAGAGGACTGAATTGAATAACAAGAAAATGAGAGGCCAAATTCCCTTATTACCCCAGGCACTAAGTAAAGCTACTCATCACAAACACAGCAAGTTGGGACAAGTTGACCATGTCAGCCTATCTATGATTAGGGTACAAGATGATAATTTTAGATAATAATAAAAAAATTAAAATATAATTTGATGTAAATTAAAATTTATATAAAATAAATTATTAATATATCAAAATTTATATAAATATATAATTTTTTAAATTAAATCTATTTGTGGATGAGATCAAGTCACTATCTAAAATTTAAACTAGACATATTTATAGATCAGTTTGAGTTATATCCCAAAATTTTCAAATCCCTAAGCTTAGGCTTGAGTAAAGTCTAGACCCAAAAGTCTCTTTTGCTATTTACGATGTTATTAAAATATTATTTTTATATTAATATTTTTATATTTTATAATTAATTTAAATAAAAATATTTTTTATTATTGAATAATAATTTGAACGGGCCAACTCGAATTTATAAACAATTTATCCAAGGTCCGGGCTAGCAAGTAGCTCAGCCCTTGAAAAATCTATCTTAAATATGATTGCAAAAAAATATGAACATAATATAAATATTTTAAATATGATTATGAAAAATATGAACACGAAATAAATAAGTTGGATTTGATTTATAGAGGAAAATAAATGAGGCTTGACTGCTTCAACATTGGATTTCATTGGATGGAAACATAAATTAAGACAAGTGAATGAATATTACAGGAGACGAGAATATTATCTTCATTACTTAACCGCGTGGAAGTTTCCACCAATCCTAAAAAAACAAACACAAAATTTTCCAATTCCACTCGGCAAAACCTCTCCTTCCCTTTCCCTCTGCATCATCTTATATGCCTATTTAAACCTCCTGCATCTTCCATGGATACCTCATTCGAATCCAAAATAGCAAAGGACAAATAATCTCCACCCCCACCCCCCCCCCCCCAAAAAAAACTCAAGAACATCATATATATTTATATAGCTACGTTCCGTAAATGGAGGTTCTGACAGGTTTTCGATTCTTTCCGACAGAAGAAGAGTTAGTTTCCTTCTACCTACGCAACCAGTTAGATGGCAAGAGACAAGAGATGCACCTTGTTATCCCAGTCCTCAACATTTATGATGTAGAGCCATGGGAACTTCCACGTATAAATTTTCTTCACCTGCTCGTATTACAACATCAATGTTACTGTGTTGTATGTTTAAAATGCTTTAAAAAGAACGCTAATACAGTAACCAACCTGGTTTGTTTGTTTGTTTATTTTTGTTTCTTTTGCAGGGCTTGCTGGGGACCTTTGTAAAGAAGACACCGAACAATGGTTTTACTTTGCACCGAGACAAGAGAGGGAGGCTCGTGGAGGGAGACCTAACCGAACTACGGCTTCAGGATACTGGAAGGCGACAGGGTCTCCCAGCTATGTGTACTCGTCGGATGACAAAGTTATCGGAATGAAGAAAACCATGGTTTTTTATAAGGGAAAAGCTCCTTCTGGGAAGAAAACCAAATGGAAGATGAATGAGTATAGAGCCATTCAACCAGTAGCCAACCCATCTGCTGTTGCTGTTCCTAAGGTGAAGACATAAATGGTTTCATAGTAATTCAGGTTCAAAACTAGATTCGAACTTCTTCCATTTCTCATCATCATTTGCTTGTTTACCATTTCTTAATGTAGTTGAGACACGAATTCAGTTTGTGTCGAGTCTACGTGGTATCGGGCAGCTTTCGAGCATTCGATAGACGCCCACTAGAACCTGTGTCACGAGGAACACAACTGCATGACAACAGGACTGCAACATCTTCCGAGAGAGACTCTGCGATGGAGATAACAAACTCCTCATGTAATTCACATTCCGGTGAAGGGCACTCGGATCCCCCTGAGGCAAGTGAAGATGATATTTGGGAGATGGTTGATCTGGAAGAACCTCCGTTAGGATGGGAACAAATGAACTGGAACTGAGTTCAGCAATATCGGTACGTAACCAGCCCTTTACGTGGCACGATAGGATTGTACCACAAAGCAGGAACAAAATCTAACTTTAGTAAGTAGCAGTTTTTCGTTTTCCAACATGTAGGTTATGGGAGAACTTAATAGCAAATAAGCAAAGATCAAAAGAGAGCATTTTATGTAAAATAGATTAATTTTTCCTTTTTGAGAAATGGAAGCCTGGGGAAAATCCCATAGTTTTTTTTTTTTTGTAGAGATATCTGTCGCTAATATTTAGATCTATTCAGTTTGAAGGATTACTTACCATTATTCCTCTGCTGAACCCCCATTGTAAAACTCAACACCAGTCCTAATAACCTGGAGTCAAGCAAATGAAATAACTGAAATAATATGATGAAATATTGCATTTTGAAAATATGGCAGTCTGAAGGAGTACCAGAAAAGCAGCTAATTAATGAACAAAATAATAACAACCATAAAGGACAAGCAAGAAAAAAAAAAATGTAGTCAGCCCGTCTGCTTATTGACTCGGTAAACATCTAAACCAAAGTTTTGTCGAGTCATAATCATGCATGCTTGTATACCACCAGGGAGTTGGACCGCTCATAATCAAACATTCATGCAGACTTCTGCTACTACGCAAGCTAAACCAAACAAAGAAATAACAAAAAGATTCCCAGCCATCTTTCGTAAACGGAATACCATTAACCATCATTCAGTTTTTTCCGTCTTCCACATTCCCAAGTCCAAAGTTGACAGAAAGCAGATATGCGCAAGGTAAAACTAGCGTCAAAAGAATCAAAGTTAGACCAGATGTAGCAAGAATGATAATAGAACGAAGTTTGAGTCGTGACTTGTCCAGAAGTACCCCCGCCCAACAAAACATGATTCATATTCTATCTCATAAGCAGACGCCACATTCTACAACATAGTTCTAGTATATTGATATATTGAAAGGGCTTGGCTGGTAGTCCTCGGATTTTGATTAATGCAATAGCACAAGGAAGCCATAAAATTAAAAGATAGATGATCCCAACTCAAGTTTTATGGTTGATTAGTTCTACCGGTTAAGAAAATAAGATTATAAACCAGCATGAGAGTCAGAAAAGAATTTGGATCATTCTAGGTTAGAGGTCTTGATCATGAAAAATCTTTGCAAGTTCCCTTGTCAACATAAGAGTGATGACAGCTCATCTCAAACGCCGTTTCAAGAGGATAATCCAGGAATTTCAAAATTAGCTTCACAAAAGTTTTAAACGAATTATATCAGCGTAGAATTGAATTCAACATGCTTGAAAATGAAACCTGCCAAATATTTTCTTCAAATCTTTTGACCTCTGCTCTTCACGGGACAACCAAAGAAGAGTTATATCAGTGTGGAAAGCAGTTTTCCTGGTCTGTTAACATCTGTAAAATCAAGAAGACAGTTTCAGTCATAGGCCATGCCATATAGCTAAAAACTTGGTATACATCAATACATCATCATTACGTATCCCTCCTTTCATGGCTCAACAAGATGCTACAAATGAATCTTAAGAAGTTTTAAAGGATTTATTGTTGCCCGTCACCACCACGGTGGGCCTGGTTTTGTTCCAACAGGACCTTTTATAGAGACATTTGTTTTCTGCCTCATCTTTACGTAAATATGGAAATATTGACACTATAATCAATGAGTTACAAACCTCATAATGGAATTTTTTTTCATCAATAATTACTGCTCTTACTCTTCTTATCGGCAGTAAGCATATAAAGCATACCAGCTAACACAAAAGTAAAAAAAATGAACAGTTACCAATGCCGGAATAAGAAAATCTATCATTAGTCACACATGCTTCATCTATCCTAGAAACCAACATCGATTTCTCTTTGAAAAATGCTTCTTTTGTATTCATTTTGTTATCAATTAGCTAAAGTTAGTTCATCTTATAACATGGATTCCTTTTTTCTCACAGAAATTCTTATAATTACTAATATTGTCTTTCCAAAAAATTTTCTACTTATATCTAAAATCATATCTCAATGCAAATTTAATTTGTTTGCACCTGTACTCGTGGTTATAGCTAAGCAGTTCGGTGGCTTTTCAACCAATATGGACTTAATATATACTGATACTATCATATTCAAATATAGGCCAAAATAACCATAAGTTGCTCAGGAAATTTGTGAATCCTCATTGAGGTCAACTAGCTATGGGAGCTTTCACACTATATTGCATCTCAACTTTCTCTATTTTGCATCAATTTAACCACTATGAAATAATCGAAGTCAATTATCAGAAAAAAAAGGAAGAAATAATCAAAGGCAAACATACAATTTTCTAATAGTGGGCCTTCTATTATTTTCAACGTGAATTCGGTAGCCATCGAAAGAATTAAAGTCTTGAACTTAAAAAGGGATGGCATAGGCATATGCAAATAGAAAATGGAAAATGGAATTGTATTATTCTATGATTTCAGAGCTTATTATTCTTGTCAAGCAAGTTGACAGGATTTCCTAAGTCACCCCTATTTCCCTCTAGGTTTACGTAATTTTAAATATATTCCTCCTTTGCAATGATAATAACATATACATCTAGAATAATAATAATAATAGGAGCCAGAATATCAAAGTGGCACCTTAGTTCATAGTACGATCAAAGCTTTTCCTTTTTCTTTTTTTGGCCTACGGAATGAATCGTTTAGCAACCAAACTACCCCACTTGAACACCATATGTTTTTTCTTACAGCAGCTCATGATCAATGAATTGAACGAATGCCAAAAACTTAATGACATGGTTTTTGCACCCAATAGGTATCTTCTGAACCATATAACTTTCATGACTAGGCCTTTCACTTGGGCTTCATGCGCTTTAACACTCATATAAAACTCATAGTATTAATTAAGAAATTGTTCTTCATTGGCAGATTCTAGTCAACAACATGTATAACTGAGCTGAATGTCACTAATTTTGCATAATTAGCCAGACTGTACAATAGAATACATCTTTATATCTATATGACTATGTCATCAACTCCTTTTCTCCACTTACAAAATGCTAAATAATCAAGAAAGCTTCTAAAAGTGCCAGAAACATTCTTGATATAACATTGAAATCCTATGGAAATGTACCTCTGCGTCATACATAAGCTCCTTTTTTGAAGATTCATCACCACTAAAAGGGTCTATATAAAAAATGCCAAATAAAATTCCGGTATTTGTATGTTCCTTTAGTCATTATGAGATTAACATGAGTACATGACATCTAATGATTTTGCATTCTATTGCTAACACGTTCAAGCTCATTGCTCCCTGTTTCTACTTTGCTCACGGAAAGCAAAGAAGCAATAGCTTTGTCTTTGTTCCTAAATACAATGCGCAGAAAACAAGAGGTCAACTGTGTTCCAGCAGTTCTGCCACTATGTAAAAGTGCGTTCCATAACTTCTTTATAAAAGTATACACAAGCGCAGATAACACTCTTGTATTTCAGAGATAATGAAACAGTAAATTTTTAAATTAGAAATATGCGAAACATTGACAAATCCAAACTTTTCACTTCTTGTGCCCAAGGAGCTCGAGTAATTTGGTTTTTGAACTCCCGACAACCTATTGCTGCTAAAACTTTAAGGCAAGTGATCAGTTCTTTTCTCTTATATCCAGTTGCAACCACAATGCATCAGCTGAAATCAGCTTATTGTTCAAAAAAGAGTAGCTCCATAAGATGCGCTAGATAAAAATTCCTTTTAGTCAATTAGAAAGAAATACCTTAATCAACAAAAGGCATTACTTTAATTATACAACTTATTCAAGGGTTCTACAATTAGCTGCAACTGATCCTTACTTAAGACTAGATATACCGAACCATTCTAAATGATTTTAAACTATGTTAAAAGATATCACATAAATGACCGGAAATTTAACCTAACACGGAACTTTTTCTATCACTGTATTGATCAAAAAGTCAGAATCACATTTCACCAAAGAAAACTCCGTTTGACAAATTTGTGACATTGAAACATTGTGAATGGTGATACAACCACATCTGTATTCTTTTCTTTTTTACCATTTGTAAATATCAGAGAGAAAACATCCCTTGCCAATAATCAAGTATTTAAACAAATAAATAAAAAAAATTTCCAACCAAAGTCCACTATGTTTGCCAATATCCAACATTAACCCCACAAATTCCTCAACAGCCCATCTGCGTTCACATTTTGTTTCCATTGAGCGGAGCCAGCAACAGAATTATCAGACAAAGAACGCATTTCCTGCAATTGCTAAAGGAACTAACTTCACAAATAAAAAGAAATTCATCTTCTTAGATTCATTGGTTCCAAATTCCAAGTGCTAACCTTCTTTTTATCTTAAAATCTGATTGGTTCTCAAAAAGAAATAGGCTCGTCAAAGGAAGAAATTTATTATTTTCTCCTATTCATTTCTCCCATTATTCTCAACAACAATTTTACCTGGAAAACTACAGCTCAAAGAAGTACGAAACACAAACATTGAATACTCATCAAGCAATGAAGCCAAATGAGACTGATATAAAGTGCCTTATTTTAACATTTAAAAGAGAAAAAAAAAAAAAAAACCCAGAATTAGTCCATTCTAGACAAACCAAAATATAACCCAAAATGGAAAATTAAGATTCTACTGGTAATAGGCAAATGAGTGAAGAGCTTACCTTGGACTTTTGGTTGTCGCTTTTTCCTTGCACCCTTTGCAAAAGCAGAATCTGAAAGCAATGCAAGGGGAAAGATAGAGAGACAGAGAGAGATAGTTTGCTTAATCAGACAGCAAAGAAACAATTATATGCTTTTTTTTTTTACATTGTTTTTAAGCTAATTCATGGCTGCCTGGTTTTTGTGTCCTTTGCTTGATGAGTTCAGACTTTTGAATTCACTCCTTTCTATTCTGTTTCAATCGACTTTTTGGAGATTCCCTTTCGTATTGTTTTATTTGCAAGCGTGTATCTTTTTTACTGGAACTAATAATATTTAATATAATGATATGAACGTACATAAATTTAAAAAATATGATATAATTATATTTTTAAAATTTATTTAATATAAATTATAAATATATTAAAATTGATATAAATATAAAAAAATTTTAATTAAAATTATAATATTATAAAATATATAAATATAACATAAAAATATTAATTATTAAATTTATTTTTTACCATTAAAAAGTATTAAATTATGACTCTCATTTCGTGAGCTAAGAAATAAATGAGAGATGTCATTATTTTGATTTTTTAAAAGGAAAGGAATAAAATTATTTTGTCTCTTTTTAAAAAGAATTTTAAATTATTAATATGCAGAATTTTATTTGATAAATTAATTTTAAAATTAATTTTTTAATTAAATTAGTATCAGTTAATTCATAATATTAATTTAATATAAACATTTTATTATTTTTTAACCAAATTTAGCTAATCCATGGTAAGTTAATCAAGATTTATAAAATCTGATTTGATAAAACATCATCCAAATTCCATTGATGATCAATTTGGTCATATATGAGGCGGCGTCGCTGGGCTCAAAGCCATTGGCGGTCAGCGGTTGGCGCATTGATGCGGTGAGAAACCAGCGAGTAGCTATCTGTGGAACCAGTCCCTCCTCCCCACGGAATGATCTAGGAAATGAGAAAAATAGATTAATTAATTAATTAATTAAATCCTTAAATTAAATTTTAGATATAATTTTTTTGCCTAATTAGATTTGATCTAAATTATTATTTAATAATAAAATATAATTTTTTATTTAAATTTAATTATAAAAATATTAATATAAAAGTATTTTTAAATTTATAAATAATAATTTAAATTTTCAAATTTCACAATAAAATATAAAAAAAATTCATTATGCAATGAATACTAATACAGCCCAGAAAGGCTCCAAAGGCTTTGAAGCAGACAAAGAACTCACCAATAGCTGCGCTGCCAGGATGGGTCCTACTTGCCTAACTCAACCCTTAAACTTGCAGAGTTGCATATCGAACAATATGTCCAAAGCCAAAGAAGCCTAACCCAGGAAGCAATTTGTAAGTGCCAGACTGCCAGCGGCATTCATAATGGGGGGCCGAAACAACAGAGCTTGCATGGATGGACATTCAAGTTTCTCTCAAAATACCAGGAAACAAAAATTTCCTGACCCTGACAACAACAACCAATGAAGTGATCGGTGTTGGGTAGACTAATAAGTTTACTTACAGGTTTTTTTTTTATAATGGAATGTCAGATTAGCAGTCAATTTCCCATTAGTTTTTACAGCTCCTGCGACAGTGAAACATCTCATTTAAATCTTGCGCCAGAACCCGTTAGAAAAGCAAAGTATCTTTTTAGCCTTGATTTTCCTGGAATAACGGTTTCCCTAACCATCTTTGAGACTGACTGACTACTCCTCTTAGCTTCTCCTACAACTCATGGGAGCCCTTGTTAGGCCTTTTTTTAATCAGCTTTTGCAACCAGGAACGATCCCACTATTCCTCCCTTCATCATCTGCTCCATTTTCTTCAGTAAAAGCCCATTTATGAAAATCAAGAAAAACTCATACGTTGGAAGTATGTATAATGTGGACTTCATAACCACGTGAACAATACTTCAATTAAGGTACATATACAATGTCTCACGTACATTATAGGATAATACTTCAATTAGGGTACATATGTTTGATTAATGTATTTTTCGATAACCCTATAATGTACATGTACTTGGTTAATTTACCATCCTATAATGCAGAAGAGACATCATATATACTATTCATGTGGTTATAAGGTCCACATTATATTTACTTCCAACATTTTCTCAGTTGGACAAATAACCCCATGAATAATATATATAATGTCTCATGTATGTTATAGGATAGTACATTAATTAAGGCATATATACTTGATTAATGTACCATGTATTTTTCCACAATCCTAAAATATAAATGTTACATATACTTGGTTAACGTACCATCCTATAGTGTACAAGAGACATCATATATATTATTCATGTGGTTATGAAGTCCACGTTTTATATATTTCCAACATCATCATCCAATCAGCCGTGGTAAGTTTGCTGGTACCTTCCCTGTCCTAAAAACCTGAGTGCATAGATTTTGATATTTCTTGGTTTTAAAGCCCTTATAATCGGCCTTGCTTTGATGCAATAATTATTGGCATAGGCCTTGATGGTCTCCGGCTCACCAAGCAAACTTTTCTATACTCTTCGATCCCTCGACACAAGTGTCCGTGCTTCATAGACAGTTAAGGCATCTAGGAATCTGAATGAAAAGAAAAGAGAGACAGCAGTTGAAAAATGTTTGATCCCAATGTTAGTGCATCCTTCAACACGTTGATATTGTTTCCAAATGCCCTGCCCCTCTTTTTAGAATGTTGGCAAATCTCACTTTCGAAATCAATTTAACGATATGTATGATCGAAGAATGACAGTTTTTGTTTCGGATCTTTCTGATTCCTGCTTTTTTTATTGCTTGCCTCTGTTCTTTTAAACAAAGACAAATTTGGAAGAACCAATGTATATAACTCTATATCAAATGAGAGTTTGATTATTCTTTAAAATATATCAACTACTGAATTGAATTTGGAAGTCCTTAAACAATGCTTCAATGGCCTTCTTTATTCTTTGCAACTCGTTACATAAGACCATCCAAAATTTAATTTAAAGAATATATTTTTAGCCATTGGTAATAAAAAAAAGACTTTGCTCCAAGTATATTGACATGAATACTTTATACAAATCTTTATAAATCGATAAAAGTCCATTAAAAGTTCCTATATTAAAATACATAGAGTATTTAGTCTTTATTTTATTAAATTCAGTATTTTAATCCTTGTACGTTCAAAATTATAGTAACTAAAAAAAATAATTTAAATATTGATAAAATGCTAACTCATTATGTTACATAGAATTTTAAATTTTATGCAAAACAAGCTTGCGTTTAAGGTAGAGTTTGGATATTTTTGTATAAAATTAAAATTTCATGTCACATTATACGTCAGTGTTTTATTAGCATTCAAACGATTTTTGTTTAACACTGTTAATTATTTTTTTATTTGCTATAATTTTAAAAGTACAAGGACTAAAATATTAAATTTAATAATATAAAAACTAAAATACTTCCTTCACTATAGTACATGAGCTTCTAATAAACTTTTACCTTTTTAAACCTATAGCATATAACTGATTAAAGTTGCATTCTATAATTAAAAAGTCTATATTCTAATTAGTAATAATTAGTAACTAATTAAAGTTATATTCTATAATCAAAAAAATTATATTTTAATTAATAACTAAAATAGAGTTTAATTAACTTTAAGCTATTATCACTAAAATTTTATTTTAAATAATATTTATATAAAAATATATTATTTCAATTATAATTAAATAATTATTTTGATTTATTTAATTATGACGTGAGTTACATAAATTTAACCAAACCATGCCATCTCCAATTTCATTAACTTTCAGCTTTATTGAAGATTTTCTTTATTCTAAGTTACTTTAAAGCTCAATTGCCGGATGATATTTTATTAGTTTTTTTTTTTTAATAAAATGTATTACTATTTAAAAAAAAAAGATCTCTTTTGCTTCGATTTAAATTTTATATTTATTAAATATTAATTTATAATTATATAAATTAATTAAATTAAAAATATAATTTATTTCGATGAACACAAAAAATTGTGTAATTAATATGACGTGTCCGGAAGTAAACATATTCTTATTTAGGATTTTACCACATTGCGTTAGTAATTATTGGCATATTGCGATGTATTTTATGTGAAATTAAATTAAATAATTTTTAAACTAATTATTTTACCATATTGCGTAACTTTTAAGTCACAAAGGTTTTTGCCCTTATGGGCGAGCTTCGATTTTACTTTTTTTTTTTTCGAACTTTATTAAAAAATAAAACAAAGTAATAAAAAGAATAAAGAAAGAAAAGTGCCTGTCGACTTTGCCACAGTCGCCACTGCCAACAAAGCCATCTTCAACTTTTGCTTCACTTCTTCTTCTTCTTCTTCAATTAACTCAATTTGTATTTTTTTTATTTTAATTTTAAAATTTGTAATTAGGATCTTTTTACTCGAAAATCCAATGAGACCAATACGCCTTCCGGAACCTCCCAACCCCACCATAGGGTTGCCGGAGATCTTCGAAGGCGGGGCCTACAGCGTAATTAGACGCGCTGTCGTTATCGGAAACGGCTCCCCTGGATCCGAGAACCAGAGCATCGGGTTGGTCAGAGCTCTTGGACTATACGACAAGCATGTTCTTTATGTAAGTCCATTTCACCCCCTCAAAAAATATATATTTGTACTTTATTCTTGGCTAGTCTTATCTCAATGTTATAGCTTTGCTCTATTGATTTCTAGGGTTAATTACTTTCTTGTTATTAATTACTGTAAAATTTTTATATGATTACTGGAAAAATGTTTGCTTTTACGTTCATTTTTAGAATTAATCTCAAAATTATTAATCTTTGATTAATTGATTGTCCGTTATATTGATACGCAGCGAGTTACAAGGCCAAGAGGAGGAATTAACGAGTGGCTTCATTGGCTTCCAATAAGTCTTCACAAAAAGTTGGATTATCTCATCCAGCTGATTCGAATTTACTTGGGCAAGAAACTTGTGCCTTTACCTTTAGAAAATGGTGGTGGAAGTATTGGCTTGGCATCTGTTTTAGAAGCCGATGTCAAGCAGATCGTAACCATGGCACGCCAGACTTATGAAAAGTACTTTCTTTTTCAATATTTGGCTATCAAAAATTCTTTTATTCATTAAGCCTAGATAGCATATTTAAATAGCATAGTCACCGTTGGGTCACGGATAGATTTAGTATACTTTCTTATACTTTGGAGGAATGCCATGGAACCTCATTCAGACTTTAGTAGTAGTAAATGCTGGTGTTTTTATTATTTCCTCGATAATTTGAATGCATGTTTAACTAATTGCAGTATAAAATCTGGCATCTTTTGTTGAATGTTGATTATTTGATCTGGGTACTTATATGAATGGTTTGGTAAATTTTTCTAGAGATGGTCCTTTGTTGGTTGTTGCATCTGGAAGAGACACCATTTCTATTGCTAGTTCTATAAGACGTTTGGCCTCAGAGAATGTTTTTGTCATTCAGGTTTGTAATGGACCTTAACTTTGTCTCCGCTTTTTATTTTTCCAATCATGCAACTCCTTTATATTCTATTTGTGGTTATGCCTAAAAAGAGGGAAAAAAAATTTTTCCACCTGCTCCATTATTGTGAAATAATAAGTGTGTTATGTTTTCATTCATAAGTTGCTAGGCTTTATGGAATGAAACTTAGAATGAGTTAGTTAGAAATAATGAAGATTGAGAATTGCATTACTGAAAAGACGAGTGCTTAAGAAGCTTTTGCGCTATATTTTATTGTTGAAAAAGCTAGCTTAAATTTTATTTGCAAAGTTCTCTCTATCTTGAATCTATGTAGCATCTGCTATCTATCTTTCTCTTACCTTGTGCTTGTGTCATCCTTTGTTGCGTTTCATCTTATATTCTAACATAAGTTAGATCTTTTGTTGCATATTGTGATTTAAATCGTTTGGCATGTTTCCAAAGTATTCTAACATTATTTAGTTGTTTATCTAAATATCAGCTTTTGCAATTTCCTTAAATTGCAGATACAACACCCTAGGTCACAATTGAGTAGGTTTGATTTGGTGATCACCCCTCGTCATGACTTCTATCCTTTAACTCCTCAAGCACAAGAGCAGGTTCCTCGGTTTCTTCAGAGGTGGATTACTCCACGTGAGCCACCTGATAGGCATGTGGTACGTATTGTCAGTCTATATTGTTAAATTTTATTTGCTTAGTAATAGGAACCCTAGCTTTGGTTAAATTATAAGTTTCTGTCTACCGCTGAAGATAGGTTTATTTTCAACTTTTTACATCAGATACTCACATTGGGAGCTCTACATCAAATTGATTCTGCCACACTTCGCAGCACTGCTGCTGCGTGGCATGATGAGTTTGCACCTCTGCCAAAGCCCTTACTGGTGGTTAACATTGGCTGGCCTACAAGTAATTTTTCATCTTGCTTCGAAACTCAATGTTTTCTGTACTCCCCAAGAATTTGCCCATTATTAATTATGTCATGTCTGCATGCCACTATGCTTGTAGCTTGCTATTCTATCTTATCGATATGGACACGATTTTTCTGATTATATCTTATGCATATTATATAGACAGATCTTGATGTTGTTTAGGGATCTTGAGCCTTTATAGTTGCGACTTCACAAATAAGACATCCATTGCTGTCAAACTTGGTCTTTTCATCCTCATTTTTATTCTTTTGTTATATATACATATGACCTACTCCGTGATGCTGAACATTTTACATGGTTGTAATACTTCATGAACTTTGCTTACGATGTAGTTTTTTTGATCTTGAAAAGGAAACAGAATGACTTGGAGCATGGTCTCTTTTTCTCTTGATCTCCCATAACTATCTGAATTTTGTAATTACATACTAGAATAAGGATTCTTTTTTCTTTTTCTTTTTTTTTTCACTTTATTATTTCTTTTTACCTTATGCCAAAATGTTACTTATGTATGTTTCATCTGCTGTCTGAATTTCTTTGCAGGCCACTGTCAATATGGTGCAGATCTTGCAAAGCAGTTAACTGCTTCTCTTCTCAGTACCCTTTCAAGCTGTGGGACCGTGCGGATATCTTTCTCCAGTAGGACACCTGAGAAGGTTTTGATAAATGACAATTCATTCATAATTTCTTTCTCACTTTTCTTCTATGATGACTAACATCATGTAGTTTTTACCCATCAATTTGGCTGACTGGTATCAAAAGTCATTGTGAAAGAACTTGCAGATAATCCAAAAGTTTACATCTGGGATGGTCAAGGTATGTTCTGATTAAATTTATTTTATATGCAAAATATAGAACGTCTTTAATGAGTTTTTAAAGGACTATCTTCAGAACCAAATCCACATATGGGACATTTAGCTTGGGCGGATGCCTTTGTAGTCACAGCAGATTCAGTTAGTCTGATAAGTGAGGCTTGCAGTACTGGGTATGATCATTCTTTACTTATGTTTTAGAACATGTTGAACCCTCTGGAATCTTTATTCAATTCAGCGAAATACAGAGTTTTCATTCACTATTGGTTTCATGCAGGAAACCTGTCTATGTTATGGGAGCTGAGCGTTGTAAATGGAAACTATCGGACTTCCATAAATCTTTGAGGGAACGAGGAGTGGTTCGGCCATTTACAGGTTATGAAGATGTAAGTAAATATTCAGTGGCATGTTTTCATTCCCTTTTATTTCATCCCCTTGCTGTTTGACTCAGTTTCATAAGACCGGATTAAGTCATAATTACACCTGACCATCAGAATGAACCAAACCTAATTCCTAATCTAGTTTCCTTTCTTTCCACCATTATAACTGGAGTAGCTAGAGTAACAAAGGTCCTTCGGGATTAATTATATAAATTATTTCCTTTGTCGTCTTTTAGATTGCCGAAAGCTGGAGCTACCCTCCCCTCAATGACACAGCAGAAGCAGCAAGTCGGGTGCGTGAAGCACTCGCTGAGCGTGGGTGGAGGATTCGACCATGATGAAGGTGTTGATAGTTGCTGCCGTAAACACACTTTTGATTTCCATCTTGTTTGAAAGTTGAAGCTTCAAAATTGGTTTATTGAATAGCATATCGAAACACCAGCTTCAAATTCATTCTTTCCTCATCTGGGATTTTCAAAATTTTCCTTGTAGAATAAAACCTTAGCTATTTAGAGCGGCTTGTAAAGTACGAAGAGGGCATATATATACACACATGCGCACACGCACATATGTACGGTACTTAAAGCACTTATATAGCCTATTTGGAAAATGTTTTGTCTCAAATATATGTTTTTTTGTGTAAATTAAAACGATTTACTGGTTGAGTTTGATTGACAGATCTCATGAAATGAAGTTTGACCACAGTCATGCCAACATTTGTCTCATATATTATTCATTTATCTTCTTCCCTGTTTCATTTTCTGTTTTTCTTTTGCCCAGTGAAAGATAGTGTCTTCACCGCAGGCATGAATCCTATCAGAGGTTAACAATGAAGCAATACTTGGAGCATTTTTTTTAAATCTCATTTGAATTGCCCAGAAAAAGCTGGAACTTCATGATGATTTTGCTTATAGTTAAGATGGTACTGCTCTATGTTGCCCGAACGTGGAATGAGTGTTGGTTTACGAATAAGTATTCAATACATGTATGATCAATTTTTTTAAAAAATTTTATATATTTGAAAGATCATATCTTTATATTCATGTCTATCTGTCAGATACGGATTTCGAACACGGGTATTGTAGAAAAAATGAAGGGTTAGGGTTAACACTGGTACTGCTTCTGGATTTAATGGACTGTTCAATCCCTTCATTGAGAAAGGAATTTCCCTACCATGAGGCATGAGCCAGTTGTCATAGGACAAGAACAATCCCAGTTCCACCCTTTTTATCTACTTGAAATGACCATGTAATTGTTCTGATTGCAAGTTGTAACCTGTTTGAAATTAAAGAAATAATTCTTTGTAAATTGCTTTGAAGCATTAATGTAGTCTGTTCTGCCATTTTGTTGAGATTTTGAGGCAAAATATTGCCAAGGAACTGCATAATTACATCCAAAAACCTTCTGTTTCTGTCTCTGTATGATGGATAGGAAGTGTTCATTCGATTCAGTTCCAAGTATATATTTACATATGTACGAATTTAAAGTTTGGTTATCCATTAAATACAGAAAAAGGCCAAAGCAAATGCTATAAGTTATTGATTTTTTTTTTTTTTTATCGAAGAGGTTGCTGATAATTAATGCTTGAAGAGCTGTTTAGAGACTGTAACTCTCTCCCGACATAAATTTAGACAACTTAGACTTTGGTTTCAACAGATATTCTTGTTCTTTCCTTTATGCCCATTGGTGATCCAAGAGCTCGTTTCCGAAATCCAGGCAAGGAAGATACTGTAGATTGAACTATGATGCAACTTGTCAAATTTATTGAGTCATATGGAATTCACCTATTCTCTCGTCCGATTGAGATATCCTCTGTTTTGCCTTCAACAGGGATGCTGACTGATGATGTAGAATTACAGTTTTATGCTGTTTTTCTTTCTTAGCTCATCTTTCTTTTATCTCAGCCCTCAAGAGGATGAAAAACATTTTAAACAGATTCACTACTTGGTGAACGATGTCAGTTAATCAACTACTTCCTCTCTCTCTAAGTCAAAGTGATTGGCTAAATATTAGATAATGAGTATGTCTCAACTTAGATCTTTCAACAAAATGATGTTATATATTGGTATATTTTCTTCACATTTTTGCATGAATTTACTCCAAGCGGAAAGATGTTAGCATCTGGCAACAACTCCAAAGATCAAATTTATCAGACATATCTAACCCACTATTTTTTTTTCTTACTTTGTTCACCTATTTAACACAGTATTCTTGTAGGGATTTTGAAATCAAATCTTCAATTTCGTTAACTATTAATGTCTGCAACAAAATATATCTTTAATGGAGACACCGATCAACGTTCCAGAGACAAAGGCCAATGCTAAAGGAGAAGCCCCTCTGTTAGGCTGCTATTCAAAAGCTGTGGTCCAACAACAACCAAAACGAGGATTAAAAAAAGGGATTGCCATTTCTGACTTCTTTCTAAGGCTCTGTGCCATTGGAGCTGCCACAGGTGCCCTGCTGCAATGGGGACTACCGATGAATCTCTCCCTTTTTTCACACAGTTCTTCCAGCTCCAAGCTGAATACGATGCTATCCCAACTTTCCGGTGTGTTTTTTTTTTTTTTTCCCTCCATTTTAAACATTAATCTTTGGCTTAATTAAGAGCACTACTCATCTCCAATTTGCTTAATTTTTAGAACAGGTTTTTTGTGATAGCAAATGCAATAGTTTCTTGTTATCTTCTTCTATCCTTACCATTCTCCATAGTCGGCATCATCCGTCCTTGTACAACAACCCCAAGGCTCCTTCTTGTTATCTTTGATACAGTAAATATCAAATCACCATCTCCAAAATGTCTTGCTTTTCTAATATATAACAACATTAATTCCTGGACTAATAGATACACATATATGTATATATTTGAAGGTGACGATAGGTTTAACTGTAGCTTCAGCAGCAGCTTCTGCATCAATTGTGTATTTGGCTCATAATGGGAATCCAAACACCAACTGGCTTCCCATTTGTCAGCAGTTTGGTGATTTTTGCCAGGTTGGAAATGGAGCTACCGTGGATTCTTTCATTGCAGCAGTCCTCCTCATGTTCATAAGTCTCCTCTCTGCTTTTGCTCTCAAAACAAGCTAAAGTGAAAATCAATTTTCTCGATAGTAAAATTATTGTGGGATTTTCCGGCAGGGTTTTGATTCTTTCATTGATTTTGTTATGGAAAAATAAATAAATAAATTAAAAGAAAAGGGTAGATTTGGCTTAGGCATAATTGTATGTTCAAGTTTTAATGTAAATAGCATTTAACACACCCGCTTGCACCGGGGGTTGTCAAATTTTTTATAATTTTTAAATTAATAGTAAAAATAATTTTAAATTAAATTTTATTCAAATTTTATTTGAACTATTTATTCAAATTTTATATCTTTAAACTGTAATAATATTTATATTAACCTATTATATTATATTAATTATAAAAATTAAATTTATAATAAATTTTTAAAGTCAAGTACGGATTTTAAATCAACTTACGAGTTTATATGTAGATTAATTACTTTAAACATATCATCTAAAATAAAATAAAAAAATTATGTTTTCTCGAGTGGGTCAAACCAACCTCTTTAAAGATATTGTTTAAACTTAGAAAAATGATTAACAAATAATTTTCTTTTAACTTTTTCTTCAATTGGTTGGGCACAAATCTTAAATCAATACGCGGGTTAACATGTAGTGTAACAATTTTAAATACATTATTTAAAATAAAAAAATAAAAAGTATGAAATAAATTGAGATATAACACAAAAATAACATAAAAAATTATTTAAATGACGCGACATGAGATGAATTAAATACGACATAAATATTATAAACAAATCAAAATATGTAAAAAACTAATAATTAATTTGTAAAAATTTATATAAATTTACAATATTTTGAATACGAAAAAAATTATGAACACAAACATAATTTTTTCTCGTGAGTCAAATCACTATGACAAATTATATAAATATGTCGCCTATTGAGATATGGCATAAATACAACATGAAAACATAAAATTTTTTATAGTTGAATCATGACGAAAACTATACAAAATATGAATAAATTAATATTTGATACAAACACAACATAAAAAAATAAATATAATATAAATATAATATATATATGAACATATAAATATAATATAATTATTAATGTATAAAATTTTTTATAAATTTATAATAATAAATTTAAGATAACATTTTAAAAATATAAAAAAATTCTATTACATTTTTTTTCCCTGTCCTTTCTTTTTTTCTCTCTTTCTTCTCTTCCCCTTTTCCCTCCTTTCCCATCCTCCCCTTCCTTTCCTTCCTAGTTCCTCCTTCCTAACACCCCTTTCCCACCAGCCCAACCAGAGGAAAAAAGGAGAAAAAACACGTGTAAGCAACTGACCCAGCAACATCTACAGCCTGCCTTCTCTTTTTTGTATATGTTATAGATGTTACAAAGACCTCATACTGGATCTCGGCTTGAACTCTAATCTGAAATTTTTTAAGTTTTAAATTTAAGTTTGAATTTTATTTGTTTAAGTTTATTTGTTTAAATTTATTTTATTATTTATTATATTAAAAATATTTTTAATTAATATTTATATATTTTATAATTAAATTTAAATAAAAATATATTATTTTATTTTAAAATTATTATATCAAGTCATTTGATATAACAATATCAAAACTTTAATCTAAGCTTGATCAGCCTGAGGTTCTCGGGTTGGGCGCGGCTACCTAACCTTTTCCTACTATACCAAAATCTTTTATAAAATAGACAGTTGCATTTAATGCTTCAGCCAATGTCCAAAAAAGCGAAATAGGCATCAAATTGATTAAATTTTTTATTTTCAATTTAATTGATTTAACATATCAATTAATTGCAAATAAATTTAAAATAATAAAAAAATGATTTTAATATTAAGTAAACATAAAAATTGTAAATAATTGATTAAAAATATATATTTGACTTAATGATATGATATGTTGTTAAATGTAAACTAATAAATTAAATATTTAAATTTTATTAATCACATAAAAATTTGAAAAAATAATAAAAATATACATAAAATCAGTTTTTTAGGGCTTTTAGTTGTTTTGCATCAATTAAACCAGTTTTTTACAAGTTCAACTTTTATCTGATTCCATATAACATATCAAACCAATTAAACCTTGGTTTTCAATTCAATCAAATGGTTTGATCCGGTTTTTCAATGATTTCAGTAGTTGTATTATTGTAGTTATGTTATATATGTCAGAAAAAAATAACATTTATTATTACATTATGATTTGTTATTATATTTTTAAATTTTATTGATTTTTTAAAATAAATTTTAAAATTTTCATTATTTTATATAAAAAAGTCACCAACGGTGAAAATGGTATAATAATATCAATATTGATTTATAATACGAACATAAATTTAATCTTAATTCAAGAATTTTTTTATTGTCACAAACACCAATTTTTTTATATGAATGGATTTATATATCAATACAAAATAATGCAAGTATAAAAAGCAAAATAATATAATGTTGATATATTTTTATTTTTTTCTTCAAAACATGTACATGCAAACTATATTAAAATATTACCATAATTTTCATCACATATTATTTCGATATTTGTAATATGATAATTTATAATTTATGTATTTTTTTAATTCGATGAAAACAATTTATTAAATGGAAAATGTTTTCTAAAGATAATAATTATTATTTTGATAAGTTTTAATATATTAAAAATAACAAATTATTTAATTTTATAAAGTTAAAAAATTATTAACAAGAAACGAACAAAACAACTGATGAGTTGAAGCTTCAGAGGAGAAAGGAATCCAATTTGATACTTTCTGACGCGGGAACTTAACCCACCCAATCGTTCCTCGCCACGTCACTACTCGATTTAACCCTCGCACTAGACATCTCACACGTGTTCCACACTCCGTACTCCGCCAACTGCCACGTGTCTGCTTCTCGGCGACGAGCCAGCGCGTCGTCCACGTCATCAACATCCTCCCCCAAAACGGTGGTCTTCCCACCCTACCTTGTGGGTTACTATTAAAAAGCAGCCTCCCATTTTCTGTTATTTTGTTTTATTTTTATTTTTTTATTTTCTCTTTCTCTCACTATAAAAGAACGAAAGAGAGGATCCATTTTCTTTTCTTTGCTTTGCTTTGTTTCTCTCTCTAAATGCTCTCCTTTGCCTTCAAGTTATCTTCTTTTTTTGTGGCTTTGCCTTTCTTCAAAAACCCTAACAGAGAATCAAATATCGGCCTTTTATTTTGCAGATCTCAACTGGGTTTTCAAAGTCTTTCTCTCTCTCTTTCATTACAGGTGAGTTTTTCTTTTTCCTTTATTTTTTTTAACTCTTGCTGAGTCAAAGTTTGGGGTTTTTTTTTTTTAAAGATTATGTTAATTTTTCTCTTTTTTAATTTATTATTGCGCTCTGGTTTTTGGGTCTTTCTTGATCGTTGGTTAGGGATTGTTACTTTTGGGGTTTCGATTTGCTTGATTTTGTCTTTTGGACTTTAGTTTTATTTTTTTTAGTTACCCTTTTGCTTGCTTGGTTGGTTGCTAAGACATGGTAGGAAAATAAAAGAAAAGAGACGTTTTCTAGTGATTTAATTTTAGAGAACATTTTGATTTTATCGTGGAAGTCAAGTTAGTTAATTACGCCCCTTTTACTGAATCTTTTTTCTTTGTACTTTGATTATATTATAACAGAGGGTTTTTGGTTCGTAAGATAATCTTGAAAATTTCCTACCTTTTCTTGGAAATCAAACAAGGTTTTTGGCAGATAAAGTTTTTCAGTTTTTGGTTGATTTTTTTCTTGGAAATTTTGGATGGTTGTTGATTGCAGCTTGGGCTAGTGAAGGTGAGATTTTTGGGATATTTTCTGGGTATAAAATTTCGAGTACTTTGAGGGTTTTATTGTTTAAAGTTCGAGGTCTGGGTCTCATGAGACTTGTCAGGGGAATGCAGAGATTGTTTCGTGAGGAGGTGAAAGTGATCGGCTGGAAGAAATCGTTCTGCCAAGGGATTGGCATTACCGGGCCCAAGGCGAGAACGCGTGACAAACCTATGAGCAGGGTTCTTGGTCTCTAAGTTCAGGGGGTTTTGGAGGGAAGAAATAGGGATAAGGTTTCTCAGTGAGAATAGTTATCATCAGTAGCAATGACTCGCATTTTGGTTCAACGGGGTTCCACTGGAAGCTCTTCTTCAAATCCAAGCCGTTCTTCTACCTTGCCTGGACCATCTTCTTCTCGGGTAGAGCTGCAGGCTTCTACTCATCAAGTTCCTTCAGCTGCAAAAGATAAGGAAGTTAGTGAGGAAGTGCAGCAACAAGTTGCTTCAGATGAGCTTTCAGAATGTTCCAGGAGTAGTGAAAATAAGGCTGTCAAAGATGATCCCTTGCTAGAAAATTTGCATAATGATCGGAATGAAACTTCAAGTGATGCAGTTGCTGAGGCCGAGAAAGTGAACACTCTTGATGCCTTGGGTTCACGGGATACAATGAATAATTCGGGTGGCTTGAGGATTTCAGAAAAAGTTGTGGCTGAAACTGAAGGTTCAAGTGGTGATCCCTTACCGATTGGCAGGGGAAGTCCACAGCCTCCTCCACCTCCTGTTCCACCACCTAAACCTTCATCGGCGAATTCAAATTTAAGGAGGACATCTAGAAGAGCCGTTGCCTGGCCCATTGTTTCAACAAGGACATCGCCATCTGCGTCACGGCCTAGTTCTCCTAGATCTCATGGTGAGAGTGAGGGTTACAATAGCGCTGATGAGCAGAACACATGCTTTGTATCCTCCTACGATGATGCTGTAAGTTTTTTTTTTTTTTTTAAATTCTGAATAATCAAATCCTTCGAGTTCTGTAGTTCACTTTTTGTGGTGAAAAATCATCTACTATAGAAATTTTCATACGACTGGCTTGCAAAAATTAATATCATTTTGTGCTATTGTACCATGTCTTTTTTTTTTCCTTCAATCCATTTGTATCCAAAGACTTTTATGTTGAACTTGTAAATTATGTTGTTTTCTTATGTTTGCAGAAATGGTCTGTAGTTCTAATGTTCTATTTGAAGAAGTGTGACCTGAAGCTAATGCTTAGTTGTGTCATTTGGTTTTTGATATCTGATTAACTTTTTATTGATTTGTTGCATCCGTTCCAGCAAAGGGAACGTCAATTTGAAATTGATATTGGACGAGCAAAAGGTTTAGAAGTCAAACGGATGCTAGAAGATGGGAATTGCCTCTTCCGTGCTGTTGCTGATCAAGTGTATGGGGACTCCGAACTGTATGATTTGATTCGACAAATGTGCATTGACTACATGGTATGAATATCTCATACTTGAGTCCTGTTTTTTAAATTTATGCACCATAAGATATTATTGCTCTGATTATATAGGGGCTAGATGCTAGACCTGTATTAATTTTAAACCGAGTGAAACAGTTGGGTTAAAGTTCCCTTAGAAACAGAAAAACCATAAAGTATTCCGAGAAAAGAGAAAATGTAACTTAGTGATTGCTACTTCTTTTTTTTTTTTTTTGGGCTATTTAGTCCAGCCATAGCTACTGAAGCCCTTTTTAACACTTGGTTAGAGAGTTGGAGTTTTCTAATGATGTATTTACTTGCGTGACATTTAGTTTAGTTAACTGCATGGGAACGAGATATTTGGCCTCATATTTCCCCGATGTGGGAGATAAGTAGAAAATCCAAGAAAGAATACAGAGAGAGCCAAGGTTTCATTCATCTGGCATGCCACAATTAAAGAAGTAAAATGAAGGCTGAATATTTATTTATCGATAAATTGATAGAATTTTTATGTTTTTAATTCTTATACATCATGTATATTATTATTTTCTTTTACTCAGGTACATGAACGATTTATAAATGAAAAACACTAGATAGAGTCAGCAAGTAATATTTACATAGAACCTCAAAAGTTAATATGTACAAGTTAATAGTTAAATAACTGCTTACTACTACATAAAAAGAATGTACCAAATGTGGTGTATGCATTGCAAAAAATTAAGGATGAGGTTCAGTTAGGTTTAGGCGGAAATGTTAAGTGAAATTTTCCTTATAGTATTAGATGAACTTTTATTTTTTTAATTTTTTTAGGAATCATTAATATATATATTTGTTATCTTATGTTCAATATGCATGCTCTGATTTTGTTATCACTTTTTAATGGCATTGAGTGGTTTTGAATCACAGTAGTGTTTTTAATTTGTTTTAAAGGATATATAATTGCTAGATTTCTTCATTATTCTTTTTATGTATATTTTTTTTGAGGTCTCCAATCATATTAGTTTTGAGGTGCTTGAATGACATGATTTGGAATATTTTTGTGATGTATGCTTACCTCTAACCGTTCATTCAGGAGCGAGAGAGGGATCACTTTTCTCAGTTTATAACAGAAGGTTTTACATCTTACTGTAAGAGGAAAAGAAGAGATAAGGTATGCAGAGGCATTTTAATTGATTATACTATCTTAATGTTCTTACATGAACCTTGCTTTAGCATCATATGACTGTAGGATACGGACATGTGAGACACAGGTATATTTATTTTTTTCTATGTTTTTCTATGTATTTGGACGGTCATATTCCCATACCCATGTCTAAATGTGCGTCAAACATGGGTTCTTCAAGAAAATAAAGAGTCAGATCAACATAGTATCTTATTGAGCATATTATTATTTGTTTTTCAATCTTGTGTGTGGGTTAATACTTGTCTTTTGTTCTGTTGATAAAAATGATGAAAATATTCTATTTTCCTTTTACCTTTTAACTTTTTTTTTTTTTAATTCCATAGCCAAGATTACCAGCACTCTGATTAATCAATTCAAAAATATATTAACTGTCACTTAAGCTGCTGGATGATCCATTCTTCTCCACCCAAACTAGTTACTTGATTTTCCCACAACCATTTTGTTTACTAAAACCATTACATTTTCAATTCTGTTTTTCTTTTTACTCTATAAGAACATTATCTAGTAAAATGGTTTTAAAGCATCTGTTTCTTTTATCTTGGGTACAGGTCTATGGGAATAATGTGGAGATTCAAGCCTTATCGGAAATGTATAACAGACCTATTCATATCTACTCCTACAGCCTAGGTGATAATACTTGATCGATGTTTTTGGTATTGATTTAGTTCGTTTTGTCTTCTACCATCTTCTACTGACAAAATTTTGTTTGATGCAGAACCTATCAACATATTTCATGGAAGCTATAATACTGACACACCTCCCATAAGGCTTAGCTACCATCACGGGAATCATTACAATTCGCTTGTTGACCCTCATCGTTTGACAACTGGTGTTGGGCTTGGATTTAGCAGTCTTCAAGGGGTGTGTCTACATTTCTTTGTCATCTTTCTCTACTTTCTTCTTTCTTTGTCCCTTGGTTAGAACATGCTAATATTGCACTTCACTATCTCATGTTATGAAACTGAATTTGTACGTGAGGCTTTGATGGCAAAATTTTTTTCAACTTGAATATGGAGCTTGAATAAATTAGAATATCTAACTGTATTTATTATGTAGGCTAATGTGGACAAGGATCAAGTCAAGGCTGTTATTAAAGCTCAACAAGACCAACAGATTGACAATGTAAGTATTCTGATAATTTGAAATTAGTTTTTATTTATTTATTTTTTTAAACCATGTGTTTAGGATGATATGTTTTTGACAGAAGTTTTCTTTCTCTTTAAAACTGCATAATATAACAGGCACTCCTGGCTGAGGGGCGATTTTACTCTGATCTTGAGCTTACCGAGAAGGAAATGGAGCGAATGGTTATGGAAGCTTCTCGAGCTGAGTACCTTGCGAAGGACAAGTTTAAGCTGCATGCGGGCCATAAAGAATTATCTAGTTCCACTGCCGAACCATCATCATCCGGAGCTAGTGAGTAATTCTAGATTTCTCGAAATCTAATGTTATTTTGTCATTATAGTGTTGTGGATGAATATGCAGTTGATGAATTTATTTTGTGGACAGGGGGGCCAATGCCATCAGGTAGTGAAACCAAACTGGGGGGTTCGAAAGAGCATGGGGTGCAGGATAGAGTTCTGAGCAGTGGCATGCAATTACTGTTGTCGATGGGATTCAGTTATCTGCAGGCGATCGAAGCCTATAGCATATTTGGGGATGATGTCGATTCCATGGTCTGTTATCTCCTAGAAACAGGCAGTAGCAGCCGAAGCAAAGGCAAGGCAACTGAATGAAAATCACGGTCACTATAGTAGTGTCTGTGCGAAGCGCCCAATTACTTTCGCAATATCTTCGGCTTATTTCTGCCTCCATTGCTAATGTTAGAAATAATAATAAATAGAACTATAGTTCCTATTTACTGGGGGAAAAAAAAAGCATGTCAGACGATTAGATGTGCTGATGATCTAAATGCCAACCAAGTTAATAAAAATAAATTAACTAGCAAGCTAGAAAAAAATAGTATTGTCAATAACATGTATCATGAGTGTCGTGAACCGTTTGATTTGTGGGTGTTTTATTGTTCTCATTCCTTGCATGGTGTCTTAAGTAGTAGGATAATAAATTTTCTGGCAGCCTCCATGCACCAAGGAAGCAATAAATAGTGTAGTCCGAAGATTTATTTATATATATACACACACACACACAATATATGAAAAATTATATCAGGTATTACTTTAAGTTTAAAATTTTCATCAACATTAACAAGGTGACACTTGTTTTTATAGTTTTATGTGTGCGTGAATATATATATATATATATATATATATATATGTTGGTATTTGTTTTGAGTGTAAAGTTTTTCAACTTGGTAAGTTATTTAAAGGGTTTAAGTTGGTATTTGTATTGAGTTTTTTAAACTTTACAACTATTATCTTTTTTTAAAAAAAAAAATTCACAAATTTATTGAAAAGCGTTTAACTAAGTTTTGGATAGTTCTTTTTAAAAAAAATATATTTGTAATTTAGTTAAAGGGTTTTATGTAAAATATGCATTGAAAATTTTTATGCCTTTGAGAATCTATACTTCAAATTACTTAAAAAACATTTTTAATAAAATAATCTCGAATTGGGAAGCTACTTGTCACCTAGGTACACCAAAGCTCGGTTTTGTGGAGGTTTTTTTTTTTTTTTTTTCTCTTAATCTTTACTGGGCAAGTTAATTTTGTTAGGTAAATGAAATTTGTCAAAACTGATAAAAGAAAGAAATAATTTGGTGGTCTGTATGGATCCCAAGTAGAATTAAGAGTTGATCCGATCCAGGCATTTGCTTAGAACAGAAGTTGTCATCCTTGAGGAAAAGGGCAAATTTGTCACACTGTTAAATTCCAACAAATATTATAAAACAAACTAAAAGAGCTGCTTGGCAATGCCAACGTCCAAACAACCAGAGTTTGGCTTCCCTTCCACTTCCGTTTCCATTTCCTAAACCTAAAGTGCCAAAATTGAAAGTTCCGTTTAGCCCTGGGTCTAGGGTTTCTCCATTTTGACATAATTTTTAAAGAATTAAAAAAATAGTAATGGAGCAGCACTGCGGCAAATTAATGCCTAATCTAGACCAACAAAGCACCAAGCTCCTCAATCTAACGGTCCTTCGTCGCATTGACCCTTTTGTCGAGGAAATTCTCTTCACCGCCGCTCATGTCGCCTTCTACGACTTCAACATCGACCTTAGCCAATGGGTTCTTTACATTCGCCCCCCCTCTCTCTCTCTCTCTCTCTCTCTCTCTAAGCTTTTCTCTTCTTTTTATTAACCTTTTTTTTTGTCTGTGTTGTTTTTATAGAGCCGTAAGGATGTCGAAGGATCTCTTTTTGTTGTTAAGAGGTAACTTTAAAAGTGTTCTTATATATATATATATATATATATATATATATATTATATTACATTTTCATCTCCATGTGAGTTTTATTTTTTTTCTCTTTCTTTTCTTTTTATAAATTTAAAATTTTTCTTTCGTTTTATAATTCAGGAATACGCAGCCTAGGTTTCAATTTATTGTGATGAATAGACGCAACACTGGTTAGTGCCACGCCGTCCCTGTTCTTCATTTATCAATGTGTAACGTTTGTATGCTCCACGCTTAAGTCCCGAAAATGCCTGATTTAGTTATGCAATTACTATTTTCATTATGTCATTTCAATGTCTTGATTCATGTAATATGTTCTACAGTCACGTTATTAGAAAGGTTTCTGCACATTAGATAAGAATAAAGATTAAGCTAAAAAAATTAGAATCTCATAAGAAAGGCCTGTTCATTTAATACTAAAAACTTCAATGCACCTCTATAAACAGATAATTTGGTGGAAAATCTCTTGGGAGATTTTGAGTATGAAGTTCAGGATAAATATCTACTGTACTGCAATGCTTCTCAAGAAATAAATGGTATTTGGTTCTATGATGCACGTGAACTTGAGGAAGTTGCTAATCTTTTTAGCAGGTACAACTAATTTTTATAATTTTTTTTTTGATGTTTTCGGTTACCAGAAACTGTATTTATGTTTTCTGTCTGTGCCAAGTTCCGGCCATGGGTCATTTGATGCGTGGTTGGTATACCCTTTGGGCCATATTGGTTATAAAATTTTTCTGATTTCTCTCTCTTTCCATGATTGTCCAGCTTATGAACATTTACTTGGGCATCATTTTGTATTAGATATGATTATTTTGATTTTGAACCATGAGAGTTAACTGCTAGGACATCTTCCCTTTGGAGAATCTGTCTGATAAATTGTTTGTTGTCATTTACTATTTTGGGTCATTAATAACCATTAGGTCACCCTTTGTTGAAGACTTTACATTACAGAAATTACAGAAAGGCAGTGTGTGGTGCTTAAACACATGACCTGATTTTTCAAGTACAAGTTTATGGGAGTGTCATGCATTGTATAATCAGCTTAGCTTGGCCTATGTATTTTGAGTGATCAAAGGAGGTTTAGCTCAGTATGTGCTTTGATCTGCCTTGTTGTGATAGGGGGGCTTAACAGCCCACCAACCAATCTTTCTTTCTAGGCATATCTTGTAACTACAAGGTCAGAATTAAATCTGACTCAGCTTATGCTCAGAAGCACTCTCGAAGAGGCTTTCCTGTTTTTGTGTGTGTTTTTTGTGGTGAAAATTTTATGGTGCTCTTGATTGCTTTTGTTTTTTTTTTTTTTTTGGTTCAAAATTCAGTTGCTTATTTATGCCATTTTATGTGCGTTTGGCATCTTCAGGATTCTTACTGCATACTCAAAGGTGCCCCAGAAGTCAAAGGTAACATCAACAAAAGGGTAAGCATTATATTCCCCCTTTATAAATTTCCATGCGTATGTTTCATCATCTGCTTGGAATTAGCATTATGCTCTTAGATCAGCATATTTACATTACTTCATCATCAAGTTGAATTTTCTCCTGATTTCTAGTGCTATATAGTTTTGATCTTTGATTTTTTTCAATTGACATTGCACTTTCCAAGATCCATAAATTCCTTAAATATTAAATAACCATCTTTTGTCTCATCTAGTTCTCTTTTTTAGCCATATGCATCACCATCCTTTAGAGAGGTTGACGTTTCCTGATGTTTCTGTAAATTGAGTTCCTAAGTCTGTTATCGTATTGGACTTCCCAGCCCTGCTTTCTTCTTTTACCAATGGATTATTGTGCTTTGTTTAGGCCTGCCTTATGCTTTGATTAAATAGTAGCAATGTTTTTGTGTGATTCTGCCAAATTTTCAAGCTTTGCTGGTGTATTTTTTAATAGGAAATTCTTGCTTTTAAATGTAGATGCTTTACTAACTTGTAAAAATTTAACTGTAATGAATTGTGAATGCGCCAATTATGATTCCCTTATATCTACATATAAACTTCCTAGATGTTTCAAATTTTCTTACTTTTCATCACCATTGCTGGTTATAACTAACGACTTGCCTGTAAATATTTAAGGAAGCTTCTTCTTCCTTTTTTTTTCTTCTGTTTGTAAATTTCCCAGTAATGATGCTAATTACAAATGCAGTGAGTTTGAAGAATTGGAGGCTGTTTCAACAATGGCCATTATGGATGGTCATTTGGAGCCATCATCATCAACTGCATCCGACGCTGCTGATGCCCCCGATGATCATGCCTTTGTGAATTTCTTCAGTGTATTCATATTTTTAATGCATTTTTCTGCCTTCTGATTACATGCAATATAATCCACTGCATATAGAAAATTGTGTCACCCTAATATTAAGAAGTTGGCTCATTGTGCTTACTTTTCTTAGGTTTCTTTACTCAAAATTGAATCCTATGATGACAGATTGTTTGTCTTTAATTTTTAACTCCCTTAATCTCTCTTTTTGCCGTGTCCTAAGTCTTACAAGTTAAATGTAAAAGATAGAATAAATCAACACGTATTAAGGCTAAGAGGTATTATTATCAAATTGTCAATCTGATTTTAAATGTCTTTGTAAAGATTCTTAAGTGTTCAGTATATACCGCATTGCGACAACATTTCTTATGATTGACTAATTCCTTTTGTTACATTGTTGCAGACAGTTATGACCGTTGAAAGTGCTCCTAATGTAACAGTTTCTGGACTACCATGCCAATCTTCTGCAGCAATGCCTGCACTTTCAAAACTTGCCACGGTTGCCTCCTCCTCCACAGTGCCAGCTTTGCATCTACCGACTCTATCATTTTCAACTGCTCTGATGGCACTACTTGAAACCCCTGAATCTGGCAGCAATCATACTAATCTCGTGAAGCCCTCAACATTCTTTGTGCCTCCTTCCACTCCTGCACAGATATTGCCACATGTCTCTGCATCATTGCTCGGTGCCCCTCTACTTAATCCTCCTCTGGGTTTGCGACGCCTATATGGTGCTCCATTGCTCCAACCTTTTCCGCCACCCACACCGCCACCATCTCTTACTCCTGCTCTGCTTCCCACTCATGACTACGGTCTGACTATCCGCAAAGACAAAGTTCGGGACGCGCTTTTGGGTCTAGTTCAGGTTAGTCTTTCTGCTTATTGATGCTATGTTACTTGGACTTGGGTACAAGTGATGGATATAAATATATGTCCGACATAGTCTTTCATGTGTTTGGGTCCTTGGAGGGTCTCATATCTCTGTAACATTTGCCGGACACAGGTGCTCTAGCAAAAATAAGACTCAGAGCAACATAGGTTTCTAGCTAGACTGAAATCCTGATTGGAAGGATCTATAGACCATGTACTTTGAGAATACTGATGATAGAAGACTTCGCCCCCCAAGACTAGAACTTTAGTTGTTGTTGATAACTGTTTTATTTTGCCATGCATCTGACCAAGCATTGCATACGTAACAGGATGATCAATTCATCGACATGGTCCACCGAGCACTGCTAAATGCACATCATTCTTAACCATCAACTTCAAAGCACTGGTTTTATTCCTTCTGCACTCCTTTTTTCTGGGGGGAAGTTTTTTTCGTATGTCGTTTTGGTTTCTCCCCTTTTTTTGTTATTATCTTCACTAACACTAAAAAATACAATTTGTATAGCATTTTGTCTTCCTCGATGGCTGTTGGCTTATTGTGATTCAATTTAATAAGTATAATAATATGATTCTGATTCTTTTTTCTTGTTTGCAATGATAGTATCATTCTGCTAATCTTGTGCTAATCCTACTGACAGTAGATCAAATATATATATATATATATATATTTCACTTAGTGCATGTCAAATATATATATTTTTTGTATTTCATATTAAAATTTATTTTTAATTAAATGTTAAAAAAAATCCATTTTTATAAATTAGCAAACCTCAAATAGAATTTTCAAATACGAGTAGTCCAATAACCGCATTTACAAAAGTGGAAAGATTAGAAACAGTGGCTTCATTCATGGTTTGGGAGGAAGCCTATTCTAAAACACGTCTATCATTTTTGCAAGCCCATATAAGAATCCAGGCCAACTCTTCTTCCTCGGAAAGTTTTGCTTCAATCCTATTTGCCAATTTTGATTTTTTTTTTTTTTTTAAGAATTAATGGGCGTTGATGAAATAACAAAAACACCAATTTTTTTTAATGTTTGCATAAATTCTAAGTTAAATTGTCTGTGTTTTTTTTTAAAAAAAAATTCGTGTAAAAGAATTATTAGATTATTAGCTATAATTAGATAACAAAGAAATTGTGTAATGGGTTAAAGGGAGGCAATATGTTGACAGTAATTTGATCTATCCAACTTTTAATTTGACAAATGCTTTTTCTTTTACTAACTACTTTACTGAAACACTATAATCTCGTTCTTGGAAGCTGTCAATGGCATCATGCCACACTGAGCAGCTCCGACTTCAATGTATTGGTTTTAACTTGCTTGAAAGCAGCTATCTTAGAATGAAGCGGCAGATGGGAAGAGTTTAACAATATTTGTGCCAAGTCTGTCAAAAGAGGTTCAGAAAGTACATTGTTGTCACCCTGATTTTGAGAAATTATGTAACTCAAACGAGTGAGAATGTGGATTTTTTATGGTTTTGTAGACAATTTTGGTTTCTTCCTCCCTTTCTTTTCTTTTGGGTAAATGATAAGTTATATATATATATATATATATATATATATATATACATACTTGAATTCAAAGATGATAGGATTTCAATATGTATTCAATATAAATATATTTAAATTTTTAAAAATTTTTCATATATTCAAAATATTATACTTTGTATTCATATCCATATTTGAATACATATTGTACATAAATATTGAACATAAATTTTCCATTAAAAAAATAAAGAGCACAGCATTTAGCAAATAACTTAGGCATGTTTGCTCTTTCAGACTTTTTCTTGTCTTTATTTATGGTCAAGATTTAGATGAACTAAGCAAAATGCTAGCTATAACCTGTCAATAAACTTTGACCCTTTCTTTTAGTAGTGTTATGAAGAATTGACGAGTAACAAAGCTTTAAGAATGATAACTATAAGAAAATAGGAAAATACAATTCATCCAAAAATAGTTGAAATTTATTTTGTTTTTCATCTTAATGATTATCTCTTATCACTTTGCCCAAAGTTAAAGCATAGTATTGTTAAAAATTACAACATTTGTAACAATTTCCTCAATTTAACTTAAAGAGTTTTTGTAAATCAAATAAATTTAATCATTTATATATATGTATATCGTATTCATATATTGTGTTTGTGTTATAAATATCTTAAAAGTATTTTATATATATGTTATAATTTTTAATATATTAATAATTTATATTATATTAATTTTAAAATTTTTATATATTTATATTATATTTTTAATATTTTTATATTATTTATATTATATTTATATATGATAATTGTGTCATGCGTAACATTAAAGGGTCTAAAATCAAACAACCACTTTTGAAAGCGTGAGGAAAAGCCATGCAAGGTTGGGCTTATTGGAAAATCGCAGCGCCTGATACGTCAATATCCCGTGACACACTGAGCTCTTCCACCAAGGCGGCTGGTCTTTGCCCCAGTCCCCATTAAGCACGAAAAAATAGTCTCCAGTCTCTCAAGTGCATCCCCTCAGCCTCAAGGTAACATTCATATTTCCACACTCCATCATTTTATTTACATATATATCACACGACAGTTCCATTTAAGTTAGGATGTTTGTTCTATATTTAAAAAAAATTCGAATAAAAATATTAAATTTTAAAAAAAAATTTAAATAAAAAATAAAATATGTTTAAAAAATAAATGTAATTTGATGTCAACATGTAAAGTCTTAATTTGGAATAATTTAACAAATTTTTAATTATATAATATATTATTTTTATTATTTTTATATTTATATAGTATGTAAGTTTATATTATTTAAAAATAAATATATAATAGTATAGTGTGAACTTAAAAAAATATTAAATTATTTATGTTTGAAAATTTAACAAAAATATAAAATTATTAAAAATTAAATAAAAATGTTATTTTTAAAAAAATCGAGGGGCTAAATGAGCTTGGATTATTCATTTAAAATTATGAGTAAAATTTGATGATCATATTTTAAGCAAAGCTACTCTTGAAAAAATATTTATAATATTAATATCACATTTGAACTCGACCTGAACCTAACCAAGTCCACGAATGCTTTTCTATCTTTACAGCATGTTTGGCCTTGCTTATTTTTAACTTATAAGCTGAAATAAAGCTATGGTAAAAAATAAGAACAAAAAAAAGGTAAAGGTTATTTGATAATTTAACTCTTAATAACTATTTATTTAAATTCTTTATAAGCCTGTATAAGTTGAGCCTTGGAAAAAGTTTTTAGTAATATGGGTTAGCCTAACCCAAATTATTATTTAATAATATAAATATTTTTAAGTTAAATTTAATTATAAAAATATAAAATATAAAATAATATTTTATTAATTTTGCCACAACGATTCAAGCTTTCAGGCAAACCAAGTCCGATTTAGGTCAGGGCAAGAAATCTAAAATGATTTTAAGCAAATGTCAATCCTAACCCGTAGACACCTTTTGTAAAAGTTAGATTGCTTTAATATAAGATTAAAAAAAATTCTTCTCATAAGCTTACTTTTATCTTATTTTTTTCTTATTTTTTCACTAAAAATAAGCTTTTATAAGTTTTAAAAACTTCTGACAAAACTTGTTTGATCTTCCCCTTACTTACAAGTTAAAAATGAATTAAATCAATCAGGCACTTAGAACAAAAACATTTTGAAATGTTTCAACCTAATAACGGTAAATAACCTAAAAGATCATATAGCTCTTCCATATCAAATAAGTCAATTGGTTGTTGCAAAACAACCTAAAAAATTAAAGATTTAGCTGAAAAGAAAAAAGGGTTAAACTTAGACTTTAAAGATGGGGTTGTTTAATCAATCATAAAAAAATTAATTAACCACTCTTTTTTCCACTTATATTTTATATATATATATATATATATATATTTGAATTCTTTGACAAATAGGTCTGTCTCCACTAATTAGCCCAGCATGCGTGATTGACTAATTAAAGATCAAACATCAGAGTCATTTTAGTCATATAATACCAAATTGGCCATTATATTTCTAACAAATTAATAGCCCATGACCAACTTCATTAAGTTAATCAATTTTATCAATTAAGACCTTAAACTAAGTTCAAACACTAAGATAGCTTATTTGTGGCATTTTACGCGGCAGCTATCTTTTGTACTAAGAACTTTTTAAAAAAAAAAAAATCTGAAAACCCATTTTCATTTTTAAATAAATAAAAAAAAGCATCTACTTTGATTTTATATATATATAAATTGTAATTTAAAAATAAAAAAATCGTGAAGTTTAAATTTATTAATTATTATCATTTAAATATGTCCGTATAAAATAATTGAGTTTAATATCGAATTCTACTTTTATTTTGGGTTTTTTTTTTTTTTTTGAATGTCAAAGTTTGATAGGAATCTCTGTCTTGTCTAACCAAAAGAAATTGGAACTTCTTGATCCGTTTCCCCACCACTCTCACACCTTATGATTGTGATTTTTGACGAAGTAGCACACTTGAATTAAAAAATAAAGAATTAGGTTGAAGAAAATGGGGGAAATAGTGTATAGAAAATTTGACAATGTTAAACCCATTGCTTAGTGATAAATAATTAATATTGGTAGTGGGCTAAACAACAAAGTTATAGGCCAAAATATTAACAGTAAAAAAAAAATCATAAACTTTAATATTTTATCTAAATAAATCCTATATATTGTTATCACATGCAAATAAGTTTATAAATTTTAATTTATATTTAGATACATTTTTATTTTTATTTGTATATAAATAAACACTTGACATTTAATTTATATTAAAATAAACTTATAATGTAATTTAAATTTTCATTTGACTAAAAAACTTATTTGAAGATATATCAAAAGATAAAAATTTATTTAAAAATTCGAAGGTTCAATTAAAAAATGAAATGATTTATACCTTTTTTTTTTACTATTTTAATCAAAGCTATATAGGATGATCATTTTTAATCATATTTTTCTTTTTTTTTTCCTTTTCTTGGTCCATTAAAATCATATCCTTCTCTCATGCATCTATAAATTAAGTAAAATCTTGAATTGTAATACTTTAGAGTGTCAAACGAGTGTCCATATGGAGCATGAGAAACACAAGTGTAATTCAATGGTTGATAAGCAGGAATGCGCCAAGTAAATGTTATGTCTATCCAATATTAATAAATCTATACAATCTTTTTGAACCTTATAAAAGTAAAAGTAAATTAAAAAAAATTCGGCAAATAAATGTGTGAATAAAGATTGAATGGCACAACTTAATTTTTCGTGTCCTTATAGGTCGAACTTATATATTTGATTAATCAAAAGTAAGGTTATTTAAAGCAAAAATGTCTCTATCGAGATCAGAGTTAAAAGAATGTTGAGATTTGTAGTTTGAAATGTATGTTAATATTTAAATTAATAAAATTATGAAAAAAGAAAGTAGGAAGTAAAATAACAAAAGAAGAGAATAAAAAGTGAACTTAGGAATTCTTCGACTTACCTTACGTTCATGTTTTTTTATACGGTCATAAAGAATCTTGAGCAACCCGTTGTACCTGCTGCAGTAACTGCTTATTCTAATTTATCTTGTTCGACCAAATTAATTATAAAATGATGCAATTTTCTTTTAATGTATGGCTGACAATTCCAAACTGTTAGAACTCCTTATATGATTTGGTGTCGAGGGTACGTGTGCGCGCGCGTGTGTATATATATATATATATATATATGTTATGGATATGGATATAACAGTTTCAACGTGTAATAATTTGAGCAGTCGGCTACAGTTTATCCTCGGCTTGTGACTTTTTCCGAATGGTACGCCAGCCAATGAGCCAAACGCTACTGCCAAACCGTGTTCGGTTTTTTTGACTTCAACAGGCAACCGGACATGATAAAAACTTTTAGCCGACTGCTCAAATTGCACCAAGTCGCCAGATTTGGGGGTCCAACACAAAAAATAAATAAATAAACGGAATCAATCTATTTAATCTAAAAACAAGTAGTACTTTTTTATGTATGTTGAGAGATAGGTTTTCAATTTTGGACAAAAAGTAAACATGGAAAAGGCTTTGAGTTCAATTTTTCCTAATACGAAGATAAGATGAGACGAGGGAAAGTAGCGTTTACAGATAGGTTTGGCTTATGGTCTGATTTATCTTTTTTATTTAAGTAATTGAGTTAGGTTTAAATTAATTTAAAAATTTTAAAATAATTAAATAATTAATATTTATATAATTTTATAATTTAATTTAAATAAAATAAATTTTATTATTAAGTAATAATTTAATTGAGTTAGGTTTAAATTAATTTAAAAATTTTAAAATTATTAAATAATTAATATTTATATAATTTTATAATTTAATTTAAATAAAATAAATTTTATTATTAAATAATAATTTAATTGAGTTAAATTAAAAAAAAAAAAAAACTAAAAAACGTGATAACTTCACCCTGAAAAAGTTGTCGTGGCAGTAGACAAGATATTTCCCGACAAATGCAAAAGTCCGTGTTTGACTGACCGGCTCCGAGTTAGGAAGTTTCCACTTTCTAATCTCCTATAAAAGGCTTTCCCCTTTGGAATCGCTTTTGTCTCAACTCAACCAACAAACCAATCTCTTTGGCTTCCAATAACGAGATGAAAACCATAACCTCCGCGGCCGTTGATGAAGGCGGCAACGCCGCTACAATCTCCGCCCTCCATACGGACATCATCCAATCCCACATCCTCACCCGACTCGACGGCCCTTCCCTCGCTTCCCTCGCCTGCGTTTCCTCTCAATTACACGCCCTCTCTACACAAGAAATTCTCTGGCTAAAGATTTGCTCTTCCACCTGGCCTTCCGTTAATCACCCACGTCTTCAACGAATCATCTCCACTTTCCCTTCCGCTCACCGTTCTTTCTTCTCGGATTCTTTCCCGTTTCCCAATCCCCAACCGTTAAAGCTCGACGTCAACTCTTACACTCTGCCGAAGGAACTAATCTTTGCCGTTGATGTTTACTATCAAAACGAAATTATCTATTCTAAAGTCGAAGAAATGGAAACGTCGAGCAGCTGGTTTTTGTGTTCTCCGTTCCGGGTGGATTTACTTGACCCGAAAGATTCCGCTTCGACAGCGGCGAAGTATTTCGGTGGCAGTCAAGATGACACGTGGCTTAAACATTTGGAAGAAAACTTGAGTTTAAGCTGGATAGTTATCGACCCGACCCGGAAGAAGTCGGTGAACATGTCGAATAGGAGAGCCGTTTCGGTGCAGCGGCACTGGTTGACGGGTGATGTACAGGTGCGGTTTGGGACTGTGATATCCGCAGATGAACGGCGGGGATCATCCAGAGAGTTGGTGGAGTGTGGGGTAGTGGTCACGTGCGTTGGAAAAGAAGGAGGGGAAATGCACGTGAGGGAAGTGAGCATGGTAATGGAGGACATGGAAGGGAAAAGTTTGAACGGGAAGGAAAGTTTGGTAATTCTGAAAGGGGCTATCGAGAACGGGAGGAGGAAGAAAGTGGACAGAAATGAAGGGAAAAGGAAATACGAGGAATTTGAAGAGAGGAAAAGGGAGAGGAAAGAAAAGAAGCAAAGGAAAGAAAAGCTATTGGATTTGGCTTGCATTATCATTGGCGTCATCGGTTTTGCTACATTTTGGTCAGTTATGTTGTTCAGATAAAAAAATAAAAAAAATACAACTTTAATAGTCAAATGCATAATATAAAGAAAAAGTCGCGAAATTAATTCTTCTTATATATATATATATATATAATAGTTATTAATTTGATTGATCCAAATTGATGTTTGTCTAATTCTCTCAATGGCATATGTTCATTAATATTTGGCCTTAATTGGTTGCTCACATTTTGTATCTTATGTATATTCTAAGACTTTGGCAATATTTCATTTTAGCCTCTTTAATTTGATTATAATGTATAACATATACCCACCATCTTGCAACTTGTACTTTTTCTTCCCTATTTATTTATTATTTTTTCTAAAATAGTTATCCCTTTCATTTTTATTAAAATTTTTAAAATTTAAAATTTAAAATTGAAATTCACATATTATAAGCATATTTTTAAGTATATTTAAAAAATAAGATATGTGATAATTTTTTAATTTTAAATTTATAGTTAACAAGTTTCACTATTAATATATTAAAGATCAACTTGTTTATATATACATTGTATAATATTTTTATCAAAAAATCTTAATGAATTGAAATGAAGTTTGTAAACTTAAAAAAAAAAAAAAAATTAATCACATATATTTGTAAAATCATAAACTATTAGATAAATCAAATCAATACCTAACAAATTAATATACAGTTTGACGAAATTTACGAGTAATAAGATTTTAACAACAGGTCAAGACTTAATTCTTGACATCGAGAGGCTTATTGCTTGTGAACTTCTAAAAATTGTTAATGATATATATATATATATATATATATATATATATATATATACACAAATTGAACATTTAATTACCGTCCCCAGCTGGATCGGATAATAAATTGAATTATTATTGAAAAATAACATTGAGACAGATTATTAGGCGATGAATTGTCAAAAAAAGAATAATTTTAGCAACAAAAGGAATTTGTCTTGTTATTTGACTAAAGGTGGGAGAGTCTATTGCATGCTTTCTTGACAAGTAGTGTCCCTCCTTCGTGCATTTGCTAAGAAAATAATGAGATTCATTTCCTCAATCTATTTCTTTATTCTTCTTGATTTCTCCCCCCCCCCCCCTCCGTCAATTAATGTAGCTTTCATTATTGGGTTTATTCAACTCTTGGAACGTTCCAAGAGTATAACGACGAATGGATTTGGTCATGACACAGCTTATTTACCCAAGCTCGAAAATCCGTTCAATATTTAAAAGAGTTTAGACAAAAATAATAATCTCAAAAAAATAAGTTTGAGCAAAAAATTAAGTTCGATTAAAAGATAGATCGAGCCTTGGCTCTAACTTTCAAAATCTGAATCCGGCCCAACTGAACCTATTTTACTATTATATTATATATATTTAATTTATTATTTATGTCTTATGTAATTTTTGTCATATAAAAAATACATATATATAATATTATAGTGTAAATTTTAAAATCTAAGTTAAATTATTTACATTGATAAACTTAATAAAAGAAACTTATTAAATTAATAAAGATTAAATTTTAAAAAAAATATATTTTTTAAAAAATAATTTATAAAAAATATAATATGGGTGCGCCTAAATGAGTTTGGACTGTTTATTTACAAATATGGGTAGGTATGGGCAAAATTCGAGGCTTATATTTTGAGTCGGGCCGAACTTGGATAAACATATGTGATATTAATATCATGCTCAAGCACGATCCGAATTCGATCCAGCCCAACCCATGAGTAGATCTAGTGACGAATCTTCGCATTGTTTTTAGTTTCGTTGTTAATAATAAATTGAATAGAATTATAACATGAAAAAAATATCACAGGCACAAAATGAATATATTAGAATTTTTCTCTTTTCTCTTTTTTTCTTCTTTATTTTTCTTTATGCAAAATATTTTTGCTTGAGGATAATTTTTAAAGTAATGTATAACTATCGAAATTGACAAATTTAATCTAGATGGACAATAATTCTTAATTATAATATGACATGTTACAAAAAAAATTAAAATTAATTAAATAGTATTAATTAAATATGATGATGTCGAATATAATATACTTATAAGACACAAACATAATATCATAAAAATAATTTAAACGCTTTACTAAACAAAATAAATAACAAATAATAACATATATAGATAAATATGTCAAAATATTCTTATAAAAAAAAAACTAAAAATAACAAGAAAAAGCTATCTAGCTCAAATTAGTGTATATCACAGCTCTAAAAAAATTAACAATGATATTTACAAATCAGTCAATAAATGAGACTCCCGTTATGCTAACTAGCATTCAATAAACTTAAATTAAATTGCTCAATTTTTTTAATTTAACATGGTATTACTATAAACATGTTCAAGAGTCAGAAAGCTCACACGACTCCATCAAGCTTCAGGCGGACCCGGTTTGACCTGACCCGAAATAGCTTTCAATTAGTATATTATATTTGATTTAAATTTAATTATAAAATATGTAAATGTTAATCTAAAAATATTTTTTAATAAAGGTGAATAGTGATCAAACCCAAAGGCCGAGTTGAACTAAACCAAATATAAACTTAAATTTAAAATTAAAAATTTTTAAAATGATAACTCAGATTCGATACGATCTATAAATATTTTTAAATATAAAGATACGTAATAACTTCTCACTCCATCTGTAATTTTCTTTTAGTTGGTCTATAAATAATGATAACGATACTTCATTTTAGAATTATTTTTTTTTTTGGCAATTTAGGAACTTGAACAATTAAACTTCTTCATCACTTTCTTAGAATTTTTTTTTCCTATAGATTATTATCTCACCATGCCTTCATCCATCATCTTCTAACTCTCATTATCATCACTCATCAGAATCTTTCCTTTTCCTCGTCTCCCACAACGCTACGTTTTAATGAATTAAATTATAATGTTTCCTCCATCTACCATCAAAATCCTTCATAAATTATATTTTTAAGCTTCAAACGAGCTAATATAATTAATTTGATAAAAGTCAGCATAATAAAAGGAAATCAAGTTACTTTAAAAAATAAATCAATATATATGAATATTTAAGCTTATATAAACCTTATTGTAATTAATTTTGAACTAAACGAACTCTCTGTCTTCATCAATTTTACACTTAATTAATATTGGAACCTTTAATCGCATTTTAGAATTTGCAGATCTAATAATATTTTTAATCATTTTTCTTTTGCATTATTTGGGTTTCGATTATTAGCATACTATCTGTTACTTCATTATTTGATTTGCTTTCCTTAATATATTGGTGGGTTTCCATGAACTTTCATTTTTTTTCTTCATAATAATTCAAGTTAATCTACATTATCAAAAACAAATATATATATATATATAATGGACTAAAGGATGACTTGCATGTAAGCATGGAAATTTTTATAGTTTAAATAAGGGGATAAATTAAAGAAAAAGACAGCATGAATTGCAAACTGTTGGAATAATTATTTATAAGCCGACCAAATTAATTGTTCTTTTTATTTTGGCCAATTAGTTTGCATGTGTCTACCTTCTATTTGTTTTGTTGTCGCCGTTTGCAGAACTCAACACGGCTCTTTTAACTCTTCTTCTTTATTAATTGCTTTAATTAAACCTGTTGAAGCGTTGGACTAGACAAGGTTTGGCAAGTCTAGATTCCACTTGGAGTTATTAAAATTTTGGTAAAAGTTAATTTAATTTAATTTAATTTAATTTAATTTTAAAATATATTAAAACATTATTATTTTTAATATTTTTAATTTTTTTTAAGTAATTGAATCTTGAGACCCGATAAGTGAAGTCTAATTTTGTAAGAGATTTCAATAGTCGACCGAACTTAATGCAATTTGACTCGTAAACATGATTATAAGTGACGTTGAAATGAAAAACATTAGATTATTCTTTTAAGTTTAATAACGAACTCATAAGTTATAACTTTTTTAATGAAGTGAAAATATAATACAAAATAATATATATATATGTGTGTGTAATATGAAATATTAGTATATTTAGCTGGAAAAAATCTACTTCAATATTTAGGAACCTGACGCATAATTCTCAATTTTTTATTTTAAATTAAATAAAAATATTTTTAAAAAACAATTTACAAATAAATGTCCTGTGATTTTTTTAAGGTATTTAACTGAAAATTTTTCTTAAATGATTGCAAAATTGCCGTAGTAATTGCACCATGCAACACGACATCAACATTCAGATCATTTTGCTCTGTAATTAGTGCAAGATCTTTTTTTCAATGAGTAAGGTTTTAAACTTTAAATCATCATTTTGAAATAGCTTTAATTTGTTTGCCTGCCTCGGATAAAATTAATTTATTATGGTAAAAAGAAAATAAAGTTATAAATTGAGAAATTCTCCCATTTATTAGCAATGAAATTATTGAATTTCATAAATAAAATTATCCTTAACTAATTAGACTTTATCTTCCTCTTAAAAGATACCTTATTATTATCCATCTCAGTCCAGCTGATAAATGAAAAAAAAATAGTAAATATGTACAAATCCTAAGTACTGCCAACTTTGCAAAGTTTCTTTTTTTTTTTTTTTTCGGTAGCAAAAATGAAAGGATTATATATCTAAAGCGTAATCCATTTGCTTTTAACATTATCAACCAACAAGGCAATGACGGGGCCTACTTTATCCACTGAAATCCAACGTGGCTTAAAACTATTGAGTAATTTACCCATCAACGCGATCTTTGTACTTGCAAACAAAATCTTCAATCTCATTTCAAATAACGAAACAATCTTTAGCAATCCACCATCACAAGCTTCCCGAATCTGCCCATTTGCTCCCCCCCTCAAACCATACACCCCAAAAAATGGCAGCTACATTTGGAAGCCCATCAACCGTCGTTGGCCTCGGCAGCGCCACCTCGTTGACTTCCCTACCAAAGAAAACCTGCCTCTCTTCAGGTACACACAAACGCCCCCCTTAGCCTTCAAGATATACTATCAAGAATTTAAATTACGTTTCACAAACACATTTTCGGTTATGGATGCTATCATGTAAATATCACTTTGAGAATAGAAATTGCAAAGCAGTGACCGTAACACAGTGTTACGACATTATCTGTCTTTATAAAAACTCTTCATTTTATCAACAATAACGTGCATTTTTAGTTCCTTAAATTGGGCTGCTGAAAGCTAACTATGTAAATGTATAATTTCAGGCTTTTTGAAGTACTCTGTGAGGACAAGGAACCCTTTGAGGCTGGCTGGTGCTTCTGGGGGCAAGTCCACATGGTAACTTTTTGGCAGTAAATTAAATTTTGATTACTTTGATCATTTTAATATATATATATATATATATATATTATATATACACTGTATAATATATATATATATATATATATACACTGTTTTGACTGATTGAATTGGAGCTTTGAAATTGAAATCATGGGGAAGCTTTGAGAGGGACTGGCTGCGAAGGGACTTTAACGTAATAGGATTTGGGCTGATTGGGTGGATTGCTCCATCAAGCATACCGGCAATCAATGGGAAGAGCTTGACGGGGCTTTTCTTTGAGAGCATTGGAACTGAGCTAGCTCATTTTCCTACACCTCCTGCTCTTACTTCTCAGTTTTGGTAAGTAGTGCAGCACAATTTGTTGCTACAATTGTTTAGGTTTAGGTGGGCTGCAAATTGGTTCTGTTGTTGAAATTTGAACCAAATTACAACCCAGTTTAGCCCATAAAATTTTCAATATATACCCAAAAGTTTAGCCCATAAAATACTCAACATGGTCCTGACTCCTGAGTCCTGACAATTAGACCATGGAATCAATCTTGACTATTTTTGTTCAATACAAAGTAAGTTAGAATTCGAAAATAGAAAAAGTATTTATAAATATTGATATTTGTATTTTAAATTTGTTAAATGGTATATCTTAAAAGTAATTATATAAATGAATTAGGTTAAATTGAGTTTAATTTGTCCTCCTTATATATTTATATCAATGTAACTAGGAAACTATTCCAATCTCTCATAAATTTTAGACACACCTAGTAGAGTATTCACCTATAACTTCTTACATATACCCAAAAGAAAATTGAAGATTACCAAAGAAAAAATAAAAATTCTTTTACATTTACCTACACTTCAAGTAGATTTGACAATATGTGTATATATCATATCTAGTAATTTTTTTATGTAACGTGTACATATAAACTCAACATAAATTATTAAACATATCAAAATTTTAAACATAAATATAATATAAATTAAAAGCATTATATTAATTTTATTTAAAAATATTATATCATATTTATCATAATAATTTTTTTATTAAATGTGTTATATTTGCTCGTATTTTTCGTGTGATGTCTAAAATTTTAATTGAATGAGCAGGCTGTGGTTGGTGTTATGGCACCTGGGACTGTTCATCACTCTTACATTCGGACAAATTGGGTTCAAGGGAAGGACTGAGGATTATTTTTAAAATCTTTTATTTCTGATCTATTTATATATATATGTATGAAATATGATTAACTTTTTTATTTTCAACTCCGTATTTCTCTTTTCTCCCCCATTCCCTTTTCATTGTTCAAAAGAGTCATTCCCTTTGCTTCCTTTCCCATTACGTAACAATGTCTAGCTTATATGTACGTTTCCTTTATTTCCTTTCAATGCAAAAGAAGGATTCGCATAACAAAAATTAACTCCATTTCTTTTGACTTCCAATTTTTTTTTTAAATTGTTACATATAATAATATAGGCTAACATATCAAACAATAAATCCGAACAATTTAAAAAAATAAATATTTTTTTATGTTTGTCATTTTAATAATTAGTCTATTGTTGACCTAATGAAACGAACATTTATTTCAATGATAATTATATTTTTTTTTGCTTAAATATATGAAAAATTAAATTTATTTAAGAGTCTGTTTGTCAACTAAACTTAAAAAATCTGACTTAAATTAAATCATGTCTATGATATATATTATTAATAATTATTATTTAAATAATAAAAATATAAATATAAATATAAATAAATTTTAAATATTTCAAATAAAAAATTAACTTTTAAACCTAAAGTTGAGGCCTTGAGTTCGAGTTCTAAATATGGAGCACTTTTAAAACTCAAGAGAGAATGGTTTACTCTCTTAAATGAGCCTATCTAGCATGATTCAAATTACTTTAGAGTCTAGTAAACTGTGAGATACTGAATAGACTAGACAAAACATATATAGATATAAAGCAAACAAAATCTTTTTCATTGAGTCGCTTGATCCTTCTCCCAAGCTCTCTTTCTATCAAAAGAAATGTTAACGGGTGCTAGGAGGTCCAAAATTTAAAAAATATATTTATAATTTTAAAATTTTTTGAATTTTGTAAAAACAATTAACTAAACGTAAAAAAAAAATTAAATGAAAATTCTAAAACCATTAATGGGTGCTTAGGCTATCCGTTAAACAAACCCTTCCTTTTCAATTTAGCAATTAATATAATCGTAGTATAATTATATTTAAAATTTTTTATATTTATATTAATTTTAATATATTTATGATTAATATTATATAAAATTTAAAAATATATTTATATTTTATTTTATTTTATTTTTTATATATATTATATTTATGTATTCATATTAATTATTATTAAATTTATCCAATAAGAGGTGTTATGACTCTCAATCAACAAATGCCGGCAGGCTATAGGCCTTGAAAACAGTATTACTAGCCTAAAAAAAAAAGTGGCAACTTTACACAGCTCTACGCCAACGCCATTGACGTGGACCTTGCTTCACAATTTTGGCAGCCACTTTCAGCTAAAATTGGCCCAAAACAATGGATTCGACTTAAATTTTCGACTGCGCATGCCTGCCTCTTAACATTAACAAGCCTTTGGACCAACACATTAGAATAGGCTTTTTTTTTAATTAAAATAATATAATTTTTTTTATTTATTGAAATATATTATTTTTAGATTATTTATCGAAATAAGTAATTTTAAAAAATTATTAAAAAATTATCATTTTAAATGTTGATTTCTTAACATAAAAAAATTATAAAATTTAATTAAAAAATCACCAAATCAGATGTTGATTTTTCAAAATCTAAGTAAGAAATCACTATTTAATTAGGTGATTTCTCAACTTCTATTTTTTTCGAATTGTTGAAAAATTGACAAATCATTTACCGATTTTTCAACACACCTAACACATATACATATAATTATATAAATTTTTGAAAGAATTTTAGAAAAAAATAAACTAATAATCATTAAAAAAAATAAAACAAAAAAATAATTATAAAGAAAGAAATAATATTTATTAAAATTATTAATAATAATTATAATTACCTTTTTACCTTAATCTTATTCTTTTTTTTACTGTTGCTCTTTTCTATGATCTTAATCGAACTGACCCTTTCCATATATATAAAAATATATATAAATATATAAATTAAAATAATATTTACAAACAATAAAATATTAAAAATTATTTTTATTAATCTTGAGTTAATATTTAAAAACTAATAAAAATAAAAA
>JBBYHM010000025.1:8290791-8307413 GCA_038381775.1 Adansonia rubrostipa
TTTTATTAGTTTTTAAATATTAACTCAAGATTAATAAAAATAATTTTTAATATTTTATTATTTATAAATACTATTTTGATATATATAATTTTTATATATAATTTATATATTTATATATAATATATATTTTTATATATATGAGAAGATTTGGTTTCATTAAGAACATAGAGAAGAGCAACAGTAAAGAAAATAATAAAATTAAAGGTAAAAAGGTAATTAAAATTTTTATTAATAATTTTAATAATTATTATTTCTTTCTTTATAATTTTTTTTTTTGTTTTGCCCTTTTTTAATAATTATTAGTTTTTTTTTTAAATTCTTCCAAAAATTTATATAAGTATATATATGTTATCTGTTGGGAAATAGAAGTTATTTCTGTCATAAATTACATTGAAATATCGTCTAATCAAATGATAATTTCTCACTTGAATGTTGAGAAATTGCTATAAGATTGGGCGATTTTTCAATTAAATTTTATAATTTTTTTCACATTGAGAAATCGGTATTTGAAATGGTGATTTTTCAATAGCTTTTTAAAATTGACTTATTTCGGTAAATAATTTAAAAATGACCTATTTCGATAAATAAAAAAATTATATTATTTTAAGAAAAAAGCCCATTAAAATACAAAGATGATGCAATATTTTCTTTTAGTTTTTTTTTAACTATTAAAATAAGACATTTTAAATAATTTAATACTAGATATTTTAAACTATTATGTCTTAAATTTCAAGAGATTTTTTTTTTTAAGTATGTTTAATCGATAATAGGTTTTAACCTATTATTGACTAACATTTTGATTTGAGAACTCCATTATTGACTGTTAACAAAAGTTTATTTTCATAAACAATCAAACATTGAATTATGATTTTATATAAATAAAAATCACATCTCTTCTATGAAAAATAGTTTTTTTAAAAGATTTAGATGTGATAAAGATCTTATCCAACTCGTAAAACAAATTTCCAATCTTATTAAGCATTTTGCAAATCACATCTTCGATTTCCTGTTTTCTAGATTGACATCCGAATCTTTAAAAATTGAGGTTGCCTATAGTTTTGTTTTTGTTTTTTTAACAAATAAGGTTGTAATGATGATAAGTAAAATTCAGATTAAGATATAAATCCAAATTTATTGAATTATAGCTTTTTGAAAGATCACATGAACGAAGGCTAAACTTTGTATTCAAGGTTTTGTTTTTTTTTTTTTTTTTTTTTTATTATGAGTATAATTTTTATGGTTTTTTATTAAAATAATACAAATTTATTTTTTATTTTTGGCTTTAGTTTGTTTTGAGATTAATTCTTGAAATAGACTTGTTTTTTTTGGGTTAACGGTGAGAAATTGACAAATGAAATCCTACTTTCTTAGGATAGATGAGAAATCAACAAATTAAGTGTCGATTTCTCGATTTCTCATTTAAAAGTAGAGAAATCGATATATTAAGTGTTGATTTTCTAATAATATATTAAAAAAATTGTTTTGAGCTTCAAAATAAAATTCTTTGATTTAAAAATATTTAGCTTCAAATGTTGATTTCTCACCTACATATCTGATAAATCGACACTTAAAATATCAATTTTTAAAATTAAAAAATTAGAAAAAAAAGATGACATTAAGGGCCTTTGCAGCTCAATATTTTTAAATCAAAGAATGTTATTTTGAAGCTCAAAATAATTTTTATTATATTATATCAACGCCTAATGTGTCAATTTCTCACTAGGATAAATCAGAAATTGGCAACAATTTTGCTTATTTCTCACATATTCTAAGAATCAATATTTTATTTGCTGATTTCTCACCTAAACTAAAAAATTAACTTATTTCAAGAATTAATTTTAAAATGATCTAAAGTCAAAAATAAAAAAAAATATTTGTATTATTTTAATAAAAAACTAATTTTTATTTATACATATAATGTTATTATAAAAAATGATAAAATCTAAAATTCAGATTGGTGAACTCCAAGGCCAACAATAGCTTGGCTAACTATAGTAATCTAGAAAAAAATTAATTTAATACGTGGTGAAAAAAATTTATAATTTGTGTCTTTTTTCAATTAATATTAAAAAAAATTAATATAAGACAACCGTAAATGTAATTGTAATAATTTTACTCATGAAATAAAAAATTTTATGGATAATAAAAAGGCTACCATTTTTAAAATTTAATTATTTTATGAGTATTTTTTTATATATTGAAAATAAATATTTTTAATTCTATAAATGATCTTAAGAATTTCACATGTACATCATTTTTAAAAGTTTTTTTTAATATCCCAAAATTAAAATCTTTTATAAATTTACAAAAAACTTTACTCAAAAAATGTAGTAATTTTTTTTTATTTTTAAAAATATAAAATATATATTATTATTTCTCAATTTAGTATGTGAAAATCCCAGAGATAAAATTCCAAACAATTAGAGCCGGTGGTGGGTCCTTGCCTCATCCTCGTGGTCTCACTCACCTTCCATTTGCAATAAATTTTTGTATATTTTCTTTGATTTCTTTCTTTTTGTTTGCTTGTGGGAAGATACCTGTTAATTGATTGATTGATTGATTGGATGATAAGTGATAAAGTTAAGGGTTCAATGGTACTTCACAATTATTTATTTTTTATCCCTATTTTCCTTTATTTGTAAACTACCCCTTGTATTTTGTGAAAATTTTCTCGTAAACCCCTCCAATTTTTTAAAATTTTCAATCTAGTATTTTCCATTCACACATGTGAGGCATTTCAATATAATATAAAAAATTTCGAGTTGTGAAAACAAAAAAAAAAAAAAAAAAAACCCTAATTTTATGATTCAATCTAATAATTTTTCAATTGATTAATAAATAATTAACATAACAGTTCAATCACTTTCTTTTCAATCCCATCAATTAAGATTTTACAAATAAATTTATAATGAAAAATATATATCCGCGAGATTATTATGCATAAAATTATTATTATAATAATATTTTGATTTAATATATTAAAAATGATAAATAAAATTATTAATTATTATATTTAATATAATAGTAGAAATAATATTAATTCTAAAAATATACTTAAAATACTGATTAACAATCCTCATAATAAAATACAGAATAGAACCAAAGTGCAATAAAAATTACAAAATTTATGGTGGAAAAAAAAAAAAAACGTTCTAGTTGAGAGTTTAGGAGCACACAAAATTAGTACGGGGAAGATCCTGACCGTTCATTTTCAAATGAACGTCCCAGATTGAATGCACCCTATCTCACATTTTCGCAACTTAGTTGTGCATGGAATTTAAAGAGAGTTTTAGATGATTTAGCACATTAAAAAAATTATTTATATTTATTTTAAAATTTTTTTAATTAAATGATAATTATATAATTTATTAATAAAATATAATTATTACATTAAATATAAATTTATTAAAAAATTTATTTAATTATTTTTAAAAAATTTTCATTTAATATATTATTTTATTAATTTTTTTAAAAATAATTATATTTTTTTGTACCATTGTTTAATAGTCATTAACATTTTCTAATTAAAAATAAATAAATAAGTTCACTATATTTTTTATTTTCCCTCTTATTCTTTTTCAGATTGCATTTAATACAAATATTCCGATCATCACTAAGAAAATAGTCATTAATTCTAAATTCAAAGATTATCATGATAGCATTTAAAATCAAATATTATTAATATAATAATTTTATAAATGACTAATTTTAATGTTATTTAAAAATTAATTTATAAAATATTAATAATATTTTATTTACTTTGAAAGTCAATTATAATTAAATTATTAAATTAATAATTTTTTTCATAAGTAAACTAAATTTTATAGTATAAAATTTCTTAATAAAATATTTAATTTAAAAAATAAAGCTAAAATTAACAGAACTGTAATAAAATATATAGTAAAATATTTATTTTTATTATTTTAAATGAAAAATAAATTACCTCTAGTGGAATCATCACCCACCACAACGATCTAATTGCAATGCATAAATCGATCATAATTTTGAGACAATGACTCCATGTTATTAAAACGCTTTGAATCGAATCCTAGCAACGATTCAAAATCAACAGCTCAAAATCATTCCCTTTCATTCTTTCAAATCTCTCAACAGTATTTGTGTGTGTGTGTGTGTGTTGTTGACAGCTGCCCACTTCTTGAAAAAGCTTTTTCTGATCCTTTTTTCAGTATTTTAGACTGTTTCTTTCTTGTGTAAGATCCTGAAGGAGAGAAGAAGAAGAATCTTTGATTGATTGTCACTTCTTTTTTTTGCTTTCTTTGATGAATTCAAGGCAACAAGTTTGGGAGGGGCTTACCTAAAAAGAAAAAGATGGGTACTCATTAATCTCTATCTCATTTAAAAACTTTCCATTCTTTAAAAAAAAGATCTTCAAAATTTAGTTCGTTTATCGAATTTTCAATGAGATCTTTTACCATTATTTCTAATCTTGAATGGTATCAAAAACCCAAAGTTTTGGTCCGAAAATACTTTCAAAATTTTGAAATTGGGTCATCGAATTTGATTCCAAATTCTTGTGAAAAAGAAATAAATAAATAAATAAAACCTACAATGTCATGGCAACAACACCATGTAAGATTAGAAAACGAGGTTGTTCATCATCTTCATCATCATCTTTGATCCAAAAATACAGATTCAAGCGTGCAGTTTTGGTGGGAAAAAAAGCAGGATCAAGTACCCCTGTTCCTACCTGGATAACAGCTACAACGAAGTCGCCTTGTTTAGCAATGGCAAGTGCTGAATTTCCAACCAAGGGCTCACCAAAGACTGTTACCAAAAGCCAAGAAGCCTCAGTTTCTGCTAGAAAGCTTGCTGCCACTTTGTGGGAGATTAATACAATCCCTTCCCCACAAGCTAAGGAAGAGTTGGAGGAGAGAAAAGCGCCTAGAGTTGCAAAAATGGCTCATAATTCGCCGCGAAATTTGTCGGATCCGTCTTATAGTCCTTTTTCAGAGGTGGGGTTTTTATGATTTATATCAGTTTGAAGTTCTGGAAAACAATTTTTTAAAAATCTGATTGAAAGTTTCTTTTTTTTTTTTTTTCAATTTATAATTTCGTTTGTTTTACTGTTGAATTTCATAGAAAATGGATCGACCCAGAATCAAATCTCATAGGAGAAAATCTTCAGTTGTTTCTCAAAAGCTTCAAGTTACTGATAATAAGTTGAGGAGCTTGGACTTTGTTGGAAATGGTAGTTTCATGGAGGTGATAAAATAAATTTTCGAAAATTAATTTTCTTTGGCTTTACATTTTCAGTTTTTTCCCTTTCAGTCAGGGCTTGTTTGGTGTCATTTTCGGCAATTTTTTTTGAAAAGAAAATGAAATTATATACCCAAAAAAGGCAAAAAAAAAATTAAGAGAATTTCCACATATAATATGAGGGCAAATGAATGTTCTATTGTTGTTTTCTTCAAAAATGCTCCCTCTTCAAGGTTTGCAGCTGTGAGAATAATTCAGATTTTACTATATTTTTTTCCGAATTTAAAATTTTATTTGATCTTGAAAACAGAAATAGGGACATTGATAATGACATCTTCCCAGAATTATCCATCATTTCATTTTTCAACAATTTATTTGTTTTAGATAGTATTTCTGAAACTTTTGAATTGCAAACCCAACAGTCTCTTTCTGCTCCAAAATCTGCATTTTTAAAATTTATTGCAGATCAAACGTTTTCAACTTTTTGTTATTTTTTAGATATCTATGTCCATTTGTTTATGTATTTGGGTAAATATCATTAGTACTGATCATTGAATTTTGATGCATTCGTATTGCCTTTTGGTTCTTTTTGAGAGATTATATTTTGCTTTTGAGTAATTTTATTCATTTTCGTATGTGATTGGTTGAGAATTTACTGCAATAAACTTGGAGTTGAATCCTTATTTTATGGAAAATACGAAAAATTAGCTAAAAAATATTGTTATTGATCAACTGCCTTGAATTTAGATTGAAGCTCATTCTAGAGGTAAAACTCATGGTGGATGCATAATTGGAATTAGAACTCGTTTAAAGGATGTCAGCAATAGCCTAGCCACTTCTAAAGAACTCCTGAAAGTTTTGAATCGAATTTGTGGTCTTGAAGAGCAACATTCGTCGAGCATGTCCTTGGTCTCTGCCTTGCGTGTTGAAGTTGATAGAGCTCGCATCCAAGTTGACCAATTGATCCGAGAACAACGATCTAATCGTGATGAAATCGAACACCTCATGAGGTATTTTGCGGAAGAAAAGGCTGCCTGGAAGAGAAAGGAGCGTGAGAGAATCCGTGATGCCATAGCATGTATAGCGCAAGAGCTTGAGGTAGAGAAGAAACTCCGGAGGCAAACTGAGAGATTGAACAAGAAGCTAGGAAAAGAATTGGCTGATACAACGGTATCTTTGTCGAAGGCAATGAAAGAGCTTGAGAGTGAGAAGAGGGCAAAAGAAATATTGGAGCAAGCCTGTGATGAGTTGGCTAGAGGTATCGGAGAAGATAGAGCCACGGTCGAAGAGCTGAAAAGAGAGTCGGCTAAAGTGAGAGAAGAAATGGAGAAGGAAAGAGAAATGCTTCAGTTTGCAGATGTATTACGAGAGGAGAGAGTCCAGATGAAGCTTTCGGAGGCTAAGTATCATTTCGAGGAGAAGAATGCAGTTGTCGAAAAGTTGAGAAATGAACTTGAGACCTACCTAGGAACCAAACTAGATGCAGAAATTGGTGATGGATCTCCGAATCTGCAGAAGATCAAAGAGCTTGAATCTTATTTGAAGAAAATTAATTTTGGGTCCTGTCAACTGGCAGAGAAAGAAGTTGATAAAGGTGAAGTTGCGGACAGGGAAGAGTGTGAAGCAGATGACTCGGCTGATAGTGATCTTCATTCCATTGAATTAAACATGGACAACAATGACAGGAGCTACAAGTGGAGTTATGCCGGTGGAAATCATGTTGAAAGCGGATCGAAGAAGATTTCTGTCGAAAAAGAAAATAAGGGGCGGAAATCCCTTTCTGAGATAATTTCATGGGGAGGCATTTGCCTAGAAAGAGGAAGTTCAAACTCTAAAGATTGGGATTTTGGCCTTAAAAGCCTCGAAAAGTTAGACGGATACGAGAGGGATCGGACGGACAATCCTGCTTCACAAGTTCTGGCACAGGATTATGAAGATGAAGTTAAAAGATATAGATCAGTCAAGAGTCTTAGAGATCACATATTATCTAGTAACAAAATAGCACCCATCCAAAGCTTTTCCAGTCCTACCCGGCAGTGGAGCCAGCAGTCGATGCATTTGGAGGAGCCTGGCAGCACCAGTGGCTCACCGGTGTCGAAGGGAGATGGCATGAAGCCTAAGTTAGTTGGCACAAGAGTCGAAGGCTGAACTTCAACAAGCTAAGCGACAAGAAACTTGTTTTTCTTCTTTTTTTTTTTTTTTTTCCTTTCTTTTGCTTTTTCTGACTAATGCTTTGTTGCATTTTCTTGAAATCCAAACATTCTCATTGCCTAACTTTGTTCATGTTGATCAATTGCCAAACTCCAAAAGAAAAAGGAGCTGAGAGAGCCTGAGAGACTGTAAAATAGACACCCCTAGGCTGTATGAATCTGAGATAATTTATGCATACAAATCGTGCTACAATTACCCTGTTTTGCAGTGTACTCCCTTAATTGCTTTTCTCCTTGAGAGCCTCTTTAAGTAGAAGAAGACAGTTTGTTACAAGTGAATGATCATGTAATGCATCGAATGAACCCCAAACAATTTCTAGCTAAAGAAAGGGTATATTTTCAAAGGTACAGATAGTAAGAGTTTGATGTCTACAAACAGAATTGAGGTGAGCTACCTGTAAAAAAAAAGGTCTCTCGTCCCTTTTCTTCGCACGGTTTTTGAACCATAAATCTTAAGACATGGCAGCCTCTCTAGGCTGATCTGCTAGTGTTAATTCCAATTGCTTTGCGTTGTTCTTAAATTCTGACATAGAAACTGGCTCATAACGGCTTAGCTCCAGTCATTATTTGATCATGTTACTGTCCAGCAATCCATTTGGGTTTTCAGTTAAGGATGTAAACAAAGTTGTCGGGTTTTGCTAAAAAAAACTTGAATTCGTCTCAGTCATCATCCAGTTGAGTTTAAACTCAAGCAACTCAAGCTATTAAGTGAGTCAAATTTAAGTATCCGACAGCCTGGCTCGAGTCGTTTGCAAGCTTAAATTTTTATTCGTATTGAAAAACTTCAATTCAAACTCAAGGTTAAGCACAAAGAATGACTTTGAAATTTAGTATGGAAATCAAACTCATCTTCTACTATGAAAATAAATCTAATTGAGCGAGTTAAAATAATTTAATTTTTATCTTAAATCGAGCTTGAAATTTAAAAATAAAATCTAACCGAATTTGAACCAAACTTCGAGCCTTGAGTTTTAAGTCAAACTTGAGCTTATTACGACTTCTATTTGACTTGATTCGATTACAACTGTAGAGTGACTTGGAATCAAAGAGGATTCAGACATGAATAGGCTAAGGGTTCCTATTTGTCTCCTTTCTCCATGTTCTTTGGACTTTAATCTTTGATTATAGCCATAGGCATTGGCAGCCTAGTTTTATCCTCTCTGTTCTGTTCTATTCTCAATTTATTTGTATTTTTGGTCAAATTCAGACAACAAAAGTCCAACAATGATGCCAACAACAACTCAATTATGCAATGAAGACTGAAATGTCGATGTAATTACGACTTAGGCATGAATAAGGTGACGTTTGAGACAGGATTAAGACTTAAACCATTTTATAATATAACCCCAAGAAAATAAAACAATTAAAGAATATTCTAGTTTTCTGAATTATTTCCCAACATGTTACTTGGTATCTTATGTGTATGTATTTATATATTTTATGCATATTGTCACCATCGTCCATGTGATTTTATCCTTTACCTAGTTGTGTTAGAAACGAAAAATTCTCTCTCAGAACATACATTTGACAAAACTCCAACACAGCTCTCATGGGTTGTATGTATGATTAACTCCAACAGCTCTCCAACCCAGTGGCTTTTTCTTTTTGAGTCTAAATCTTGAATTATTTGACCAGTAAGCATTTGCTGGACAAATGCCCATCATTGAACTGATATTGTATAGTAAATCCGATAATTCGTATAATCATATCATATTTAAAAAAATTATATATTTATATAAATTTTGATATTTTAAAAACTCAGTGTTACATAAAATTTAATCTATTCATATATTCATATTATTTTATAATGTTGTATCATATTTTTTTATTTTTTTTATTTCGTATAATTTATGTTATGTTTAAATTTGACAGGAATACTGAATGGTGCCTAAATTCTGATAATTGATTGAACTTTGTAAGAGTAACAACCAAAATTTTGGTTCAGTTGGTTTTTGCACTGGTCGACAGTTGATGTTGCCTTGCATCAAGTACTCAACTGGGACTCGTCTCTTTTTGTTTTGGCACTTTGACCGACAAACCTTAAAAGTTTATCTACAACTCGTTAAAATTTTTCTTCTTGAGCATGAAATACTGAGATAGCAGTTAATATTGACACTATAGCAAAATCCCTATAAAATAATATTAGTAGGATTATCTATTTTAAAAAAGTTACTTATTTAGCATAAACAAATAAATTATTAACAATAAATTGATATTTATTAATTTATAAATAATTTTATATTTTTAATCTTTATATATGTGTGTTTTTAGAATATTTTATCTTTAATTTTGTTTACTTTAATCTTATAATTATCTAATTAAAATTTAAAATCACATTAGATTTTATTGCTTAAAAGCGTGAGTTTCGTATAATATTTTTGTAGATCCTATATTATTTACTATGGTGATTACAGTAATTGTAGGTTGCAGTAATTGTAGTTGAATGATCTGTGTATTATTGTCTGTGCTACCGAAATCCATGAATGATTTGCAAAAGAAAACGTTAGATAAATAAAATTAGCAATTAATATTTTACATAAAAAATATTTACTACGACAGGAAAAGGACGAACTGAATATGTACATGCATAGCTAAAAATTAAGAATGAGGTTAAGTTTGATTTAGACGACAAAAAAAAAAAAAATCAAATAGCTTCATATACATATCTGGTAAAAAAGAAAAAAATGGCTAAAATTGGAGGGTGCGGTAATTGGACGGGTTTGGTTGAATTAAGTTCGGGTCATTTTGAGTTTAATTTTTTTTAGATTTAGATTTATTCAGGTTCGAGTTTATTTAGGTTCAGGTTTTTTTATGTTCAGGCTTATTCAGGTTTGTGCCTGTTAGGTTCGAGTTAATATTAATTCGGGTTCGGATCTATTTGAATTGGGCCTTTTCAGGGTCGATTCGGATTTGAGTATGTTTTACATTATTTTTATTTTATGTTAAATATAATTACTTTCATATAATTTTGAATTCAAAGTCCAAGCCCTAATTTGGCTTGGCTCGGCCTAAACTATCTTAGCATGGTTCATAGGCCTAGCGGCAGGCCAACAAAATTTGAATTCTAAGCTTCGGACGAATTTGGCCCGGGCTACCTATATAGGTACGAATCGTTATTCATAATATTAAAAAGTTATTTTTTATATTAATATTTATGTATTTTATAATTAAATTTAAATAAAAATATTTTATTTTCTTTAAAAAATACTGTTTCAGATCAAGTTTACCTAAAACTTAAAATTTGAGACTCGGGCCTGCCAAGCTGGGCTGGTTGTCAAATCCATAAACAGGTCTAGTTGCTAGTCTAAGTCTAATATATTTTTTTTATATGGTATTATCTATTATGGCTTCTATATTTTTTAATTTACCTTATTACTTTGTCATATTATTATCATACTCTAATTATCATTACTTGAAATAATAATAATAAAATAAGATCAATATTCAAAGAAGCACATAAAATTTTACTAATAACATACATAAACTCTCAATATTTATTGAGTTTAACTAATTAAATTAAAGAAAATATTATAAATAAGTCATATACATTATTGGTAATGTTTTTAAAACTTATGATATGATTCACTTTTTGATAAATTATTTTTTATTATATATAAAACTGCTAAGGGCTAGGCCTGACCCAATTGGCCCAAGCTTGGGTTCTCATATTTTTGCTCCTGATCGACTCATCTTGGCTTGGAATAGTGATTTTAAATTAAAATAACATATACTTTTATTTAAATTTAATTATAAAATATATAAATATTAATAAAAGTATTTTTAATATGATTAATAGTAATTCTAACCTTAATCGGGCGAGTCTATGTATGTTAAATATGGATTTAGGTTTGAAATTTTAAAAAAATTCGGATCATAGCTTTACCTGAACCATAAGCAAGTTTAATATTATATAAAATATAAATTAAGTTTTTAATATTGAATTAAATTATTAAAAGACTGTTAAAATAAAATTGATAATTAAAGTTTTTCTTAAGTTATTTAATTATAATTTTACCATATTTAATTTTTGTATTAAATTCGACTTGGGTTCGGATCAAGCTCGAGTTCAAGTTCCTTCGGATTCGGCCACTTCAAGTTTGAACTATTTTAGGTTTGGATCATTTCAGGTTTAAGTTTTCTTGAGGTTGGGCTATTAATTTTTTAATCAAATCAAATTAGATTAGGATTTGAGTTCTGATTTTTTCGAACAAATTTTCAAGTTCGAGTTCATGTCGTCACTTTTAAATAAAAACCGTTGTGAAAATTTCCTTATAGTATTTTATATGACCTTTGTTTTTTTTTTTTTTAGTCTTTTAAAAATTATTAATTTATATATTTATTGGATCCTAAAAAATTATAAAAAAAACAATTATTATCTTACGAATTTACTAAGATTATTATTTTAATGTAGTAACCCGAGTTAGGATTGAGAGATTTTATTAATTAACAGAAATTATTATTTTATCAAGCATATTTAATGAAGTTTTACTGTATTAGACCGGCCCCTTTTCTTTTTGATAATAGTAGTAGTTTGTACTGGCTTTTACTGAAGACCGAAATCAGTAATTCTAAGACCTAAAAGTTGTACGCTGGGCAGGAATTAAGTCCGGCCAACCAAATTGAGCATTAGAGGAATCACAGCATAAATTTTATTTAAAGGTTACCGGCGATGCATCTAATTATTCTGTAACTTGAAATCTTGGTTCTAAAATGCAATCCTTACGTTATGCAACATTCGTAATGTAATATAAATTATGACTCTTATATTGTATTTTATTCGTTACATAATGCCTTATGAAATGACGTCTGCGACCCAACAATCGCGATTTAGAACAATGCTTAGGATACCTTTTCTAAAATCGTTCTGACGGAATTGCCTTGGACATAAAAAGCCTAGCATTGGCAAGGCAAGCAGAAGAAACTTAACTTGCTGCATGGGAGCTTCTGAATCTCAACATAAGCTAACCAAGAAAATTGACAGTCCAAAAAGTATTTAATTGATACTAGTAGAAAATAAACTGCTTAAAATGGTAGGAGATTCACAGAAACAAGGCTCCTACCATTACTGATTCTGAACATTAGATGGGATCCAGACGATCACAAAGTAGTTTTGTACTTACAGATTTTTATTAACAATTTTACATCTTTTGAAATTGAAACAGATATAGAATCCAATACCAGAAAATATAACGGTCGTCAGATGGACTTTACAACTTTTATTCATAGGGACCATGCCTGTAATAAGATCAGTACAAACTATTTACTAGTGTCTTCAGTTTTTTCAGATTCTGATGTAAAAGTAACTGGCTTTGCTGGATGGTCTCTCACAATCAAGCTAAGCACTTCTGGTCTTGCATAATGCCCCACCACATCGAAATCGAATTTCGCCCTTGCTATTTCGCCGAGATCTGGTAGTCATTTGGTCATATATATCATTAATCTGGTGTTAAGTCACTAAAGAAAATGAATACCCTAGTTTTTGCAGACTTCATGCTAAGCTTTGGCACAGTCAATATAAACCAGTGGAGATAAAACATGTAAAGGAAGCAACGGTCAGAAACAGTAAAATTCTGCCTATAAGAACTGGGACAGGCAGACGAGACAGAGAGATGCAAATGCAGACACATGGTCTACACGTACCTGCAAGGTATTAACTGCATTGGCTCATTGAGTCTCACGGTTTTGTCCACAAAAAAACACCTCACAGGTTGAAGATGGTATTAACACATATGTACCCAGTCAAACTCCAATACAAAGCCAAAATGAGATTCATGATTTCTCCCTAAGATCATGACACGCTCATCTTAAAATGCAAACAGACACACAGGGCTTAATAGGAAACATGACATCTCAAAATGCACCTGAAAACCCATTCTCAACCTTGCTTTGATGGTCACCCTTTGACACAGAAACAAGTGTTTCAAGAATTTTAATATACATGGGATCATCAATAGTCTAAGTCCAAGAGAAAGAGCACCTTGGACTATTGAATCTTACTTCTCATCAACATCTTCAGAAAATTGTTCTACATCACCCTCGTATTTTATTGAACAGAAATCTTCTCCCCCCTTTTTGTGCCCTTTTTCTGTACCCTACCAACTAAACTTTAGTACAACATATATAAAATTAAACAAAAAAGAATGCGACACTCAAAATGTAGCCGATGGGGCAGAGAAGGGGGCATAAAGAAGGGGCAGAAGATATCAGTTCGTATTTTATTTGTGTGCAAGATGACAGGAGGCCAGAAAATAACCATATCCTGAATGGTTGGTTAACAACTTAAGACATTCTCTCTCTGATACATTCTCCCTGAAACAACCAATTGTAGGCAATCTACTAGTATGTTTTGGCCAATTTAGAAAGAAAGTTCAGGCGATATTAAATCATAGATTACTGTGCACAAACCTAGATCAGCTGATATAAGTGCCTCGCCATCGTAATTGGGTCCTGCCAAAACAGCTCCAGATGGTGATATAATGACACTTCCTCCGGCACAGACAACAGAATCTGGAGTGAGTTCCTCTTCAGTCCCGGAAAACAGATATTCTGGCGGAGGTGGGTAGTCTTTCCTCCGACAGAACTGGTTGGCCGACAAAACAAAACACCCTCCTTCAAGAGCGATATGGGTCATTGATGCTTGCCACACATCCCTGGAATCAGCAGTAGGGGCACAATATATTTCAATACCTGCATGCCAATGCAAACATTAAAAGCATAAAAATTTTGATAATTATTTGAACTAGATTAGCTCTACAAGCTGCTCATAGAATGAATCAGATTGATGATCACAGCTACGTTTCATTTGAAGGTAATTTTTCTTCTGGAATACATAAAGAGGGATAAACACTGCTATCATACAAAAGAAATTGGAGGTTTTAATTTTATATAAAAAATTAATTTTTCTATTTTTTTTTAATTGTTTAAAATTTTCCAGATTTAATTTTTTATAATTCTTTTTTGTCTTTTAGTCTTTTAAAAAATATTTTTCTATTTTATCATTACTAAAAAAAATGCTTTTAAATTTTTATATATTTTTTAAAATTAATACAACATATGCATTTTAAATAACAAGTTAATTAAACAAAAAAATGCCGCATGTCATCATGTGATTATGTCATTAGATGACATCATCCGCCTAATTTTAGTGATGTTACCTTGGATACCACAATAACAGACAAAATAATAATACGGATACATATACATTTAAAAATACAGATACCACACTACAATTAAATTTTTCATATAGTACATGACTAAACATTGACACTAACTAGCCCATCATCTTAGCAGCAAGACAATTCCTCGGAGTTGAATGACTGATTTTGGGCTAACTTGGGCCTAACATGGGCCTAACATGATCAACTATCCACCATCTTAGCATAAATAAGACAACCATTTGACACCATGGCGCACCAGAATTTCAGGTTAATCCAATCAATATCACACCAGTTCAGATCTGGACAAATATTTTACAATTTGATCCGATTTGATTCAATTACCATTCATTCAATTAAAAAATTATATTTAAATTTAATTATAAAATATATAAATATAATGTAAATAATTTTTTAATTTTTTTGAAATAATAAAATAAATTTTTGAGCCATACCCCGAACAAAACTTGAACAAAAAATTAAAAAAATAAAAAAAAATTTTGGCTGGACTTAGCTCGACCATGAGCAGACCTAATTGCTACCAAAAAAGAGTTACACGCACTGCAATTTGTACTTTCAGCATTAGAAAATAGGTGAAGGGTCCAAAAATCCAACCTTTTGCATACATTGCCGTCCTTAGAAGTGGCATTCTGTTTTCCCAACAAATAGCAGCGCCGATTTTCCCAATTGGAGTCTCAAACACTGGGATCGTGGATCCATCTCCAAACCCCCAAATTATGCGCTCCAATGCAGTGGGCATGATCTTTCGGTGCTTCCCCAGGAATCGACCTTGAGAGTCAAAAAACACAACCGTGCAATATAGAGTATATCCATCTCTCTCTATCACACCCATTACCAAGTACACCTTATACTTTCCAGCCATGGCTGCCAATCGCTCAATTTCAGGCCCTACAACAATTAGCATAAGCCATAGTTATGATGAAACAACATATGAAACAGAGTGACAGACTTTCGGTTCATAAATGACACCAAGTTTCAAATAGATTTGTCAACTGCAAAGGATGATAATCTACAACAATATCATAGTCAAACAGGGAATTTAACCTGCTATCAATTGCAATAAATCATAAATATCAATGGCGAAAAAACTGAATGCGGCTATTTCAAACTTTACCCAAACTTAATATCCAAGAAAACTTGATTGTATCTGATTTTAACCAAATTAGAACTAATGGAAAGTTCTGCATCTGTCAGCAATCAGCAGAGAATCAAAATCAAAAGAAGAGATGAAGGAAACATTTTCATTCAATCAAAGCAGTTGAATTCTCCAATATCTGACAAATTTATCACGAACAAAGCAGTAAGAAACTTTTCCCGTATCAATCCAATAATAACGATCTAAATTGCAGGCCAACGCATATCATCCATAGACATTATTTGTTGTCTTCTTAAAATAAAATGAAGAGAAAAGAACATTTAAAAGAATGAAGTGTTTGATGATTCAGACCAGGAACATCGATAGCTGAAGCATGATATTTCCGGAACTCTTCTTTCCCTTTAGCAGTTCGGTTCCCGATTGTAACGCCGAAAGTGGAACCACGTGGATATCCACCGATAAACGCTTCGGGGAACACCACCAGCTGAGACCCATACCCGGCTGCTTCAGCCAACAACCTCTCCGCCTTCTCTAAAGTAGCAGGTGTGTCATAAAAAACGGTTGAAGCTTGGACCACGGTAGCTCGGACCGTAGGGGCGGAGGCGTCGCCACCCATGTCGACCTCGGCGAAGAGTGGTCCGTCAGGTTGTGGGGCGGGGACTAGTGACATGTTGGGGTTGGGACTTGAATTGTCGTTTTGAATGTCCGCTAGCGTAGAAGATTGCATATTGGAAGTTGAAAATTGTTGCAAATTATAAAAAGACGAGTTTCTGTTTCAAAAGTTTTTAGACGTTTTGGCTTACCAGAGATTTCTAGATTAGTGGCACTGTATCAGTTTTTTCGTATTTCAATCCAATTAATTCTTTTTCCTTTTTCCCTCTGCCTTTTCCATATATATATATATATATATATATATATATATAT
>JBBYHM010000025.1:8314053-8326087 GCA_038381775.1 Adansonia rubrostipa
TTATTGAAGAGAGTCAAGAGACTTCTCACTGTCATAATTTTGCATTTATTTAAAAACTAAGGAATTCATTCATCTTAATTACTTCTATACAGTGATAAACAGTTCACAGAGAACAGGTAAACTTCCGTCCCTTTATAATTTTATGATAAGTAATAATTCTTGAATGTGGATCAAAGTGTCCAAAGTAAGTGATTCTTATAACTTGCTTCAACCATGACCATTGGTCTGTAGACAAAGAATACTCTAAGCTAAATATACAGAATCAAACTTGTAGGAAGATACATTTTTCCCAGATCCCAGCAAGAAAAATTAGCTTCTGAAAAGTCTGCCAAACTTCAACTAAAAAAAGAAGCATCATCCCTGAATTTGGATTGGTTTTTCTTACTACCAGCATTTTATGAGACAGTATGACCAAGCAAAATCCGCAGCATAATGCATTAAAGAAAATAATGGCTAAGCGGGCCTTAATTTTAATCCATAGATGTTGACAAACTGCTTCTTTCTGATGTCAAGAAGTAAACCAAGTAAAGGGCCTAAACGAATCAAAACCTATCACACCAATATGAAATACTAAATAATTTCCCCAATCATTAACATTAATATACCAACTTTTCTCTTATACAGTCTTCATAAAAAACCAATGCATAAAAATTCTGTTGACAAGTTACTTAGCAGCCCAAAATTGGTATCATTGACAACTATTTATCTTTATACCTCAAGCTTTAATGAAGTGCAGAAATCACGCATGTTATTGAATCACCTATACTTCAGAATACATCCAGAAAATCCCACTCATCTACTAGATGGACAGGTACTTAACACCCACAAACAATGTGGAACGACTCTTCTGCATTGCGATTATCATAGTGCACTCCACAAGAACTTTTAGTTTATTTGTTTTCCAATATTTACCAGCCATTCATCATTCATAACCAATCAACTTGCTCAAAATAAGCAACTGATAAAAGCTTCATTGCAATGATAATAACAAACATCTGTGGTTCAGCTGACTTCTCTACCTAACTAAATTTTCATCTTACCTATTATGGATTCTGTCCAAATACGTTTATATAGTGAAGCTGTTCTAGTCTTTTCTTTCCTGCAAATCAGTGCCAAAAACCCCTCTATACTTCTATATCTTCCTGCAAGGCTGCCACCATCAAAGAAGGAGGATTTATTCCTCAATCAAACCTCAAATAAAGTACATGATTCAAGTGGCTAAAGTGACACATGAAAGATAGCTTTCCCTGTTCACCATATTTACAATGTTTCTGCTCCATGTATGTAGCGAGAAGAGATTATTTTCCGGAATCCTCAAAATCATTCATCATGATGGTAGTAATCTGTTTTTATTGATATATCCCAATTGCACCTTAAATTCGGATGTGGAAAATTATGATGCTTCTTAATACTTCCAGCCAATACGGACATTTCAGTCAAGCACCCACATTACTTTTTTGATAAACGTCAAAACCTTTAAGTTCAACATCTTCCTTGTAAATTTGAAACACTAATTGTTAAAGAATTATCTAAGAAGGAAGAGACAACTAAGTCAAGCGGCCAAATCTTGAAGCAAGAATCATATAGTGGAGAATGATAATTGAGAGTGAAGAAGCTGAATGGTCAAATGTTGCTCAAAACATGGTTAGTAAACTTAGAAAAGAAGGTAAAGCACAATTACCAAAAAAGTCAAACGTAATAAGAAATTGGCATAGGATGAATCTAATCATGTAGGGGATACTAGAAATCTTAATATTGAATCAAATATTCTATTAAACAAGTAAAATTTCAAGAACTTTCACTCTTCACAACACCATCAATTCCTAATCAGTATTACCAAGTCATTACCAAAATAGACACATATATGAAATAATCACGCAGGTTAAAGTAGGCTATCACTTGCCCAAGGGGCAATTCCTCAGCTTCTACTTAAACTGGGTTTGCAGGAAGCTGCATGACATACCGCATGATTAGAGCAGTGTCAGTCAATGCTTCACAAATGTTGTGCTTAATTCTACCACGAGCAAACATCGTGACCACAACCAGTAGTCTTAAGACAATCAAACATAATTCTTATAACAAAAATCTCTGAATAAGCCAGGGTATTGACTTGAACATCCAGTAGTAGCACTTTAGGCTTTAGATTAGAAGGTGATGTTCTAGCATGTTTTGCCTTTTTGTTTTATTTTCTTGTTTAGTCGTGTTTTTCTTCTTTGAAGCCTTAGTAAATTTCCCGATTTTGTCTTTCTTTTTTGGATTAGTGAAACCTATTTATTCAAATCAAACCTAATACCAAATTAAGGCAGTAATTAACCCAATACTCAACCAATTTCACCAAAACCCGCCAAAATTCTCAACTAAAAAATCCACACAAAAAACCCTATCAACTAGAAACCAAAATAAAGTTTCAACCACAAATTTTCCTCAGAAGTTCTGATTCCGGCAATTAAGAACCAAAATTCATAAAAATTCACCCACCAAATCAGATCTCAACTAAATCTCCTGGTCAACGAAAAAAACTGAAATTAAAATGCTTGAAACGGAGGAGAAAAAAAAAACCTACGGGAGACTTGACGACAATGGCTTCAGCTTCTTGATCGGCGATGCGGCGAGGCTCAGTTGAAGCAAAGCGGTGATAGTCACCTCCAGGAGCCATAAACAGCGGCTTCGTAGAGAAAGGTAGCTGTCGTTTGAGTGGCTGTTGATTTTGCTGCTGTTGCTGTTGCTGCATGGATTGCTTTAACTGCTCCGGAGCTTGAGAATCCGACATCACATAAAAAACTCAAAATTAAACTAAAAATAAAGAAAAAATAAGATTTCTCGCAAAGTTCTTTTTTTTTTTTTTTGGTGGGAATTGAAGCTAGATCTGGTGTTTGGAAAGAAGGAAAATGAAAAAAAAGCGGGAGAGAGAAAGTGAACAGAAAACGAGGGAAAAATAAATAAAAATAATAATAATAGAGAGAGTGGAGATTGGAGATTGGAGAAGCGGATGGAGGGAATCGTTGGTGGAGGGAAAGATATATAATTAATTTTATTTAATAATAAATTATAAAAAATTAAATATAAAATATTTTATGTTTAAATTTATATATATTTATTTTCTTTTTATCAAGAATTCCCGCCAATTTAAGAACAGACAAAATTAAATGGAGTATTTTTTTTTCCATTAATAATAGTTATTTTCTGTTTTTTTATCAAATTTAGATATTTTTAGACAATAAAAATTTTTTAACGGCCACTTTTACCCACAAAAAAAAAAAGGGTGAGGTTAAAAAAGTGAGGTTTTAGATTAGAGCCGTGGGATTAGGCAGCTATGAAAAGAAAAGGTCAATTATAATTTACTTAGATGGCAATAAAAAAATAATAAAAAGGAAAGAAAGTGAGGTTCGAATCGGCGATTCGCGCCTTTTGTCAAGGGCAATAAAGTGGCGATTATTTGGCGCCCATAAGCTCCCTACCAACCGAAACCCTACATGTCATTTCCCACGAATAGGCGCCACTTTGTTAGGGCACTGTTTGGTTTGGTTTGGTTATCCACATTGAGCCGGATTCTGGGCTTGGCTTGATTTGTAATCAAAATTAAATCTGTCTGTAGATCAAATTAAATCATAATTTAATTCAAAAAAAATTTCATTCCAGTACAAATCATATCAAATTCAAGTTAACTTAAAAGCTTTTTTTAAATAATATTAAAATATTATTTTATATTAAAATTTATTATTTTATAATTAAATTTAAATAAAAAATTATAAAAATAATAATCCAAATTGAGTTAAATTAAATTTATAAAAATTTTATCAACGCAACCGGCCTTCAAAATCAATAAGTAACTCAACTTATGAACAAATATAATCCAAACATAACTAAGGCCCTTTTAAATTACTTTATCCGCAAATTAAAAGATTATCTAATTCACCTTTAATAAAATTTTTAGAATCTAAAAATAGAATTAACAAGATGCATTAAAATATATTTAAAAAAGTAACAAATAATTTAAAATAAATATGATATGTAGCAGTTTTTTTAATCTATTTATATAATTAAAAACATTTCGTTCAATACTTTTCAATACGCAAATATAAACTTTTCTACTTCTGGTTTTTTTTTTCTCTTTTTTTTTCCTCCATAAAGGTTTTTTTTTCTCCCTTCAATATTTCTCGTAAATAGAGAGAGATTGGATTTGCTCCTAAAGAATCAAAGCAACAGGCCAAACAAAAACATGAAATCATCAGTAAACAGTTAAATGATGAAAGAACTTCCAGATGTCACCGTCCGGGAGTCGCAAGCTTAGTGCTTGAACATCAGCCCGTGACACATCCGGGATCTTATCCATCTTACAAACATAAGTTGTTAAGAAGCATTTACAACAGCAACATAGTTCACATAGCCAGTATATCCCTTCAAATGTACCTTCCAATTCCAAGCTATAATCATAAGCTTTTAATGGCAAAAAATATTCCTGCGCCTACTTGAACAAATGAGCCAGATCTGGATCATCCAAGTCTACATCCAACCCACCATTCAAGCGCATGTACTCAATGTACTCATCTGGGGGTTTCACTGCACGAGGGTTTCTTGGAGTAAAACCATGAATCCTCTCTATATCCCGAGCCAGCCATCGAACATAAGCTTGGTCCAATGGTGGCACGATTTTCAAGAGAATCTCTTCTCGTTGTTGTTCTTGCTTTGCAGGCTTGTTTCCCATTGATAAGAGAAGCGGGCTAGTTTCGAAACAGAATCAGTCAGAAAGAACTTTCACAGTGAATTACTAATCTATTTAAAGAGATATATATAACCTATTTGTCTCATATTTGTTTATCAATTTCGAACAATGAATGAATGCATATCTTCTCAGACCATGGGGATTCAATAAATTTGTAAAAGATGTACCTAAAACTTTGCAGTGATTCTAGAACCTCTACCTCAATGACTGAAACTTTGGTAGAAAACCAGGCAAAGCATATCAAGGGATTTAATAAGATCAAAGCTAACGAATTAGTTCGGATATTTTATATCTTTCAAAATCATAAATTAATGCTCAGACCACAGAAAAATCCCTTCATTCTTTCAAAAGCATACCATTCATCTCATTAGCCTAGATTGGGTGCAAAATTTCGTAGAACCTTTGATCCTGAAATTCAGAGGGAAGGTGTCAATTGACATTAGTGGACTCTGAATGCAATTCGACTGACTGCACAGATTTGGGCATAGCTCTTCTAGCAGAGCTTTCATGAAAGTAACCATGTTGCCACCATGGCTTCTGTTACAATAAAATGATAACTAAAAGTTTTTTTTATACACTATCAATGGAGCTTTTAAACTCCACGAATACCTTACTGTTAACCTTTTGTTAAAGTTTAAAAACTTCACTAGCGGTGGATGGGATAAGACTCCTAAAATAATAACAAACCTCTTCGTCAACTAATTCGAAACTAGCAGGGCTACAATAACTTCCTTGAGATTCGTTTAATATATTCCCCCATTTTAATAAACCCACAGGTATAGTAGAATACACCAGAACTAATCTAAAAGCACTCAGCAGCAGCTCTCCTTTACAAGAAATGTCGAACATAAAAGCTCATGCTCTTACATGATGACATGTTGCGCACGTTTTGCAAATTAATCTTCCCAAAGTTCCCAACATTTGTCATAAGGAAAGGCATGTAAGTGAGGCCAAGAACATAGTTGGTAAAGCTAGAAAGCTATATCCATGAAAATTTTTAAGCCTCTTCAGTTGCAGAAGTACTGACTTCCCAAACTAACTATGAAGCTCAGAAAATAGAATTTTGTTGACGACTGAATCAAATTTCTAGACTCTTAATTTAGAACAGATTAAACAACAGATAGGGAATGTAAAAAAACTAGCTACAAATCAGTGTTGCCAAGGCATGCCTATGCCTTGTGCCAAGGCGCTAGACAACAAAAGCGCCTCAGACCTTTCCAGACAAGGCGCATTTGATCAGGCGCCTGCCTGGTGCACCTAGGCATGCTTTTTTGTAAGGCGATAAGTGCAAAAAAAGCCGACCTGATCGAAGTTCTCTTTAATTTCTTTTACTCTTAACTTTTTTTCATTAGATGTACCTTTACTAATAAGAAAGTAAATAGTACCAAACTTTACTTCTCCATATTTGAGAATTCAACAACAGACATGAAACCGTAAGATAATCATGCATATTGGCCAGCAAAAAAAATTGCATGTTTTGTAAATAAACTAGAACATTCTTTAGAGTATATTATCATAATTATATATCTTCGCTTATTATACAGATAGGCACACATACAAAAACACACACATATAAACATTGCATCTTACTTCACTCAGGCGAGTGCTTTTTTTGCGCCTTACACCTAAGGCAATACAAGGGTTCTAATGCCTAGAATGCGCCTTGCGCCCTTGACAACACTGCAACAGATAAATGATAAAATCTGGTCATATCACCCCCTCCCATTGATCCAATACTCATGTTACCACACTACACTAAGTGTCAAATACGGTTATGTGGCCTACACAGGTATATTCAATTTTTTCTATGTCAAATATGTATCAGACACAAGTGTTAATCATGGATGCTTTAGAAAAAATTGAAAAATCTAAGTAACATAGCCAATACAATCCCTTGTTGTTTAAACTGAGTGAACAGCTAAGACCAAATCTAATATTTTGAAGCAAGGAGCGATTCATCATTCATATTCCAATAAATATCAACACCGTACTTGGTAGGCTACAATGCCCATCACTTAGCTTTCAAATCCTAGTAAAATTCCTCTAAATTAAAAATGATCCTCTAATCCCCAATATTAATAACATAAAAAAATCAACACACAAAATTTGGAGTTTTCTAAATAAAACCATCAATTTTATAGTAAAGGAAAACGAATATTGAACTTTGATCATTTGAGGAGATAAGATGACTTACCAAAGGAGCTCGATAATCCCAGTTGCACCCAGCGGAGAGATGAGATGAGGCAGAGCTGCGAAGAAAGACAAGGGGCCACAAGTCATCACTTACCGTAAAAATTAAAGAGAAAAACGAGAAAATCCTTCGCAAACGACGCCGTTGTTACCAGAGGAGCGAGTGGCAGAGGTAAAAACCGGTCATTTCGGTTTTTTTTTTTAAATGATTATATGTACAATATACTAAATTTTTAAAAAATAAATCAAACCTTATCTAAATTAATCAAATTAAATTTTATCATTTCAATCAATTTAGTTTATCAATTTTTTTAAATTTAAAAAATATTTTTATAATATATTATACTTTACATTAATTAAAAATTAAATATTTATTTTAATATTATAAAATATTAAAAATTAAATAAAAATAAAATTTAATTCTATTTAAATAATTATATTTTTAACTTATAGAATAGAATAAAATGCATTTAATTATGATCCAAACTAAAATCAAATAAATTAAATAAAAATTAAATCAAATACTATGGTTGAAATTGATTTTTAATTTTTTTTCGTAGTATACCCTCTCACAAAAATGCAAATTTTAAGATTTTTTTTTGTAAATTTATTTTTGTAAACATTACTTTTAATTTTTTATATTTTTAATAATCTAATATGTAATTATAAAAAATATTTTAATTATTTTATATTTTAATGTCTTGAAAATTTTCAATTTAATTATTGTAATTATAATATATAATAAAAAACTATTATTATTATTATTATTATTATTATTATTATAAATAATAATTTAAAAGTAAATCCAAAATTAAAAAATCAACAACCTTAACATATAAATTTAAATTCGATCCTAACTTATTAATATCTTATTTAATTTATAAAATTAAAAATAAAAAAAAAAAAAGCTCGTTTACGGGAATCTCATCTTATTACTAGGATAAGAAGACCGAAATGGCCTTACAATTGGCTAATGCTTGGATCAAAAATTACTTAAAGAATTGGATCAAAATTTTGTTCTGAAAAAGAAAAAAAAAAAAATGAAGAAGTACGGTTTACAGCTTAGGGTTCCACCGTCACAGCAGAAAAAGCCGGCAACAAGACCGCCGCTCCCTCCACCTCGTGGCTTCCTCGAAGAAGACGACGATGACGTGGAGAGAGAGATTTCCCGACAAGCTAGTAAGAACAAAGCTCTCAAGGATGTAAGATTCCCCTTGATTTTCTCTTTTCCCCTTTAGATTTTTTTTAATTTAACTGAATTTTATCTTTGATCTTTTTTTTTTTTGAAGGTAGAGGAGCAACATAAGAAAGCTTTAGAGGAAGACCCTTCGGTGTTTGATTACGATGGAGTTTACGATGAGATGAAAGAGAAGGTTATTCATCCCCGTATTCAAGATCGCGAAGAGCGAAAGGTACATTGTTCTAACAAATTTAAGGATTTTCTTAAGTTTCTAGGATTATTTGAATGCTATAAACTTAATTATTCCTTTTTTATTTGATTTTTTTGGATAAATTCTGTATATACAAATATAGCAGACATTAATTTATTCAAATCATTACTCAAAACTAACGGAGAATTAATCATCGATGCGACTGATGAGAATGCTGAACTGATTTGTGCAGCCAAAATATATTCATAATTTAATTAAAAAGGCGGAGAAACGAAAATGGGAGCAGGAGATAGTATATGAGAGGAAGCTTGTGAAAGAGAGAAATAAAGAGGATCACCTTTATGCAGACAAGGATAAGTTTGTGACCAGTGCTTACAAGAAAAAACTTGCCGAGCAGGCAAAATGGATGGAGGAGGAGCGCTTACGGCAACTTCGTGAGGAGAAAGATGACGTAAGTGTAGCCTTTTGCTTCAACTTCATGTGATGTAACTTGCCACTTCTTTGCTTACTGTTTTGATTTGTATTTTTTATAAATGTTAGTCCACTTATGATTGAATGACTTGTTACCAATTTGGATGGAATTTTGCATGCTGTTGTAACTGTAAATTTGTTGATTCATGGAAACTACATAAACATGTTGTTTTGGGTTTTTGGTCGCTTGACGCGGGCGTATCTGTTTGAACTAGTCTTTTCCCTTCTCCATGTAAGTGACATGTGAATCAGTCCCATGGCATTTGCTCATCTTTGCTTCCATGCATATAAGCAACGTGATTATTTTGGTCTGTTGCCATGCTGTCCTCTTGGGTGATTTGACCTCAGTTCAACTCCATTTGAACTTTTTGAATCTTCACTGCTTTGCCTCTCGCAAGTCGATACTGGTTCAAGTTTTGAAGCATTGTTTGAAAGTGAATTATCTAATGGAAAAGATTTGTCGGAGGAGGTTTAGGTTCTGTCTCATATATTACCATAATGCCGCCCATTTGATAATGACAAAGCATCCTATTAATTCATATTGTTTCTCTGCTATGACTATTGCATTTGTTTAGGTTGAGAAACCTTTTTTTCATTTTTTTGTTAGGAACATTATATCCCAAATTGAGCGTCATTATTTTTTTCTTTTGCATTAAGGTTTTCATTTTTATGAAGATGTTTTATGGTAACAGTGCACCGAATGTGAAAAACAATAATGGATTGTTAGAGAGTGAATAAATACTTTCTTAGTCATGTTCAGCTTATATTTTCAATCTAAAACAATTGTAAATGCAGTTAGCATTAATGGTCGCAAGATTATCCTTTTAACTTGAAGCTCATGATTGATAAAAAAATGCTGTTCATGTGCTTCCACTTGTTAGAATGCTTATTTTTTAAGACATAATAAATTTTCACATGTTTTTAGAGTTAGCCAAATGCAAGAAAATGAAATTGGATTAAATGATTTACTTCTAACCTTTATTTATGTGTGTGACAATAAATAGAGTATATGTTCTTCTTCATCATTTATTTCCCTGATATTCTTTTTTCCTCGGTCAAGATGTGATTGCTTTAGTATAACTCCTAGATTGCTGATGCTTTAACTTATCCGGTTGATGGCCACTTTCTTGTTTTAAAGGTTACCAAGAAGAGTGACTTGAGTGATTTTTACTTCAACCTTGGTAAAAATGTTGCATTTGGGGCAAATGAAGCACAGCCAAGGAAGCCTGAATTAAGGAAACCTGAGAATGAGAAAGAGAAAGATGTACTCAACAGAGTTCAGCCATTGCCTGACACAAATGCTCCCGAGTCTTCTGTTGCAACTGATCAAACTGGGGGTGAAATAAGTTCTCGAGAAATATTTGAGTCCCGAGATTCGAAGCCAATGACCAACGATCCACTTCCAGACACGGCAGTGCAAGAGACCACTTCAGAGAACCAACCATCAGTTGATCAACCAAAACGTGACCATCACAAACGAGGTGAAGATGCAGTTGCAGCAGCTAGAGAACGTTTTCTGGCACGCAAGAGGGCAAAAGAGCAATGATTGGTTTACTTCTCTCCAACAACGGAGTTACAGTTGTGAGAGACAAATTCTTGAAAGACTTTTTTTGTTATACATTATGAATCTGCAAACAAGAAAAAGTTTGATTTCGTTCTTACTAATAGTCAATTACATCTCACTTTAAATTTGATTAACAAATATTACATTATCTGCAAATTTTCTAGGAAAATATTACACATTATCTGCATTTCCCCTACCATCTCTGCTTTGCATTTAGCGTACACAATTCCACACAAATGTCAGACATGAATATTCTAAAGAAGATGAAAGTCCGGGTATCATAAGTTCTAATCGAAACTCTAAATCTTGGATGTAGAATTGTACCCGACATCTTAGTCAGATGCTCTATTTTCTCCTCTCGCCAACAACTGGCTGGCATTGCCGAGCTTGGCCTTGACTTTTTACCTTCTCAACTTAAGCAAGATAAATTCTCTGCTGTTTCATCTCTCGCCCATTTCGATGGCTGTACTAGTAGCAGCACATCGATTACTTGATAGTAACTCGGATTTTGATTAGAAAGCGAATGATTTAATATCACGTACCGTTTCGCAAAAACCCCATTCGTCGAAGGCAACGAAGGCTTCAAGTCTTCTACTACTACATTGGCGTAGGGAAGACAACAGTAGGAGATCGCCACGTGCAAGGTCTCCTATAAATATCTTTGCCCCTGGAAATAATGGTGATGACGGCACTGTAGTTGATTCTGGCTCAACTTTGAACTTTGACGTTCATGGCTTGTGAGATATTCGAGCCTGCAGCTGAATAAATCGTAAAAACTAGAATTGTAGTAGAGCTCCTTGAGTGTTGGAAGTACAAGGATCAATAAGCAATCAAAAGACTTCAAAATTTAGCTCAATCGATTTATATAATCACCTTAAGAAATTATATTTATCGAAACTAAGGATTCTAATTTCAGCATTTGTTACCATTTTCATATCCCACAGTGAAACAATATACATATTCAAAATTAAAGATATGGGTGCTATTTTTTACATAATATATATGTATATATATATAACTATCAAAGTATCATTTTCATTGGTTAATTACATATATTGCATGAAGTTAGTTGTAAGGAGAACCAAACTAATTGTAGTAAAGATATGTTCCAACCATACCAAACCCCAATAAAAAAATATTATTCCTAAGATATCCCAAACTTTTTTTTTTAATGAAATGTTGAAAATAGAAACTAGATTAATTTATTTCTCCCTACTCAAACTCCTTTGCAATTTGTTTATTATTTCTCAACGATTAGATCTTGCAGGAAAAAAAAATTCCAATAATTTTTTTCTCTTTTGGTTCATAAATTCCAATGATTTCATTGGTGTGGCCATGAGGTATACTAATTGCACCTAAAACGCTTCGACAAAAGTTTATAGTTGAAAATTTTACTAAAATCCGGGATGAATTTTTTATGTCTATGTTACACGGATTTGAATTTGATCTAATGTTATAAGTATGTATTCAAAAGTTATAATTGTCTTTTGTTAGTCATTTAAAAAATGTCTGAAAAATAACAAAAATGTTTTTTTTTTTTTTAACTGAACTGACTCCGAAAGAAGTTAGAAGTTAAAAAGTCTACTTGAATCTTAATGAAACGCATCACACCGCATCGAAAATATCGTAATGTGATGACTGTTATCCTGGCATTGAGTCAATGTTTTAGTGTTTAATTTAACCCATAAAGAACGT
>JBBYHM010000025.1:8327975-8341318 GCA_038381775.1 Adansonia rubrostipa
TGGACTTTTTAATTTATTTTAAAAGGGTAACATAACATGTTGGACTTTTTCCTTATAATATATATATATATATATATTGAGTAATTAATATTGTCCCTTAAAATTAAATCCACCAAATCATTTTTCATAAACTTTTTTTTTCCCACTTCTTATTATCTAATTAAATTTTGATTGAAGACTATATGTCCTAAATTTTATTTTGTAATCAATCAAGGATTTGATAATTCGGCAGAGTATTTTAGAGTAAAAACACCGAAGAATAAACCATTTTATTAATTTTCAAAAACTTCTATTACTCGTCTGGCGAAAGAATTAAACCAAATTAAAATTAAAGATTTTTTTATTGTATTATTAAAATATGGTAATTTATATTAAATTTAGATTAATTATATGGTTGAAATTTATCTTTTATCAAAGAAACCACCAATCTTAATATGATTTTTCCATTTATTGCTTTGCTTTTATTCGTATTCATCCGACTTTGTAGTCGTGAAAAGTAGAAAGAATATGTAATGCTTTTCTAAGAAGAAAAGAATATACCTTCCCAATTTGTGCCTTTTTAACTCATTATATAACAAAAGACTGAAATGGCAGGGGTACCTTTATCCCTTGCTTTGCTTTATTCCCTCTTCTCATCCATAGTTATACATGCTAGCTGATTCGACTCGGATATAACTTTATCACATAAATTTGCAAGTGGCAATCTTAATACGAATATGATAAATTTAATAAATGTGAAAAAGAATGTAATAAACATGACATAGTACATTTATAATTATTTAATAAATATGAAAATAATGTAATAAGCAAGCAAATTAACAATTTATCCACTCTAGAGATATATAACCCTCCTAGCAGAAAAATATATATATATATACATATATAAAGAGAACACCAAAGAAAGCCTCATAAAATTTACATTCATATTTAACACATGATGAAAGAAAACTGGGCATGAAGGTTGGGGGAAGATTAACATCCGCCAAAATTACTCAACCAATTCGTTCATTTGCAACTATTTGTTCCTTCTCCTTCCCTTCTCTTTTCCCTTTTAACCATGAAAGGGGCGAACGGAATTTATGAGAGAGCAATAGGGTTTTACAATAGTGAGCCTTTTCTTAGCCATCCGCTCCTGCATAATTAAAACCCAAAATCAAAATCGAAAGCTGAAAGATATTAGCTGCATGAGGAAAACAATACGACAAAAGAATGGCATATGCCATTACTGATAGAGATGGTGAAGATAAAAGACGATGACGCGTTTCTCATCACTCCTCACCTCTTAACTTACAGGAACCAAATTACCGGTGAAATTTGATTTACATTCATAGTCTCTGAGACAATCTAGATGCAGAAGTGAGCTAAAAGTAAACATTTTTTAACAAACAATATGAAAAAGTGAGAAGCAAACTATTAGGGAAATGACAAGTGCGGGGGGTGGACTTGATCCAAGTGAAAAATGAATATCACCGAATCAGGAGATAAGGAAAGGGATAAAATCATGCCTAAAAAAATACAAGGTAAAAGGAAGAGCTAAAAAGTAAACAAGGAAATAATACATTCCGAGCCTAAAAGAAGGTATGGACTATCAAGCAGTGAAAACCAAGTAAGAGAACAGACCTAAAATCAAAAAATGAAGCATAGATGTATTAACTGTTTCTAAAATTCATTATGAGGGAAGATTTAATTGTTTCTATAAAACACTAGAAACTAAGGTACCTACAGAGACTGGGTATGCATGCAGCTAAGGACCAGTGGAAAGAACTGCAAAGGCAAATACTGACCAGACTGCAAAACATTCTCAATAAAAGTCAGGGTGAGATTTACAAATTACTTTAAAATTCCGTTCCCAATCCATTACAAAACAGAGAAGAGCAGCTTTGAATCAACCAACCAGCAAATTTAATAAATAAGGAATGTTCAAAAACAATCAGAAAATGAAATTATTACTTAATATATATGGTGCCTGATTCAAACAAACAGGCCCAAAATAAGGATAAAAAAGATCAGCATGAGTCCATGATAGCTAACTAACATGGCGCAGTACTGTCCACTGTAAACAAGAGGACCCAAATTCAAATCTTCTCCCCTCCCATTAATTCTAAGATTTCCCAAATTACTATCCAACATATAGTTCCACAGCCAAATCTCAGTTTATGACCGTTTAATAAGGTTTATCAGGTTTACAGGTATAATCAAGTCGGGCAACAGTCCACCACCAACATGGTCCCTTATACAAAGTACAAACTTCTGCCGACTACCTAAGCAAATACTTACTTTTCATGTTCAGAACAAACTCAGCCAAGAGCCAGCCGGCAAACATCAGACGGTGTCATGATAATTAGCTTAGCTGGTATGGTAGTCAGTTTTATCATTTTTTGGATCAAAATTTGCCATTCTCAAAGCATAACCAATTAACCAAAGCTGAAGGTTCAAAACACTAGACAAGGCTTTAGTAGCATAAAACTTAAATCAATTTAAACAAAAGAATAACCATTATATCACTGATTCAATCATTGTCATTGCAGTTAAGAAGGAATTTTACTCCCACAAACAACCAAATTGCAAAGAAAATTTCAAGAGTCCACTCTAAATTGAAAGGATAAACAAAAAGGAATTGGAAATCAATAAAATAATTAACCATGAACCATAAAACTAAACACCCAATTGATTCAGTAGTTAAAAACAAAAAGACTAATGATATATTCTCACTGACATGATCATCATTTTAAATACTAGAAATAGCCCAAGTTAGCACAAAAAGGAAAAACAAATTAACAATTCCTGAAAAGAAAATAAGGAAAGAAATTGAACTTAAAACTCACGGTAAATCAATCAACGCTGCATTTTTTCGGACCGCCGGTCATCTTCCCGGACGATCCAGTAAGCGCGACGTCGTCACACCAGACCCTGAGAAGCCTCCGCCGTCCTCTCCACCCACCGTATCGGAACGCAACGTCAGCCTCCACCTTAACGTTGAACTTGATCTCGCCACGAGTCCTCTCCCCATTCATCGCGTCCACCACCTTACCCGCCACGAAAGAATCCACCACCGAATAACTCGCCTCCACCGTGTTCACGTCGCGTGTGCCCTGCACGAATGGCTCGATCCTCGTCTCGGCCAGGAGGTAATCCTTGTACGAAACCGACGAACGGATGTCTCCGTAGTAGATGGAGAGTTTCTTGTTGGGGTTCGAGACCTGGAACTGGGCATTCCACGTGCCGCTCACGCGCTGGTTGGAGGCGTTAAAATTTGAAAGGGAGAGCGACTGAATAGAGAAATCGGGGAGGTGAGGGCGGAGTACCAGCCAGAAGATGAGGAGGATGGTGCCGAAGATGACTAAGAATATGGCGATGAGGACGAAGAGCCGGCGGAACAAAGTGGGGCGTGGGTTTCGAGGTGGCGGTGCTGGGTAGTACGGGTATGGGTTGGGGTTAACGTAAGCGTAGGCCGTTCCCGAGGTGGCGGTGGGTGGTGGAGGAGCGCAGCCGTTAAGGTTCGGAACCGGATAACCAGTTGCCGGTCTGGAAGAGTCTTGCATTTCGTTTTTTTTTTTTTCGAAAAAAGAAAAGAATTTGCCCTTGATTTGCTTCGAAACAGTGACTCGGAATCAATGAGATGGAGTTAGGGAATAAAATAATATACTTGCCTTGGTGTCACCAGTTAACGTAAAGGGATAAATTTATTAAAAAAGTAAAATCATAATTAAAAATTATAATTTAGTAATAAAACTTTATTAAATTATTTTTTTAAAAAATAGTGTACATGCAATATCATAAACTAATTTCTTTTATTTATAAAAATTATCGCATCTTAATAAATTTGTTATAATTAACAGTAGATATAGGTACAACTATAATGTGATATGTTTTAAAATAAAAATAAAAATTAATGTGAAGAGTGATAATTTTTATTTACAGGAGAAATAAATATTTTATAAGTAAAAAGATATATTTATCTTAAATTATTAGTTATTATTTTATTATATATTTTTTAATTTTTTAATTGAGTTTATTTTATTTGACTCGTACCACCAATAAAAATAAATGTAAATTATTAATATTATAATTATAAAAAAAAGTTAAAAATATACATGAGTAGTTATTTTTTAAAAATTATTAAATGAAAATATATTAAAAATAGGAATAAATTTTAAGTGGATGATTATTTTTTAAAAGTTAAAAGATTGAAGCACCCATAATTTCATCTTATTATTATAATTTAGATTTAATTTTTGTACTTTCTTTAATCGAATTATTATCCTTTAATTTCTTACACTAACACAAACAGTCACATTATATAGTATAAAAATATAGATATAGTTTTTTTTTTGAGGGAAAAAAAGAGGATATTTAGGTTATTAATTCTTAATTAAGATTTAGGACAAAGGAGATTAGTGTGAAACACAAAATTAGTAGTAGGTTATATAAAAAAAATACTAAGGCTACGATAATATTACTGTTGCTACAATTTTTAAAGTATTACATATATTGATTTTTTTTTCAATATTCGGAAGTTTTAAAATTAAATAATGCTATTTACTAAACAAACTAAATGAAGGAATTATCCTACAAAAGATATATTATACATGGCATTCAACTTCAAGAAAAAGCAACATTTGGTAAATGTGTAAAGAAATTTATGGACAAAAATTACCTTATGTGTTATGAAAATAAAACCTTATCATATAATTTTTATTTTATAATATAATATATATGATTAAAAAATTCTGGTGAATGTGGAAAGTAATTTATGGATTTTTTTTTTGATGTTCTAATTAATGATTTTTTTAATCCATCATTTGGTAGTATTTAAATTTTATCAATCAATTAAAAGTTCTCATTTATCTTTTTGAAATATATTAAATATTTATATAAATTAAAAAAATAAAAATAATGGTTTTTAATAAAATTTTAAATTTCTTTTGACCATTAAAAAAAAAAAAAAGAAGCTTCATTGGGCCTTTTAAGGCCCATATGGCATTTTTTTGGGGTTGTAATTCAATGCCCATCGGATTTTGATGAAGCAAACATCGAACTTTTCACACGTGAGGAAATCTTTTATATTTTTCTCGTAAAAAAAAATAAAAAAGGAAGAAGTTATATTTAATTACGAAATTGCCACCGCTGAAACCCTGATTCTCTGTTACTAAAATCTCGTCCCTCTTCTTCAGTGGCATAGCCATAGCCGCCTCATTCCTTTCAATTGCTTCCAAACATCAGATTTCATTTTTTTTTTTTGGTTCGAAGCTCCGTCAATGGCGAAGAACAAAAGAGGGCGAAACCAAAATCCGCAGCCGTTTTTAGCAGATGGCGATTCCGTCGCCTCCACAAAGAAACACTCCAAAGCTCCCAAACACCACCAGAAGCAAGACAAAGTAAAATTCAGCCTGCAATTTCTTCTTTAGTTTTTGGATTTTTTGTTGCTAGTTTCTTTTTAAAAAAATTTGTGTGTGTGTGTGTGTGTGTGTGTGTGTGTGTGTGTTTGTGTTTGTGTTTGTGCAGATGATTTCGTCGGGGATGAGTTCGAAAATTTTGAAAGAAGCGCTTCTTCAACGGAAGGAAATAGAAGAGGAAGCATCAGGAGGGAACGCTAAGAGCGCATTTGGTTCGGTTGAAGAAGAACATGATAAGCATGAAGAAGAAGAGGATATTGACGACTTTGGTGGATTTTCTGAGACACGAAGTCAATTTGGCAACTATGAAGTAACTACATTCTATTTAATCATTTAATTTGATTTAATTGAACATTTCAACATTGATTTCCGAACTAGCTCTCTTCACTAATATGTTCTTTAGAGACTTAGGCTTCATTTGCTGTTGCTTTTGCCTTTTGATTCTAGAAGTATGAAAATGATGATTTTGAATAATTAAAATTTTAGTTTTATGTCGAGAATGTGGGAGTTTGTTAGAATATCAAATATGATTTTTTTTTTTAGCAAGTATATGAGCAAATAGCATAAAGCAAGTTTCTAAAGTGACAACTAAATGGAGCTTTAGTTTATTCGGAATAGCATAGTTTTTTTGCTTCGCTATTTGCAGGATGTTGCAATTATTCTTGTTAAACTTTAAACATTATACGTTTATTTTATGTTATAGGAGGAGATTGATGAGGATGATGAGAAATTGCTAGAAGCATTCTTATCAAAGGATGCTGGTCCACAAAGGACACTTGCGGATGTTATAATTCAAAAGATCAAGGATAACGATGCAAATGTTGCTTCAGGTAACTTTTTAAATTAATTGTATTCGGTTATTTAATTTATTGACGTAATGAAAGAATTTTACCTCGAGTAATGGTGTTTGATGGTTCAATTTATTTAATTGCAGAAACAAAATCCTTGCCTAAGTTGGATGACTCTCTCATAGAGTTGTATAAGGGGTAATATTCCTACCCTTTTGTTTGTAAGATTCTTTTGTATCTGTAAAAGAATGCGCAGAACCCTTAAAATGTGGATGTGAACTAAACGTGCAGAGTTGGCAAGTTTCTGAATAAATACACAGCAGGGAAAATGCCCAAAGCCTTTAAACACATTCCTTCAATGCAACTCTGGGAGGATGTCTTATACTTGACTGAGCCTCAGAATTGGTCTCCAAATGCGATGTTTCAAGCCACAAGAATATTTGCTTCCAATTTGGGTGCTAAGAAGGCCGAGCGTTTTTATAGGCTAGTCTTGCTTCCACGTGTTAGAGATGATATTCGAAAGAATAAGCGACTTCATTTTGCTCTATATCAGTCTTTGAAGAAGGCCCTATACAAACCTGCTGCATTCAATAAGGGAATATTGTTTCCATTGTGTAAGGTATGTTGGTATACAATTTTCTACCCACCATAAGTAATTTTTGGCATCTATTTTTACTTCTGTACTTGGTGAAAACAAGTAATCTATATCTTTGTTATGCATTCCCCTTTGCTGCTACTATCAGCTTTTAGCCTCAATTTGTGCTTTTTCATATTGATATTGCAGCTTCATGATTTTTCTTCCTTTATCTCATGTTTTTATTTGCATAAATTTAACATAACTTTCGGGTTATTAGCTATGTGTTACAGATTATATTTGGACTGTATGATAGGCTGCTTTCAGTTATTTTAATATGAAAGTATTCTTTTTGTTTCTCTGCAATTTTTCAGTCAGGGACATGCACTCTTAGGGAGGCAGTTATCATTGGGAGTGTTCTTGAAAAAGTCTCCGTTCCCATGCTTCATTCAAGGTATTTTATTGGTGGTTTAGTTATGTTATATTAGGAGGGGTTTTATTTCAATTTTAGAAGTGAAGGTATAACTTGAGCCTATTACCAAACTTGTTTTCATAGTTTTTACTGTAGTTGCTGGATATTGCAATGAAAATAGATTTTACTTATGCTGCATTAGAGCCAGAATATGAGGCACAGACTGAATGGGAGTTTGCAAGTGAGGATCTTGCAGCTTGCTTTGCCAAAAATTTCTGGATAACCTGTAGCGTTTTGTAGAAAATGAATTTATATCATTGCAGCAAGAATCATTTAAAATTAGTACTTAACATTGTAGATATTCGTTCTCTTCTTGGAAAGATACATAATGAAGGTGGTGGTGGTGGGTGGCTTCATGAATCTTTAAAAGCAAGATGATTGCTTGTTTAATATTTTAATGAAATTGATGATTTGGATATGGTGGATTTAATTCTTTTTCTCTCTAAGGCTGCTGGATTTTCATTGCAATTGTTGATGATTATGAGGACTTTTAATTTGTATATGGAATTGCAGTGTTGCATTATTGAAGCTTGCGGAAATGGAATATTGTGGCACAACAAGGTATTCTACTGTTTTGATATTTCTTCTTTTTTGTGCCTCTCTCTCTCTCTCTCTCTCTCTCTCTCCCTCACACACACACACACACACCCCCATGCGCATGCGGGCATGCTTTTGTAGAAACAAAGGGTGGTGGTGGTAAAAGGAAAGTCTTAATATGTTTTAAGGTTAATGGTTTCTTGATCTGGATCTCTTGTTGATAAGTTCATCTCTTTCATTTTATAAGATAAGGATCAATAATCTAGAGAAGAGCAATTCATTTTTTATTTCGGAGCCTTATTTCACATGCTGGTAAAATTGTTGCAGTTATTTTATAAAGCTTCTTTTGGAGAAGAAATATGCTCTGCCATATCGGGTTGTTGATGCCGTTGTGGCTCATTTTATGAGATTTCTTGAGGATACAAGGATAATGCCTGTAATATGGCATCAGTCACTTCTGGCATTTGTACAACGGTCAGTAAAACTTGCTGGGGATGCTGTTTGGCCTCCTGAGCATATCACTTCACATTTTATTTAATATGCATCAAATTTTAATGATGAGATTTGGGATAGTATCATAGAGGCAAATATTTATGTCAAGAATCACTTGAATTATTCCTAGTTTTGCTTCTGTTATTGAAACAAATTAGGGAAAGGAATAGTTAAAATGGATGAGAGAAAACAGTGCTATTAATGGGAAACACCTTTGCTCCTCACACTGCTTGCACAGTGGCTCTGCTATATTTGGCATTCATATTTGTTGAATGTTAGTTGTATTTTTGGACACTCTTAGAAGTTTTGGATCTGCCTTTTTTGTTATTTAATTGTTTTTTAGAAGTTTTTGGAAGGAGACCTCTGTTCGTGTAAGGAAGGAGACATTTTATTAGTGTCTCTTCATCAAGGAAGAACATGGAGGTATATTGAAATCAAAGGCCGAGATATCGTTTCAGTCATCATTTTTCTCAATTGATGATTTGATTGTTGCTCGTCCACATTTTCTTTTTGCTTTTAGGTTATTGTGTGTGTTTTTAGTGTAGCTAAAGATTTCTGGTTTTAACTTAGTAAATGTGAAAAAGAAGAGGGTTCAGGATATAGATATTTCCTTTTATGCTCTTTGAACTGATGTAAGTATCCACGCTGACCCTTTTTTGTTGAGCATCCCTCCTAAACATGTGAGGGGTACTTCAGATTAGATGTTTCATGGATTAAAAATTATAAAATGTTGATTTTTCTGAAGGAACATTTACTATACCTTTAGTATTTCAAGCTCATGACACCTGCGTGATGTTGCAGTGTACAACATTTTTGTCTAAATTACTTGCAGGTACAAAAATGAACTGCGCAAGGAAGATAAAAATAGCCTTAGAATTCTACTTGAGACACAAAAGCATAAATTAGTGAGACATCTCTCTCTCTCTCTCTCTCTCTCTCTCTCTCTCTCACACACACACACACACACACACACACAACACGCTCAGACTAGTACCAATAACTGAATAGCTACTTTTAACTTCCCCCCTTCCATTTAGACAGTCAATGATCCTTGTGCTCTTCTTAACATAGGTTACTCCTGAAATTATGAGAGAGCTAGATAACAGCCGCAATCGAGGCGAGAAGGAGGATGATCCTATGCTATTAGATATCCTTTTCTTTTCAAGCGGTCATTTTCTTTTTCATGTTTTCAAATATAAGAACTAACTTATATTTTTGTCCCTTTGATGTGGTAATGGTGCTTGTTTATAATTTATTTGTCTGCTCTTAGGTTTTAAAAGATGTCATATATTTTATTGTGTTCAAGGAAAAAGTTAAAATAGTACGAAAAAGTATGAAGTTTGTCTAGTAACGCAATAGAAAGCAAGATATTATAATGTAGGTTATAAGTTGTTTAAGAGTTCACAAAGGACAGAAAGGTCAGGAATTGACATACATTAGCTTAATCTTTAAGCAAGAATTAATTTATACATTTCAAAATTGGATGCTCTCTTGATTTTAATGTTTTCTGCTGAATGAAAGGCAGAAACTGATATCCATTATAGAAATGGTTTCTTTGTTTATTTTATAAAGTAGCCTATATCTATCTCCAATCTTATCTATACCTGCACGAATTTAAGTGTCATTTGGATACATTTCAATGCTAATATCCATTATATATCTAAATACATCTCTGATATTAAATAAAGAATTTATAATGCAGTGTTTTGGCTGTGAAAGATCCGTGATGTTTTACATTGAATTTCTCTGTTTTTCCCTTGTCGGGTTGTTTGGGGAGTTGATTTTTTTTTCTCTTTCCTTGACCTGATATTACCATGTTCTGTTCATGTGATCAATAAAACTATAGAGGAAGACAGGTTTGATATTCCAGATGTGCCTATGGAGGAGGATTGACTTTTTATGATTCCTGATCCCATTGATGGCTTTGGTACGAATCATATATTTAGGATTCTGAATATGAGCTTTTGTTCGGATGCATCCAAATGCTGGTGTGATTATTACTTAATTGTTTTTATGTTATTCTCTTATGCTTAATCCGGTTCTTATATTAGAGCAAGAGCGAAGTATTATTGCAACTTTTTACTGTCGAGCAAAGTCAGACAAAATTTTAGTTTAGATTCCCTGGTGCAGGTTTTTAAGAGGATTTCTGGATGGAGCCCTCACTTGCAGCAAGAAACCTGGTATTGTAGATGGGAAGTACGCGTGGACTAGCATGCATTATCGGGTGGAGTCTTGCCCGATTAGAAGTTTTCAAGAAGATTATAACATGATTTTACGTTAAATATGGCTGCTGCTAGCAACTTTACGATTCTTTGAACTTGCCAACAATTTCCGGCTTTTAGGTGTCAAAGTGTTGCCATGAAGATTGCAGGATGAATTTTGTTTATGCCATTTATATGTTCATGTGGCACCTAAGTAGTTATGGAACCGAAATTTGTATCCATTTAATCAGTTGGTTGATGAGTGTCAAAAGTGTTTGTCATAATCAATATAAAACAGTGTGGGCTAGCAAAGCAGTGACCCTCGCCTGAAGCTTGTCCTTGTTCACATGGGGCAAGCTGGCCCAACTCCTAACTAAACCCCAAGTTACCAAGCTCTCAAGTCCAAGGCTCCTAATTCATCTGCCATATTAGACTGACTTGAGTAACTCATTCGCTACCATTTCAATTTTATCAGAATCAATTTTATCACTTATTTAAATGAATTTCTAGACAGTTTGGATTTTTGAAGGAGGAAGCAAGGAGATTCCCCCCGCTGGAATACACCTCCATTGGAGGTGCATTTGGCTGCACCTCCATTGGAGTTTTAAACGCCATTGTCCTTTCAGCCCCACATTGAAAGGTAAAACCCTTCACATTTTTTTTAATTATTTAATATAAATATAATTTTCAATTATTATTGAATATAAGTATAATTTTAATTTATATTTTATTAATTAATATAAATATAATTTTAATAATTTTTAATTATTATTCAACATAAATATAATTATGTTTATATTTTATTGTTTAATATAAATATATTTTCAATAATTTTTAAATCTATTATATATATTTTAATCAAATATTTTTAAAAGTTATTTGTTTTACTGTAATTAATTTTATTGTCATTGTTGTGTTTAAATTTAAATATATATTTTATGTTAATTTTATTCTCATTGTTACAATATTCATTCTTATCATTACAATAAATAATTTTTTCATCGTTTTTAATTTTATTAAAGTAACTTCCACTGCCTATTAAAATGGAGTCTTAAGCCTTGAGCACAAGTGCAACACAGGCATCCCTATCCCATGTTTTTCTTGGGCACTGTCCCTATCCCTTGTTAATTGGTCTACTAGTTTTCTTTCGTTTAATTCTTCCGAAAGAAAAAATTAAAAAATAAAAAGGATTAAAAATATTTTTTTATGACATATTTAGTCGGAAAGATACGAAGGCAAAGAAAAAAGTAATTTTCTCTTAATTTATTTGGGTTAGGGTTTGTTTTTTATTATGTTTTTATCTATTATTATCTAATACAATTGTAATCATCATATATAAATTTAATTTTAATAATTCATAAGTAGATCTTATAGATATGAATGATGTTAATAAATGTATTGAAAAAAATAAACGAAAAAGTAATGGATGAAACACAACTCCATTCATTATTGATAAATTTAAAAAATGGAAGTAAAAAAAAATTGAATATGATATTATTTTATTATTATATTTTTAAATTAAAATTAAATTTAAAAATAATAAATAAATTTGTAAATACGTACATTTGGCTTGTATCTCAAATATTTTATCCTCTGATTATTTTAATTTAAAATAATTTATTTTTATAAATAAAGTTGAAAAATAACTATCTTTTTTTTTTTCTTTCATTTTTCTCTCATTCCAAAGTCCTAAAGCACTCAAAAGTTTTATTTTTTTGTATTTTTCTACTTGCCCACTCATCCATCTATTTTCTTCGTTCCTCCCAAACACATTTAAAGATTTGGGAAAAAACAAAGAAGGTGAAGTAAACGACAAATCAAATGGCTTCCAGTCAAACACTGCAGAGAAGCTCGGAGTCAAGTCAAATAGAAATAAAACATTAAGCACGGCCAAATCAAATATCCTATTAATCACCCATTATTTTCTCATAAAGATAAGGCCAAATCAATATTATTATCAAGCAACACCAAAGAACAATAATTTTTTCTATAAAAAATTATATATTCCAGTAAATGTCAAATTACTAAAAAAAAAAAAAACAATTGAGCTGTATTATTTTAACTTTTTGATTCTAGTGTATGATAATGATTAATTATATTGATTATCAATACATATTAGTAATTATTTAACAATTAAGTATTAGAAATTTGAAAAATATGGTACGAAATCTTCAAATGTCGTTTTGAATACTTTCTTTGTGATATAATAAAATAAGCTTATTATCAAAATTGTTAATATTACCAATGGCTGGAAATTTTGAGCTTTGAACCCCGACTTAAATGGTGCTACGAAGTTGGAAGTGAGGGGGGAGATCCATTGAAACAACAAAGGAATTAAGTCAAAAAATGAAGGCGTTTCTAATAGTTTTCATCCTCTAGCTTTCCACCCTTGTTATTTTCACTGTTCCTCCGTCAGCTCGAGCACTAGTTGCCCAAAGGAAGAGCGATTTCATCAGCAATTAATTCGTACAAGATTTCCTTTCTTTTCTCCGCCGTTTTCTACAACATATATTTCGATCAATATATATATATATATATATATATATATATATATATGCATATATATATATATATTAAATAAATTTAAAACTCAAAGTTTAATTTAAATAATTCATGAAAACATATTAAAAAGGAAGTATCTAATAGATTTGGAGTTTGAATTCTAATATATACTAAGAGATTTTCAGGACAAAATAAAAGAATAATAAAAAATCATCTTTTTTATCTTTAATTCAACAATATTAAAGATGAATATCTTTTCAAAATTTTTCAAAAGCACAGTTTTAAAGAATGATTAATAGAGATAATTTTTTATATTTGAAGATAATTATTAATTATCTTTAATTCTTTTAAAATTTGTAATGATTTAAAATATGTTCATAT
>JBBYHM010000025.1:8347247-8361616 GCA_038381775.1 Adansonia rubrostipa
GACTTCTAGCTTTTTAGTTCTTCGTCATAGGAGACTAATTTTGATTTGTTTATCTCGTGACTTGGTCTTGGCAAAGGTGGTAACAATGTGATGGAATACAGTTGAAGGTCATAACAATCAAATCATAGAGCTAATTTAATTATTAAATAACCCATTTTTTTATTTGGTAATTTATTTATTATATAAGAACAAGGTTACTTGATTTACAAAAATAAGGAGAAGAAAACTATTCACAAAGTGATTTAAGGGTGTATTTTCTTTTGTTTAAAAATTTACTTCTAAAGTCATCCTTAAGCTTCAATATTCCATTCGTCTGATTTTTTAAAATTTAAATCTCAATATTTATAATTTTTTCTTTATCTTAACTTAAACCTTCTTATATATTAAAAAAAAAAAAAGTTCAAATGTCTAAACGAATGAAAATAAAATTACAGGCAAGGAAAGGGTAGTGGGATAGGGTCAAGAGCATAAGTCAAACTAGAAGAAAAATAATAAATTAAATAAATAAAGGCAAATAATCGAATAATCTTTTTATCCAGGAATATATTTGTCTGTAAGGAAAAAAAAAATCTAAATAAACAAAAAAATATATAAATAAACGTCATAGAGAAAAAGAACGAATTCGGTTCATATGCTTTTCTTTTTCTTAAAAGTAAGCAGAAATTAATTAGTTTAGATGACTATTCAATAAGTTTAGCTTTCTTTTGTCAATTGATTAGGTATTGATGAAGCCTTATTTTAAGGATTAAAAAAAATTAGGCTTTTAAAATTAAAAAAATTGAGTCTGTCTTCATGTATGAATTTGATTACATTTGACATAATATGAATTTGATTACATTTGACATAATATTTTAAAAACTTGGTTTACGCGTTAGTCGGCAAATAATCTAATAATTTTATTATTAGGGTATATTACATATTTATTTTATTGTTTTTATTACATATTATAATCGTATTTAAAATGTTATATTTTTATATAAATTTGAATACATTAATTTTTGTTACATAGATTTTGATATTATATTCATATCTTATTCACATTATTTTTTTCATGCCATATCATATTCAAAATTATCGAATCTGTCTTCCGACTTCATTTTTTTCGTTACTTCTAAATTCGCCTTATCGCTTTTTTCATACTAGAATGAAGGCAATGGGATTAACTTACTTTGTGCCCTCGTTCAAAACCAAGGGGAAGTATGTCTTACAAGCTTTTGGTACCCAAATTTTTCATTTTTCCTAAAATATCCATGTCTGACATTTGTATTCAATATATATTCAAAAATGGAAATGAAATATATTATTCAGATTTTTCATTTTTTCTAAAATATTCATGTCTTACACAAATGTCCGAGACATTCAAATACAAAATATAAGTATGATTTTTCAAATATATAGAAAAACTTATAAAAAATTAAAAATACCAATATCTGACACTCATTCCCAAGTCTAAAAAATATAGAATGCAAGCACTTCTAGAAAAACTACAAATCGTAAGCTCGAAACATCGAATAAAGAAATTCAGAGAACGATTTTGAAGTACAAATGCAATGTGGATTCAAACAACCAATAAAAAAATCAGAAACAATTTCACTTTTTGCTTTGCATTCAGTACGTTCCATAGGATAAGCATACATTTGTCTGGACAACAAGTTTACTTAATTCGTATTGTCAACTATTTACAATAAGAAAATGCATTGAAAGAATATCAGAATATGGTTAAAAGACGAGACCTGCTTGTTCCGTTTCAAAAATTTAAAATGAAAAGTGAAAGGGGATTAGCATGGTAATTACGAAGCTAACACTTGGAACAGCAATGTGAATAAACAAGGGGAAAAAGAAAGTAAGCTTACCCCCAACCCCACAAGAAATAATACTTCATGAACTCTGTCTGCAGTCTTCGATCATCATTCCTTTCATACTCTTGGCTAACCAGATAGCTGTCTCCCTTGGGGACACCTTATCTTTCCCGAAAGGCTTCAAAACAACCGCAAGCTCTTCCAATCTGTTCTGCTGCAGTAACTCTGCAGACAATTCTAGAAGCCCTTCAAGTGCCTCTGCTCTTTGCCTAAAAGACTTGACATCCAAAGTTTCCTTTGCTGGTGTCTCCTCTTCCGTCACAGAAGAGCTTGGCTTTTCATGCTCCAATGAATCAGATTTTCGATATGAGGAAACAGAGTTCCTAATATCTTCTGTTACATAACAGCTCAGCTTTTCAGGCTCCAGTGAATCAGATTTTCGAGATGAGGAAATGGAATTCCTAACATCCATTTCTTTAACACGGGAATAATCAGAAACACTTGATTTTGAGCTTAAAGCTTGGGAGCAACTTGCTGACTTAAGGGTCGCTGGTGGACTAGTTATGTTTCTCACATCCAATTCATCCCTCACAACATTTATGAGTTTCCCAACATCAACATTTTGAATACCCATTTCTACTTTTTCTATTATAGGCTGCTCGCTGCCAACATGGATGCTACTATGCCTTATAACATGTATGACATCATCAAAAGCTGGAGGACGAGTGGTCTCAGCTGGTTTTTCAATTGTTTGATTATGAACATTTGATCCTTTATCAGGCTGTGGATTCTTCTGGGTAGATGAAATTGGTGAGGCAATGCAATGCATAGTTCCTGCATCTGATGAGAGCAGTTCCACTACAGTGAACTTGTCGTCACCACTGGAAACAGAAGAAACTTTTGAATGTGGCATCATATCAGGCCGACTACTTGGTCCGTTTGCCAGAGTGTCATCCTTAACCCTTGGCCTGCTAATGCAGCAATCTTCCTCAGTCATTGGCCCACTTACAGGGGCATTTCCCCCAATACTTAACCTGCTTATAGAGAAATCGTCACTACTACTTGGCCCGCTTATAGGGACATCATCCCTACTACTTGGGCTGCTTAAAGGGGCATCATCCCTAATACTTGTCCGGATTAAAGAAACATCATTCCCACTAATTGTCCTGCTTACAGCAGTATCATCTTTCTGAACAGATATTTCTTCCGAAATCAGGCCTGGAAGATCCAAGGGGGCACTTGGACTCTCTCCTGGATCGACTGAAGTGAAATGCAGAAGATCCTGGGTTGGACCAGATTCTTCAGTTAAACACATGACAGACTTATGATTGCACCTGTGGCTTTCTCTTAACAGAATCTCAGGCATCTCGGATTTCAGAGCTGGAGAGCTGTATGGAGGATATGATTCCAGGCTCCTGACTTGGGAGATTATCTCATGATCAGGTGCCTGTTCTGTCATGCCAATAAAAGAGGTTGGTGCATCATCACAAATCTCCAATGCTTGAATTGAGATGGAAGATGATATAGAATTGCTGCTATCTGTTTGCACCCCCTTCATAGCTCCAGTTGGAGCTATCTCAGCCTCTTGTTTTAACTCCCCAAAGGCATTTGAAAGGCAACCATTGGGCAGCTGATGAGGAATAGCCTCATGCTCCTGGTTTATCTCTGTAGATCCCAACTTTGGTACGTTGCTTGTCCCATTTGAAACATCAGTTCCAGTATGCTTCATTCTTCCTGTAATAGATGATCTTCTCGCAACACTAGGAGGAGTTCTTTGCCTTGGCTTAGAATGTAGTCCATCTTCACCAACACGCTTCCCAGGTGCCAGTGGAGGAATCCCTTCATGTCTAGGCTTAGTCTTTGGGGAGGATTCAGTTAAAGGTAACTGGAGAGAAGATTCTTGCAAAATAAGTGAGGATACCAATAATGAATAGATTAAAATAGAATTACTGAGTGGCAATCATACCTGGTGTTTCAAATGATATGATCCTGGTATCTTTTTTGCATTATCTAAGGCAAATTTTGCTGAAGCAACAGTTGGTGTATCCGCATTAGAGTTTGAACCCGAAGTTCGAGCAGGTGGTTTGAGCACTTTGGGTGATGCCTCTATATTATTTCTCTGAGTCAATCCACCTACAGCTTTGGTATGGTTGCCCCTCATTGGGGAACCATTTTCTATTGCTTTCCCTTCTTTCAAAGCCACCATTATGCTTTTGATGATTTTCGGTTGCTTTGGTTGAACATTAGATCCCTGTTCTTCATAAGAAGGTTTCGTCGTTCCTTTTTCATCAACTTTGCCAGTAAAAATAATGGCGCCATTCTCTTCTTCGCTCAGCAGGTGCTGCTCGGTGCCATCTTCATCATCATTAGAAATTGAGTCTCTGTCAGTGACCTTACTATTGCTAGTTGAAACCATTGTAGCAGTGTGTCTGCCACTCGACAGCAAACTATCTTTATCACTACATGAGCTATTACTGTTCTGAGTCTCAGCCATATTTTTCCTATTATCACGACTGGTAGAAATATGCTTATCCAAGGAGCAATTCATTGAAGGGCAGCTGAATGACGGACGATACTGATCAACATATGGCTGCAAATAAGGGTGCTTCAGAAGCTCTGATGCCTGATAACAGTGAAAATTCAAATTGTTAAGTTGAAGTCCAGCAGGTGGAGAATTCTTAGAGTTAAGCAGAAAGAAACACGTACACTGGGTCGATGCTCTGGATTCTTTCTTAGCATGCCCTTGATAAATGTTTTCCTGTGAGTGTAACAATAAACAAATTGACTATCATATACGTGAGGAGTTGATTACTTGACAGAGGATAAAGCATTAATCATACTACCGAAATACAAATTACTGAATCCCTTGGGATTTTAAATGAAATTCACTATTTTGTGCTTTATAAAGGGGAAAAAAAAGGGTTTCCAAGATACGTAAGAAAGAATTTGATTAAGAGATCTGCACTTTGTCCAAACATAATATATAAAAGAATAATTAAAAGCAAAAGTGGGGAAAAAAAGAACAGTCAGAGAATGAAAAATCATGGAGAATACTCGGTCATCATGAAGACAAATACAGTGAACTCTAAAAGGCACATTGAGACTTACAAGGATGCAGAGTAGCAACAAGGCAAAGGGCCAATAGAGGAGCGATTTATCTTGCTTATTAACCCTCCCATGTCCTAGAACAAGAAGTTTGATAAAAATCAGTTGAATCAAATTTGTATTATTTACATGGTTAGGGGAAGCCTAAAATTAGCAGTTGCAGAAAAAAGGGCATCACAGTACACCAGACCAGTAGAAAAATTAAGTACTTTGCAAGCATTGTTTAAAAGACTGGAGCACAGAATTCATGGAAAACTGTTATGAACCTAATAAAGGTTGCTACTATTTATTCCTAATTCAGATAAACAACAGCTAGAAAGTTATGTTACAATTGGCAATGGCAACAATCCCGCAATAAGATAAAAGGAACAAAAAACATAAAAGTTTTAATATAACATCAAATGAAATACACACTAAATGCCAAAATGGGATATAAATTACACCTAAACAGATAGGTTACAATGAGCTTTTTCCAGAATACAAGAAACATAATCAACTAAAAGAACTCTGAGAACTCTTACAAAAGCTTTAAAAGCAGGGCGATGAGCAGCCATCTCATACATACAGCACCCTGTGCAACAAGAAGCAATTTAGCCCCCCGCCAAAAAAAAAAAAAAAAAAAAAGATAATATGTATACATGTCAACTATACTTTCGGGCAAAGACGTACCCAGAGACCAGATATCAGACTTAAAACCATAAGGAATATCTGCTAGCAGTTCAGGACACATGTAATTGGGAGTTCCAACCACCTGAGACATTTAAAACAACTATCAACTTGCACATTCTTATGTGAGAAAGAATAATGCAAAAACGAAAAATGATATCAAAGGCAAATAACTTTTTTCATAACTGAAAAAGGGTCTAAACTCTGTAGTATGGTTGGTTGTTGTCAATATAAGGGCTTTAGAACACCTAGTTTCAGACTAGTGCTTGTCATCATATCCCCACCAATGCAGGTTTCAACTACTCCCTCCCCTCACAGCCTTTGTCCAAAAGTACCAAGTATAATGTTGGGGTTGAGGAGTACAAATCTAACCTAATAGATACTGTTATGTAAGAAGCTTTTGTCTGTTGACATTTATGACTGATAAGACATATAGTAACAGTTAATTTTAGCACTCTAATACGTAATCCTTTTGCAATTTTTAGCTTCTGTATGATAAATTATCAATACGAGACCATTCAAAAAAGTCAAATTCATCTCCCCTATCATTAAATATATGCCCACTTTGAATAAGTAACCAGAAGTTGCATACAAGTATATATTCTCAATTTTTCAGTAATGGAGTCATCCATCCTAATACTAGGGTATTAACAAATGATTGTTTTTTGCTTTTTATTCTTACCTTGAAGAAAAAGTGATTATTTAGCTAATCAAGTTGGTCTTATTGTAATTCTTGCTTGGCAATTAGTAACAGTTTGTTCTCAATAGAAAAAATTAAAATTAGCACTAAGTTTAACTGCAAGCTACACACTATGCCCGTCCATTTTAATAGAACATATTTTTTTCCTACTCTATGAGTTCCTCAACATGTTACACTGTGACAGCCAACGCTGGAACAGTGGAATATGTTATGAATTAGCTACTTTATGAGTACCATCGATAATGCAAGATTGCCTTAGAATGTACAGCGAAAATGAGGCATAAGCAAACAGAACACAAATATTAACAGATAGCTCTGTTTCTGAGCTTATTAGCTTAAGCCATAAGCTTATGACCCAAGTGTAGGAAGAGAAAAAAAAGACCCAAAAAATCTTTCCATCGTTGGATATGGTGGAAAAGATTAAAAAGAAGATTCATCAAAAAAATCTTTCAGTGCTTAGAACATACCGAGGAAGCCAAATCATCTGCCTTCAGAGTTTTGGCAAGTCCAAAATCCCCTAAATCAGTGCAGACCAGAAAGAAAGTTTAGGATTACAATGACAGAATATGCAATCAGGTAGGATATCTAATATAACTCAATGATGAAAGGAAAAAAAAAAAGAAAAGGAAAAAGAGAGAGAACCTGTAAGAAACCAAGAAGAAAAGGGAAAAGACAAACTCACCAAGGCGGACATCTTGATCTTTGGTAAGAAAAATATTGGAACACTGCCAAGATAGTGCCAAAAGTCAGTCCATAAATCGGTAAGTTACTAGAAAGACTAATCTAATTTAGAGACATACCTTTAGGTCGCGATGCAGAACAAAATTTGAATGCAGATATTCAACTGCCAGAAGTAGCTCTGCAAACCACTTGCAGAGTTTCTGCACAAAGTTTACAACCAGCGGTGTTAACTGCAAGTCATAACCCAAGAAGAACCCAAGTTGTAAAATCAAAAGGTATAGAAAAATTAGATTACCTCCTCGGGGAAATAGACCCCATTTGATTTTTTCATCAATCCAGCCCTGTAGAAAAGAATAACAAAAAGAATAATATTGACACATTGCAAGAATCGAAGAAATCTAAAAAGCTAAACCAGAGTTCTCCATACAAGCTTGGAAACTCACATATCTCCACCTTCACAGTATCCGGTAACAATGCAAACAAAGCAACCCTAAATTACAATCACAAAACTTCAAAATCAACATCAATAAAGGCAGTCACGTACTCAACAAGCAACAAGAAAAAGCAGATTTCGATTCGAGAATCCTAGCAAGAAACAGTAAAAGTTAGTATCGTATCTTACTTTCTCAACCCAAGCTTCCTTAAATTCAACAATGTAAGGATGCTGAACTCGCGCAATAAGTGCCATCTACATTCCACACAATTCAAACCAAATTATAAATTGGAAATTTAAACTCTTACAGATTAAATTATCTAAACAAAATAAATTAACTCACTTCTTGATGTGCAGATCTTCTGCAACGCTCCGTTTGCCGTGCCAATCTGATCTTCTTCAACACATACCTAAAAATATTGAAAAAAAAAATCATCAAAAAAATTAAAAAAATACATTTTATTAAAATTTTAGAAAGTGAGAAATTACTCAAATTAGAAAAATACTTTTTCTGTTCGGACTTGTGGCGAACGAGAATGGCAGCACCGAAAGCACCACGGCCGATCTGTTCCATGATCTCGTATTGATCCATTCTCGACTCCATTGCTTTTAACTCTTTAATCCAACCTTTTTTTTTTCCGAATTAAAATTTCGAACAAAAAGAGCGATTAAGGCGAGAAAAATAAAATAAAAAAGAAGAACATCAATTCATTTTCGTCTCAAAACTTCTTTTTTTTTTATCCCGATCTCAACATCATTGCCGGATTCTTCGCTTCAGTTCCAATGCTGCCAATGCGTTTCAACCGAAAAAAAAAAAAACGTTTTAAAAGATCATCGTTTTTCAAAGCCATTGAAATCTTCGTCTACCGATCCTCTCCTCCTTTTTTCATTGTTGTTGAGCTCTCAAAAGCTTTCCCTTTCAGTTCACTCTACAACAGGAAACCAAGAAAAAAAAATTATTTTAAACCTTTTTTTTTTTTGGTTGAGAACTTTGTAGAGAGAGACTGAGAGAGAGAAGTGGTTAGGTAACTACGCAAAACGGTTAGTAGCTGACCTAAAGCAAATGTAAACTCATTAATTGTTATTTAGTTTTTATATTAAAAGAATATTAACGAGTTTTAAATGAAGATGGTTAAAATAATATTTATAAAAATAAAAATATAATTAATATATATATATTTATATAGGGTAAGATTATGACCAACCCTTAGAGAGAAATTAAAAATATATATATATATATATAAGAAATATAAATGAAACAAACAAAGTTATTTACTTGCAATAATGTCTATTTAAATGAAGAAAAAGTAAGAAAGCAACTCTTTTTTAACAAAAAAAATTAATTTAACAACACATAATACTTATTTTAATAGAAAAAAATAGGAAAGTAGTTTTTCTATTTTTTTTCAAAAAAATAAATTACATATATAATCCTATTAATATATTATACTATAAATTTATAATTTTTTTTGTTATTTTTAAAGTTTATATAGCTTGATTATTAGAGATTTAATAAAAATTTGTATTAAATGGAAAAACTTTTTTTTTCAATTAAATAACATTTAACTAAGACCTATGACTACCTGATAAAGCGGATTTTTATTTTATTTATTTATGCTTAGGTTTAAAGATTATTTTTTATTTTCTATTCAATTTCATTGCATTGTGATCAATTTATTGCTATTATTTTGATGTGCTATTTTTCAATTTATGTCTCTTTTATTTCATTTTCCTCATTCCTTCATCAAGATGGATTGAAATTGTTGCTTACTTTTTGGATGAAAAAGTTGGTAAAATGTTCAAACGTGAGCTTTAAAAAGATCAAGAGCATTTTATATTTTACTAGAAAAATGCTCGCGTCTTCACCGCGAGAAATCAATAGATTTTAGATATAATATTTATATTAAATACGATTTGTGTAATGATTAAATTTTTAAATAAATAAATTTAAGATTAAAAATAAATTCTTATGATAAAATAGGTAAAATATAAAAATATGATGATAAATATAAAATGAAAAATAATTCAAACATACCACAACATAAAAAAATAACGTGAATATACCATAAATATACGAATGTGCTAGGATATTTATAAAATAGATTATGAACTAGTAAAAGTTGATATAAATTTAGAGTACTTTAGTAAGAAAAAAAATTAACATGAATACAAATATATACAATTTTCTTTTTTTCTTTTTAATCAAGACAAATAATATGTTTAATCGTTACATGATATCTAATACAAAATTGAGAGTTATTTTATAATTAAATCTAGCATTTTGGACATAACATGATTATACGCATGAATGCAACATAGAAAAATAATTAAACATGATGGGACACAAAAAATAAAATGAGCATTATACGATACATAAATATATCAAAATTACATAAAAAATTAAAATATATAAAAATTTACATAAATATATAATATCTAAACAACGATTAAGATATTAAAAATAAGACAAACATAAACGAATATGCAAATCTTTTTCATATTTTTCTCTTTCATTTCCATCTCTCTTTCTCTTTCATTTATTTTTATTCACTACAATAAAAAAATGGTATCTTAATTCTTAAATTACCCTCCACATCCTAATTAATCCCTAAGCATAGGTGTCTCCAAAACCATTCCTTTGAATTTCAAATTGAGCAATTATATGGCTTAGAGATGGCTTTTATAGTTAGTTATAGATTTATTTATATGAGTTTTAGATTCTTAGTCTCTTTTATAGGTGATTAAGTAGTGGATTCACAAATAAATTAATTAAACAGGTACTACTTAGCTTAATTAAGTAAAATTTAGTTCAAGTTTTACTAAATACGAAATTTTGACCTTGTAATGCTTGTTAGACTAGTTCATAAGTTAGGTAGTCCACCAACTTGATAGGCTCAACTTATATTGAATTGAAAATAGTTAAAAATTTTAATAATTTAAATTAATTTGTTTCTTTTAAAATTATTATTTATATAGTAAACTTTTATATAAATTTAATATAAATATTAATATAAAAAAATTTTAAATATTATTTTTTAAAAATATAAATTTTAAGATTAACCAAACTTGAATCAATTTAACTTAAATAAAAAAAATTCTCGACCCATTACCTTTGATACTTACTACTAATTTACTTCTTTACCAAAATCTTGTAATTAATCTTAACATATTTGAAATTAATTAAATCTTTCGCAAATTTATTAAGAAAAAAATAAAAATATATTGGAGTAAAAGTGTAAAACAAGTCATCCTTAGAAGAATTATACTAAAAAACCAATATAGTTGATAGGAAAGGTTAAGCAGTTCTTGATAAATGGGCACTGATTAATATGATATTTAAGAAAAAAAATTCATAATTAATATAATATTTTTAAATTAATAAAAATATTGCATTAAAAATATAATATTTTAACTATTTTTAATTAATATTTATAATATCTGCTAATTACCATTATTTGATATTGAATAAAAAAAACTATGGAAATAGTAGCAAACAAGAAAGAGTTGATCGCAACAAGAGCAAGTTGCAAAATCCCAATGACTCTACAAATTCAAAGCAATGATTACCTCAGAATATAAGGGTAATTTAGACCGGTCAAATTTGAACTCAAAATCTATTTTTTTATTCCCTTGAAAGTAACATAAGCCAGAGGCCAGTGCTGATAGGGGTAATAAAATTCGATCTGTATAATAATTTTGCATTTATTCGATCTGCACGGCCGGACAGAAGATTAAAAGTGAACGGTTTTGATGAATATTTATTCCGCTCTTTATCAATTAATTTTTTAAATATTATTTTTTAAAAAATGTTTTATATATCTCATTTATATTTTTACTCTGCATAATACGTAGCCTAAAATAATATATACTACTATTGTGTATGAATTTTTAGCATATATATGTATATTATAAACGCTTAAATCATAAATTTTTTATAATATTAAATTAAAAATAAAATAAAAAGATATTGAATATAACTTATACTTATAGAAGTAAAAATTTACCAACTTTCATATAAAAAATCAAACTGAAGTAGATCAAGCAACTTTTATTTCAATCTCATTTTATTGTATAAAAATCTATTACTAAGTCTTTCTATTATAGGTAATGAAATATTTTAGTTTTTAGTTATTAGATTTAGTATTTTAATTTTTTTTATTTTTAAATTTATAATAAATAAAAAATAGTTAATAGTATTAAAAAAATCGTTTAAATATTGATAAAATATTGATATATCAAGTGATGTGAAATTTTAAATTTTATATAAAAATAAGTTTAGATTTAAAATCAAGTTTATATATTTTTTTGCATAAAATTTAAAATTTTACATTATATAGTATATCAACACTTTATTAATATTTGAATAATTTTTAACATAATTAATTATTTTTTATTTATTATAATTTTAAAAATATAAATATTAAAATATTAAATTTAATAATATAAAAATTAAAATATATTTTTTTACTATAATAGAGGATTTTCAATGAACGAACTTTTATTATCATCCCTAAATACCGGCTTACCGGATCATTAGGTGTCATAGAATTTTGCAGGTTGGCGGTTTTTGATTGGTCTAAGTCTGCTCCATCTAGATTACAGCTGGCCTTAGCTAACATGCTCACATGCGGGTACGGAAAATGATGCACACATTAGGCTCCTTACCTCTGGACCTTCCCCTTTGTTCACAACTTAATTTTAGTTCCTATTTTCCGCTAATCAGACTGCGCAATATACTCAGATTTAGCGCCAAATTTGTACCCTGGCTTGTAATATGTTGCCTTCTCTTCACTCCAAATAAGAAAAAAAAGAAAAGAAAAGAAATCTTACTCTCTCCATTAATCTCTCAAATATAATATGTTATATATTATATTAGCAAATATTTAAATATTTAACATGTTAATTTTATGATATTAATTTTGTTGATGTTTGAAGAAGTTGATAATCTGATTAAAAAAGATTGAGCTAGACTTGCAAACACAAAAAGACCATAAAGATATTGAATTTTGAGCTTTGAGATCCGTTATGATATTGCACTTAATAATTATTTGAAAATTTGTTGTTGTAAAAAAAAACATAATGACTTCAGAGGAGGTTCAGATATCGAAGTTGTGAAAGATTTTTGTGTAATATATTTACTTATATTTTTATTTTTATACTTAAAATTTTTTTTGCAAAAAAAATAAATCATAATACGAGGATAGAAAAAAAATTATAGATGCTGAATTTAAACTTTAAATTTATTAAATGCAAATTTATTATATAAATCAATTAAATTAAATTTCGAGTTCATATTAATCTTTTTAATAACTTATAATTTGATGCATAAAAAAAAAAGAAATATGCGTTATTTCATAAATAAATTTAGATAGCGTTGGGTATAACAAACTTAAACAATGTATCATGTTTGTTCGCAATTAAGATGTAATATATATCAATTTTTTTTATAAAACATGAAATTAGACTAAAATGATTACATTAAATTTCATATGGAAGTTAAATATTAAAAATGACAATCTAACATTAAAATAGAGAAGAGTTGAGATAATGTTAAATAGTTGGATTGGGTTCAAAACATGCCAAAAAAAAAAGTTTCCATCCCTCCCCTATCGTATTACTCAAACTACCTTTCACTTGAAGCAAATGGAGATAGAATTTGATCTCCATATAAAATAAGGATAATTTAAAATCAATAAGGTAAGATAAATAAATATATTATCAAAAGTACTTTAATTTACAGTTACAAATTAAAACCAACGAAGAGTATGATTAACGTAAAAAGTACAATAATTAGTTAATTACCATTCTGATAAAGAGAGAAAGGTTATGGGTTTATTAATGGAGAATTAGTAGGTTGGAAGTTGGTCCATGAAGAAAATCCAAAAAGAAGAAAAAAAATTTTTTGAAAAGGTAGAACCTCACTTTCTTTAGCATTTTTAATTAATATTTAATTATTTCATTAATTTTTATTAGTTAGCAGCAAGGAAACAGGAACCTAATTATATATCCAATTTAAAATTGTTTAATGGTATTGTATACAATATTTGATTTGAGCCTTTTGAGATTTCTAAACAATTTTACTTTTTGCATGGCTTAATTAAATTACTTAACAAATGTGCCATTGTCTTTTTAAATGAAAAAAAAGAAAGAGTGCAATTAAAGTGACCTAATTTTATGGTCATATATATTATTAATTATATTAAAGAAAGAGCCTATGAATATTAAAAAATTAACAAAATTAATAACCTATATATATATATATATAGAAATAAAAGAGCATCTAGAGTAGTATTGCAATTTGCATAATATGAAATCTGTATTTGATTTGTTGGCCAGAATTAGTTTAATGGGTGTTTAGCTGTCCTTGTTCAAAGTGATTTCTTGGTTTCTACTTCCCTGTGTGTCTTACTAAGTTAGCAACTAATTACTTGCATTTAAATAAAATTAAAACATTGAATGATTGGGATCAAAATTAAATGTCACATGGTCAACTTGAATGCGTTTTTCTAGAATTAATTTCGGTAAATGATAATTTGAAATGAATTGGAATGTGGGCAATTACTCAGATATCAATATTATATATATATATATATATATATATGTGTGTGTGTGTGTGATATTGAGAGACAGTCTCTTTCTGTTTTATGTTTTATAAATTTCATCTGGTTTCATCTAAAATTTAAATTCATAATTTTTAAAATAACATGTTAAATAAAAAAATTATGAAAATAATAATAAAATAATTTCTAACTGATGTCTATAAATTATATTAATCGAATATTTTTATCCCAATGGTCATATAAAATTGGAATACGTCACAAAATGAAATAAAAATTGCCGTTATAGCTCGTAATATAAGAGTAGAAGAAAAATAAAGGCAAAAATCAAAAGATTTAAGTGGGGATTAGTCTTTTGGACCAAAAAGAAAGAGGAAAAAAAACCCAAAAAGCAATATACAAATATATATATATATATATATATATAT
>JBBYHM010000025.1:8366859-8376909 GCA_038381775.1 Adansonia rubrostipa
TTCTATAAAGACTTGCTGCAGAAAATCTTTATCAAAGTTTGCTAATTTTGTAATACACTGCTCAGTGCCCAGTGGACGGTTTTTCGTCGGTGCTATACGTAATCAGTCATTGGGTTTCGTTGTATCCTCGAGGTTTATACGCCGGCAACCCTGTTGCACACCAGAGGTGGGGGCGAATAAAACCTTAAAGATAGTGGCATAGATACACACCTTGAAGCCAGTTTATTTCTGTTCGTGCAATTATATACAGTCTACAATTTGTGTGTTGCTGATTTCTACGTCCGATTCTTACATGAATTATGCGATAGCATATTGTTGTATTAAATTACATTTATCAAACATAATAAATTATTATATAAAAATATTTTAGGATAATTTATATTTTGGGTCATTAAATTTAATATTCATTTTCATATAGATTACGTATTTTTAATTTTATTAAATTAAATTACTAAATTTTTATTATTAATAAATTAGATCACAAAGCTGATTTAGTATACATGCATAATTTTTTTTATATCTCATCATAATAATATTTAGTAGAGATATGACACGTATACATATTAAATTAGCCTTTTTCGTTAGAATTACTTAACAAAGTTAATGCAAATAATTTAATTTGCTAATAATAAAAGTTCAATGATATAATTTGATAAAATTAAATATTTATGATATATATCAAAATTAATAATAAATTTAATTAAAAATAAAAACAATTTATTTCGAATAATTATAATTTTTAATTATAAAATAAAAATAGAATTAAAATTAAAATTAAATATATATAATTATTATTCGAATAAAATTAAAATCAATAATAATCGAAACGAAATCGAACTTAATATTTCAAATCGAATTAATTTTTCTATTTTTTCGATTTTTTTCCTTCCTAAAAATAGGAGCTTTTAAGCGGGAATCGCCTCGCTGTTGACGGGGAAGAACAATCTAGAATTTCAAGAGCTTCTTCGCAAAGTTAAAGGAAAAAAGGGGTCGAGAATTCTAGAGCCTTCTTTAATTTCTGAAGCAAAAATTAGGGATTTTCAAAATCTCAATCGTCCATTCAACGATCTCTCCTATAAATCGGCCCCCATTCCACGAATCCTTGCCTCAACGCCAGCTGATATGTTCTTTTCTTCACGTCCTGGTTAAGAGCTATACGTTGCATTGTTATATTCCCTTCTCGCTCCTGGAAATGAAGCAACAAACCAATTCGATACATTAAAAACTTAAAAGAAGAGATCAGAGATGTTTGGGAGAGCACCGAAGAAGAGTGATAACACGAGGTACTATGAAATTCTGGGTGTTTCGAAGAATGCTTCTCAGGATGATTTAAAGAGAGCTTATAAAAAAGCGGCCATTAAAAACCACCCTGACAAAGGCGGTGATCCTGAAAAGGTACAATTTTTTTGATTATTTTCTTGATATATTTTATCTGGGTTTCTTTTGATTGATAATGTGTGTGATCATTTAATCGGTGATTTTGCTTTCTGGGTTTCTTTGTTGATTGGCAGTTTAAAGAGTTAGCTCAAGCTTATGAGGTATTGAGTGATCCTGAGAAACGTGAGATATATGATCAATATGGTGAGGATGCACTCAAGGAAGGAATGGGTGGTGGTGCCGGTGCTCATGACCCCTTCGATATCTTTTCATCGTTCTTCGGTGGTAATCCGTTTGGAGGTGAGATTTAATTTAAGTGACAGTTTACTTTTTGAGTATTATTTCATTCGATTCAGACATTTTTCATGTTTTTAAGGATGCATATTTTATTTAGATGATGCTGATTGAAGAATAGGTTCAGGAATTTGATATCATTCGTATGTTTTTTAATGTTGTTGGATTGTTTTCAAGGAGCATTATCACTATCATTCCATATTTGACATGCGATCATGGCTTTTACAAATGCGTCGGCTTGTTTGATGACTTAAATGAAACTTGATGAAGAGAGTTAGTGTTACCCAGTAAATGGTTGAAGAAGTTGGGAATTGTTGCTATTTTCTTTGATGTTGTCGTGCTAATTCTAGGGGAATTAGGACGATTGAATCATGGTGTTATTGTTTGATGATCAGGTGGCAGCAGTCGTGGAAGAAGACAGAGACGGGGAGAGGATGTAGTTCATCCTCTGAAGGTGTCTCTAGAGGACCTTTACCTTGGGATCTCAAAGAAGCTTTCACTATCCCGCAATGTGATATGCCCGAAGTGCAACGGGTAAGTTCTTTATTATTTTGCCTGTGTTTGACGTTGTTGGGAGAATATTTTTTTTACATGTAACGTGATACTTATGACAGTAAAGGCTCGAAATCTGGAGCTTCAATGCAGTGTCCTGGTTGCCAGGGTTCTGGTATGAAGGTTTCAATCAGGCACCTTGGTCCTTCCATGATTCAGCAAATGCAACATCCTTGCAACGAGTGCAAGGGTACCGGTGAGACAATCAATGAGAAGGACCACTGCCCTCAGTGTAAGGGTGAGAAGGTTGTTCAGGAGAAGAAAGTGCTGGAAGTCATTGTAGAAAAGGGTATGCAAAATGGACAGAAGATTACTTTCCCAGGAGAAGCCGATGAGGCGGTATGTTTCATAGTCTAATAGTGATGAAGTTTATTGTATGCGCTTTGTTTGTCCATAGCATGGAGCTTAATTGGTTGGTGTTTGGTGTGCTTTGCAGCCTGATACCATTACTGGCGACATAGTCTTTGTCCTTCAGCAGAAAGACCATCTGAAGTTCAAAAGAAAGGGAGAAGACCTGTTTGTGGAACACACATTGTCTCTGACTGAAGCTTTGTGTGGTTTCCAATTTGCCATTACCCATCTTGATGGTCGACAACTACTAATCAAGTCTAATCCTGGGGAGGTTGTTAAGCCTGGTACATATTTGGGATCGATAACGATCATCTTTTGAGGTTTTTCTTCTTTTGTATTGCTTGGTTATTAACTTGTGTAAACTTTTATTCCAGATTCCTTCAAGGCAATCAATGATGAGGGGATGCCCCTTTACCAAAGGCCATTCATGAAGGGCAAATTGTACATTCACTTCACTGTTGAATTCCCTGATTCTCTGAGCCCTGATCAAGTGAAGGCACTCGAGGCTATTCTGCCACTGAAACCAACCTCTCAGTTGACTGATATGGAGCTAGATGAGTGTGAGGAGACCACGCTATATGATGTGAACATCGAAGAGGAGATGAGGAGGAAGCAGCAGGCAGCACAGGAAGCTTATGAGGAAGATGAGGATGTGCATGGTGGTCCGCAGAGGGTGCAATGTGCTCAGCAGTGATGATGAAGAAGCAAAATCGGAAGCTGATTCGAGTAGTATTCATATTCCTATGATCATGGAAGCTGATCTTCATTGTAGTTAAGTAGAACTGGGAGTGAATGGTTTGTTGCAAGGGATGTCTATGTATTTTTTATTTTTTCTGGGCAAAGATTGCCATTCTCATTCAGTGACATGGTAAATTACCATAATTTGGTTAATCCAATGTTCATAGCTCAATTCATGAGCTCCCAATGTCTTTGCAATAGCCAAAGTTCAGAGAGCTGCCCACGCTTCCATGCTAAGGGATCAATTACTCTTATGATCATAGCAGGATGTGCACCGAAAACAAAATGCTTGGTCCCGAATGATTTGTTCACAGCCCATCGTAAAACCCATCATTTTGGTTCATCCTTGTAGACGAAGCTGCTATCAGAAACAGATTGAACTTGTTTAATAAAGGAATAGTCCCATATTGCATGCATAACAAACAAAACCCGTCAACATTCAGTTTTCTCAAGGTTCAGTGTGACAGGTAAAGATGTCATGTTTTACTCTCCATGCAAGGATCTGGCATTTTAGCCGTCTATATTTTCCTCCACTTGGTTGTAATTTAAGTTTGCAGCAACTCCTCCATTAAAAGAGCAGGCGATAACTACTTTTCAAGCGAGTAAAAATTCCTTTGATGCTATAATGCCAGACAATTGTATCGGGGTAACTCAGTTTGCAAAGCTGCAATTCACATTATATGATTGGGCTTTAGGACATCTCTCTCATGTCATCTTATGTATAAGGATTTAGTAATTGTGTTGGGAATGATATAAGAACTTTATTGAAAGATAAGTTTTTGTTTGAATCAAAGGTGGTTCACTCTTTTAAGTGATAAAACCTTGTGGAGTGCCTTAAGGAGGAAAATGCATTTGATGTTAGTGTATGTAGAGCGGAGATGAAATTCAAATACCGAAAGTGATGCAAGAAAAATGTTTTGAAATTCAGTCATCATATTATAGCAGCAGCTTTTACCACCTTGAACAATTCTTCATAAACATGATAGAAAAGAAAATGAACCTATTCTTCATCTTATCGCAATCTGGAGCATCTCTCTACCAGATTTTTCAGGAGATACAAGTCCTGTGAAAACTCTATGAATGAATAAAGTCTAACTTCCTATAAACGATGAAAATTTTGTACAAAAGATTACCAAACATTAATCATGAGGAATGTGTACCTTTTTCTGGAGATAACGAAATACTTGTGGAACAGGAAATTTTGGGTTATTCTTAGATTTTATACATAATCTTGCAACAACTAGAAGCTTCTTAAGCTCCCTAGAATCATAATTGTTCCCTAGGTCCGGATCTATCATCATCTGGATGGAGCTGCTAAGACGAGATCCTTGAACCCATTGGATTAAATCGGTGCCTCCTTGCTCCGATGACTGCCCTGTTACTAGCTCCAATATCAGCACTCCAAGCTGAAACACTATGTTACCACATTCCCGACCCATACATTCTGCAAGGAAGAAAGAATAGCTCTAAAAACAAATGGGCTACCCCGGCCTGTACAAGTGGGTTTTGGACAAAGTTTTTAAGAATTTGGGCTGGCTTGAATTATTATTAAATAATAAAAATATAAAAATAATATTTTAATAATATAATAAATGGAGTAGTCTGGCTCAGCCATGGACAGGTCTATTGGAGAGGAAAGCAAGTTTTGCAAATATAATATTTGTAAGGATAGAAGTAACAATCACTCACCTTCTGAACATGAGGAATGACGCATATTAACATAAGTTCCAATAGAACTCAGAAAGCCAACATCAGATAGCTGTAATAAAGAATGAGTAATTAATTACTACTTCTATGGTTGGAATGCTGATATAGAAAGGGAAGTGAAAGTCCACCTTTGCAGTAAAGTTTCCATCTAACATGATGTTACTTGAGCTGATTGAGACATGATAAACCGGTGGATTACTGAAAAGAAGCAAGTATTCCTGCCATATATATATTGTTATACGTTATGCTACTCAGCAATCAAACCAATGTGCAGTGACTGAACGAATACTATTCTTATGGAAATATGAAAGCATAATAACTAGCAGGTGAAAATATCAGAAGGGATTAGTAGGCAGCGTTCTATTAAGTGATACAATTGACAGGGGAACAGAGATAGCTGCTGCTTTCAATTATGTTTGCCTAAACTTCTCATTTTTTTTGAAGTATCTGTGTCTGATATTTGTGTTGAACACATTTCCAGACATGGCAATAGGGATATGACCTTCTAAATAGGAAAAAAAACTTAGAAAAAGTGAACATATCTGTTTTAGATATACTGTATCTAACATTCACACCTGAATCCAAGTAATGTGGTTTTTCAACTATGGGCCTTGGCCTCTCCAAGAAAGGAAGCTCAATGGCTACCACATTCCTCAAGGGTTTAGGAGGATGCTTATTCAGTGAGTATGGAATCTCGCAGCACAAAAAAAACTAAAGAAAAGGACTTTGGGTTTAGCTCGGTTGATTCATGCAGCTACTCTTAATAAGTGGTATCCACAGATTTGAGGTTCGAATCCTAGCATCTAAAATCCTTCCTCTACCTTGAATGCAACCTCCTTTGGACCCAAAAAAAAAAAAAAAAAAAAGAAAAAACCAAAGAAAAAGAAAAAGCCATAAAATATATCTGATAGAGGCAGCCAGATGAGTATGCAACTTACCAGTGCTGCTGCCACACCAACGGCTATTTGTAGCCTTGCTTTCCAATTCAAAGGAGTCCTGAGAGGATCTGCAAGAGCCACTGTTTAGAAAACAAAAGAAAATTTGTCTTCTATACATAAATCATGCTTTATAGATTTACCATTAAAATGCTCCTTCAAGCTTCCATTTTCAATGTTGTCAAACACTAATAATCTGCAAAGATATTGTAGAATTATGGCGAATATTTGTGCATAAATTATCCATCATAATACCTTTTCTCATAGAAGCTACATAAACACCCATGCATACATTCAACAAAAGGGAATTTCGCAGAGAACAACTGATGATTTTACACTTAAATTCATTTGATGTATCAACTGCTGCATCATGTAATAATGTTCAATGCTAAGAACTTATAACATGAGAATGAAAGTTAGACATTGACCTCTTACGTCCTGTGGAAAAACCCCTGAGTGCAAGAAGATGGCGATGATGCAATCGCCCCAAGAATTGCACTTCCCTGTAGAAGCTCTCTTTTTCTTCATCTAAAGCTCTTGATTCTTTTACTAAAGCAACTTCACCACCTTCAAATTTGGCCTTGTAAGCAGTCCCGTGGGAACTGCTGTATGCTATACTGTGAAAGCCATCAGTTGCCTTCTTTACATCTTTGTATGAGAACTTCTTCACAAACAAAATCGGGCCTGAAAATAACAAACCAAAGGACATGTAGTATCATCATATTGATAATGCAGCACATCAAGGACAAAGATGATATACTCCTAACGATAACCTTCTTAAACCAAGTAGTACTGCCGGCTTTAAAAAAAAAAATTACCCATTGTATTTGCTGATATCACTATATTTAACACGACTCTGTAAGTAATTCATATTTATAAATGAAATGATAAAACGACTTAAGATACTTGTTTTAGGGTGCTTAATTTTGACCATGAGGTCATTTATCGTGTAAAACTAAAGAACTGAGAACTACGGAAAATTCAATGTTAGGAGCTGATAAAGTAGTCGTTAATGGACATGGATAAACATATTTTAACAAACAATACAAAAAAAACCCCTAAATTTACTATTGAAATAACAGGAAAAAGAATCACAAAGAAAGCTACTCGGGATAAGAAGAGGCTTCAGTCACATAGCTGCTAGTATTACATCTTAGAAAATCCAATATCTACTGGCCTCAAATGCAATAGATTTGAATTCTTGAATACAAGAAGTCATTTTTTTTTCAGCGACACAATTCTATTCGTCATATATTAAAACAAATTGTTACATTCACATAGGAAGGTGATTTCTTCAATCCTTGCTTGGTATGTGTTAGTCTACAAAGAAAAAAAAAACTTCGACAAAAGGGACATGCCTGCAGAAACGTGGATAGAAGTTTTCTCAGTAAGAGATCTATTCAAGTGGCTTATCTCTTCTAGTCATATAAAACAAGAAATTAATATAACTGCAGAACTTGTAGAGGCCTCAAAACTTATGCAAGGAATACAACTTGAATCTTACTTTGGTAATAAGATGATGCTCTCTAAAAAAAATGAGGAAAAAAGTAGAGGTGTTTTGTACAACTGTGAGCACTCTTATTCCTTTTAAAACTGGAATATGGAAGTCTAATCATTTAAACAAACAGATTCTGTACAACTTTCAATAATATCATTATCTTAATTCTTATAATGTTCCTTCTCTGATCTAATTACAGAACAACAGGACAACATATGATCAAGGTGTATTACATATATTCAGACACACAGATATGTAGAGCAACACATACACAGAGGGAAAGACAGAGAGACGTATTACATTATAGCAGAAAATTAGGATTAGGGTGTCCGATGTTCAATCTTTTTTTTTTTTTTTTTCAAAATTTTCATGTATTTGGAGGGTCTTTTCTCCTTTGAAGATCATTTCTCAACACTCATGTTCAAATATGCAACAAACACAAGTACTTTAATAAAAATGAATAGTCGAAGCAACAGTAGACAAAAAACCAATTGATTTACCATCCCAAGCACCACTGTTTAACAACCAATAAAAACCATTTTCATTGCAAACTTAGGACTTTGGAACTGATAAAAAATATAGATTAGCCAAGATTCTTCGAAGCTGACAATATAATTCTTCACGATTTCACCTTCTCCAAAATCAATCTCATCATCTCCTTCAAAAACCTTTCTAAATGAGCTTATTAACTACAAATAATCAAACCCATCTTTAAACCAGCAAGTTCAAGCTTAACACCCACCAATTTCCATCAAATTCAAGACATTTCTTTTACTCTAGGATCATGATTCATGAACAATTACAAAATAAATTCCATTTACTCTTTACTAAAGCCCAATATAAAAAAACCTATAACTTTCCCAGAAAACAAAACAGCAAAACAAACAGTTAACAAAATTAAATCTAAAAGACATAACTATCTTAACAGACAAAGATAGAGAATTTCAATCCGACAATATCTTTCTCTCTTTTTTCTTTCAATAAAGAATTAAAGAAAAGAGATTACCGGAGCGAGATCGATGAAGCCATGCAAGAAGACGAAACCTGAGTTTCCGGATCATAGGATCCATACCAAAAAAAAAAAAAAACTGTCTGATACTGTCTGCGACACCAACTTTTCTTTGTTTTCCCTTCACTAAACTGATACTGCAAGGGTCAAATAGTTAATTACCAATTTCCATGTCTTTTTTTTTTTATCATTATTATAACGGCTTTGGATGTCAAATGCTTTTACTTTTTAGTTGGCTTGGCGATTAAGTGAGAGTTAATGATGAGTGAGAGTGGTCTCAAGTGGAGCTTCTGAATCAGTTTAAAAAAAAACACCGTTCACTAGAAATGGCAGTTAAAAAATTTGGGTGATTTCTAAAAACAGTAAATAAAACTGTCAAAATCTGTTAATGGTCGTTTTATCATCAGTTTTAGTAGTTTTGCTAAAATGTGTTAAAACATTGGGTTTTTGTTCATTTAATTGTGTTTTCAGCCAATAACAAGCAAAAATGCTTTGATTGTTCTACTTATTTCTTTTTTTTAATCCTGTTTGTTGTGAACAATGATTTGTAGGATCTGTTATAATACAAAGAGTTCTAAACTCATACATGTTTTTAGAACAAAATCATGAGATTTTTTTAGATTAAAATAGGTAACATTTATAGGTTGATTATGGATTATCATGGCAATTATCTAGTTTTGAAACATTGTACCTTGAATTTCGTGGTTTTTTCAATTCAACAATTTAGTCGGTCCATTAATAAGAGTCAACTATAAATTTTTCCAACTGTGTTATTTCGGGAAAAGGGAATGATTTTTGTGGACAGGAGGAATCCTTTGGATGATCTTTTGAAATAAAGCTTTGGTAGTGTCGTTAACTTGTTCCAAGAGCAACGTAAATTCCAGCAAGTCACCAAAATTAGATTTTTCTCCAAACTGGGTGTGGGTTTGATTGTAATTTAAAATTCTTTTAGATATTATATTTAAATTTAAATTTAATTTAATTTAATTTATCAATTTTAATAATTATAATAAAAATTTTAAATATTAAAAAATATTTTTATAATTAAATTTAAATAAAATTATTTTTAATATATAAACAATAATTCTGAAGAATCAAGATCACAAAACATGGAATACCAAGCCAGCCTAATATGCGCTAGTGCTGTTGGGTTATCGTCTAACCCATAAATATATTTACTATTCGTTCGTCCTAATAATTTTAAGTTTAGATATAAATTTTTATAATTTTAATTGATTTTATTTAATTTAAATTATTATTTTTTAATAAAATAATATTTTTATTTAAAATTAAATATAAAAATATTAATATAAATTTAAACGTTGAAACCTGAAATCGATCAAATCTCTCTTTCCGTTCAGCAAAACAAAGTGAAAAAAAAATGAAGAAAAAGAAAAGAATAAAAGGGAGCAGCGGCATGACAGCTTGTCTGGACCCTCGTTTCACTATGAAGGCGGGGGGGGTGGGGGACCAGCCCAGGCGAGGCATAATTTAGACTTATATTAACTGTGGAAGTTTCTTTAGCTTTGTGCCGATATTAATAACTAAACATACCGACAGTCTATTTGATGGGTTTTTTTTTTTTTTTT
>JBBYHM010000025.1:8406084-8431416 GCA_038381775.1 Adansonia rubrostipa
CAATTTTGAAATTCCTTTAATTTCTTTTGGTTTTGTCTTGCATGATTTTTTTTTCTTTTTGTTTAGTAATGCACCCAACCGACCGAAAAATTATCATAAAAGTTGACACCTAATAAATTTAAAACTTAAATTTTGAAGCTAATCTTAACATATGCAACTCTTTACTTTATTTCAACACTATCGGGTACCAACTCTTTTGTACTAAAAAAAAAATTAATGTCGGATGAAACATTATTCTTTCTAAGGAAAGTTAGGAATTTTTTTATTTCCTTATCCATGTTCGAGTTAAGCTAAACTTGGATCAATTTGAAAATTCCTTTTACTATTCAAAATAATATTAAAAAATAATTTTTATAATAATATTTATATTTAAATCTATTTTTTATTATTTAAACAGTAATTCAAACCAAATCATCTCAAATTTATTTTAAAAAAAAAAAACCCTCATATTCAAACCAGCTCAACCAGCTCAATACAGGCCGGACGCCCGGTCCATGAACGTTTGACTCTAATTATCGAATATTTATAAGTTATAAAGAAAACAAAAACAAGAATAAGATGCTTGCAGATATTGAGGAATCAATTCACACAGCCTTGAGCCAGTCCAACAACTTGCAATTTTTTTTATCCCAACTGTCATCTGTTCAATTATTAAGATATATTCTTGGGGTGATTCGAAAACCATGGAACATGGTTTGCAAATTGACACAAAATTCTCAACACTGACTTGTAACGAGAAAACTCCCAACATTTTATCACCAGGACAACCTTCACATGAACATTTTTCTTCATTGGATTGAAATTTCATTTTCACATCTCAAATGCCCTAAAATGAAATAACATTATGGACCTGAGCAAAGATTCTTAAAGAGATGGCATTCAATAGATTTAGGTTTGAATCCTGACGGCTGCAATGGTATTACACTAACTCTTTATTTTTTCTAAAGTAACCATATTCTAACACCTGTTTTCGACACATATTTGAATATAAATATGAAAATATGATTCTCCAAACATATAAGAAAAAGCTTAGAAAAATTGAACGTTCCCATATTGAATATATACTTGTATCTGACACTTACCTTTTGAGTCTAGGTAACATAGTTTGCAGCCTTATCCCTTATCTCTAAAATGTGACCTCTTTTATTAGAAAAAAAAAATTGTACTTTCCATTTGGACCCCCACATGCAAGATCATACCATAAAAAATTGCAATTTCAATCTTTTTTGTTTCATTTGAGGCATCTTCTCCTTAATCCAATGTTAATAGATATAATAAAGAACTGCTAATAAGCAATCATTGAAATCATACAGAGATTAATGGTTGAAACTGAATTTCAATGGAGAGAGAGAGAGAGAACCAACCCAATTGGGCTGAAGTGAGTGAGAAATGAAAACTTATGATGCTTCAATTCTTCATTTTTTTTGAAGTACTCGTCTCTGATACTCTTATCCGACAAATATCTAGACATAAGTATGAAGATATGGCCTTCTTAAGAACTTCCAAATACACGAAAGAAACTTAAAAAAATTAAATATATCCACATTCATCACTCACACCCAAGTCTGAGTAAACAACAAGGACCTGACCTGAGCAAAATGTGAACCAATGGATAAGTGGTCCTGCAGTTAACTGGGCTCATGGTACCATGGAAATATAATTACGAAGAGAGTCAAGTCACATCGTGCACAAGAAGGGAAAGGGAAAGAGATGAGATGTGGTCCACTATACTAAAAACACTCACTGAAAAGAAGAGATAATATAACATCTTCCATTTTATCCTAGATATATATAGACAAAAAAAATCAATCTACTATCATTTTCGCTGTTTGTTTCCTGAGAATTCACTTGATCCTACCTCAGATGACATCAAACTTCCAGCCATTCCCAATCTGAATTCAAGTACGCATGCAGGCATGAAGAAGCTATGTTGCTCTTACTTTTCATTTTCTTAAAGTATACGTATTCACATTTATGTCCAACACATTTTTTGTTATGAGTATAGAGATATAACATTCCAAATAACTAGAAAAATTTAAGAAAAAAATGAATATACCCACGTCGGGCATATACCTGTCCGACACTCACAGCCAAGTCTCAGTAAAATGATAAAGAAGTAACTTGGATTCTGCGTCAGAATCTTAGAGGGAGATAAGAGAAAAGTGGAGAGACGCAATAAGGCGTGGGAAAAATATTTTGACATTGGGATCTTGAAACTGGTAATTCATGAATTAGCTATCAATCAATTAATTCCTATGCCCAATCATCAGTTGTAAAATTACACTTCCATGGATTAAAAGCAACAACATATGGTAACACAAAGCGGCAAAAAAGAAAAAGCTAGGCACTTCCTTTTGCAAATGGTTATAGCTATAAAAGAAAAATGATCCCCCTTCAGTGTTTCTCACCTCTTGAATTTTGCAGTCATCCATGGAATGTCATCTTCTACTCCAAGTTTATAATCTCCCTTTCCTCTGTAAGGCTAGATGCTATCGATTTAAACTAAACAATGGCAAGATAAAAGAATACCTGCTCTTTTGGGATTAATAATTTGCAAGGCATCAAAAACTTTGACACGTTCAAGTAAAATACATAGCTTGAAATGGTAAGTAAATGACCTGGATATTTCTATTCTACAATTCTTCTGTAGAAAAAAAGATTAGCCGCCGATGTCCTTATCTTCTCCAGGCCGATGGGGACAAACATGGCTATCATTGAACCTCATACCACTGACCACCCCAATTCTATATCAGAGAAACAAAAATTAAAGTATTCTAGCTGTACCATCATACAATCTACTACACTTGCAATCATTTTTTTTTTTTTCACAAATTCTTAGCAAGAAGTGGAAAATTTTTTATATTTCATGCTAAAGGAATCGGTATCACCATCATAATCTATTTGCATTTCTACATGTACATCGTCTGCTGCAAAAGGCCTGGCATTATGAGACCAAATTTTGAAAGGATTTGGGACACCATTTTGGGGGGGATTGGGGGAGGGTCTGGCGCTTGAGAAGTGCAGAGAATTCTTAAGCTTGAAAGTTGCTGTTCTTATGATTTATTTTAGAAACAAAGTCCCCATTAACATGGGCAGAACAGAGGTAACTAACAAGAACTACATAAACTAGCTCATAAGTGCTAAAATTTGATTAATCATCAAACTATAAATTTGCACACAATCAGGTCACAAGATAACACAGAGAGATATTAAAAGGCTTTTTCCACCTTTTGCTGCAACTTTAGCGTCACTGTGCATGCCTAGATGGAACTGCGCAAAGTATAACTTGAGAGATACTAAAAGGCTCTTTTTAGTTTCCAAGGCCGCGCATAACTGATTCATTAAACACTTGAACAGAAGTCCAAGAATCACATTTTCGTAACTCAACAATTTTGCCTTTCATTCAAAAATTCATAAATCAGTGGCAAATACTGGATGTATACCAAGCAAAGAGAATACGGAAGAATAAACCATGCAAATATCCCCAAACCAATGGCACCAAAAAGCAAAAGGAAATTTTGCATAAAAGCTTGTTATAAATTTTCAATCTTTTCTGATCACTAAGTAAAAATTTTCAGAAAAAAAATTACCGGCACATTTATTGTGGATAGATTGAACATATCACTCTTACTAACGGATATAGATGAGGAAGCAACCTTAGAATCGGTGTGCAATTATAGTTTTCAACTTTCAGCATGATATAATTGCAGACTGGTCATAAATATTTCACTCCATATGACTGTGCCCCCTAATTCATGTAGATTGTAGATGATGCAAAATTTCAGAAAGCATATCTTTGCCATATTCGCTTTAAAAGGTCCAACATAGTGCCCCAAGGCGAGTTTACAGAAAGCAGGAGCTTTACTGAAATATATCAGGGTATAGTGCAAGGATCCCAAAGTAGGATAATCTCCCACGTCACGAATTGTCAACCTAGTTGTTCACGGAGCTATTCCGCTGCCATTTCAAGGAGTAATAGCAACCTCCCAACCACATCAAATAGGAACTAGATAGCTTCACTTAACACGGGGAGTATACTTAAACCGAAATTAAGGTTATTTCCAAAGGTAGACTTGGATAAAAAGACTTAATTAAACTAATTATCACTTCCTTCTAATCCAAACAATTGGAGCAAAAACAAACTTCACTTTGATTAACTTGACTCATACAAATCCTATCAATCCAATTAACATCCATTGTAGAAAATCTCGAATGCGATGCAAACCCATTACAAAATCAAAGCATTCAAACAACAGTGGAGAAACTATTTTAAACTAGATAGAATCAAGGCAACCAGTCTCTAACCAGATTAAAAACAAAACAATAAAAACACTCACCATTTAAGAGCCCGCAAACACATTTCCCCAGGAACCAATGCATTTATCCCATCCAGGAATAATGCATCTTTCCACAACATGTAGAAAGATATGCATAAATACGAATCCACTCTTCACCAATTTAGACCATTATCAAATCACTAGACATCCAACTTCTAAAAAAGCCAAAAACACTAAAAATTTCAAAAATTCAATATCTCACCTCAAAACCCAGTTTTTAGAAATGATCACAAATTTTAACAAAAACCAAAGAAAGCATTGAAAATTTTATCTTTTTGGTTACCGAGCAAGTTGCCCATAAAAGAACAGACTGAAAAGATAAATTTCTATTAAGATTCCAAATCACGTTACCAAGATTGACTACTTCATTAAAAACCCAATTCCTAAGCAAGAAACCCAACTTTTTTTTTTTCTTGCATTTGGATGAATTGTAAGTTGGGTTAATTTAGATTTGGTGAAATGCTTCGTCAATTAGGAAATTGACCTGAGGGGGACAAAGTAAACTCGCTGGTCATTCGAGTTGTTGTCTGAGTCGACTCGGTGAACGGAATCGGAGAAATCCTCGGAAGGGCAACCTACCATTTTCGAAAGAGAGTGAAAAAAAAAATTAGACAGAAATAGAGCCTAAAAAAAGAAAATGCTGCTCAAAATTTCCCATTTTCTCTAAAATTTTGAGATAAAGAGAGAAAAAAAATATGGGATTTTGCCAAAAAAACAAAAAACAATTCGACTTATGACTAATTTGATATTGAAAATATAAATATATTTATTATTTTCGGCTCTAAAACCTTTATATATGAACTTTCTATATTAAAATTTATCAATTTTATTAAATGTCAATCCTTCCATTAGATTTCAAATGAACTTCGTTACATTTAAAACGAAAATATTAATAAAAAAAAAAAAACCTAAATTAACACTGACTTGTCAATGTAACAAAACAATTTTTTTTTTCTTATCTGACATTCCATTACTTAGGAGGAAATTTAACCATCATTTCCTTCATTCTTCTATTAATTAAAAAAGCTAATAATATCATATAATAATATATTATCTTCAAAAAATTAAAAATAGACAAAATTAGCAAGAGAAAAATTATAATAAAAGTACAAGTATCATAACAAAATTATCCATTTGTTTTACAAATTTTAAAAATTTTTAATTTTGGAAAAAAAAATAATAGTCAAACAAGAAAACTGCAAAACCATAAACTATCTTTCCAATTTGATTAGATAATCATTTTACAAAATATAATAAAAAAAAGTCATAATTATAATTGTCAACAAATATTTTTGCGGTTACATTTATAAAGTTGAATTTCGAAAAAGAGAATTGGATTACAAAAGTAGTGTAAGTTATATGATAAAGCACGTATAAATGTAAAAGATTCATGATTATTTTTTTAAATTTATGAATTTACTATATGCTTATTTTTTAATAAATTAGATATTCCTGCAAATAATTATGAATTTAAAATTCATGATTTTATACCTTTTAAATATATAATTATATTAAAACTTAACTAATTTTTATACATTATGTATGAATTTTATTTTCACAGTTTATATAGTAGATAAAATCTAAGTCCAAAATTTCAAATGTATGTTCCCAAACATAGCACTATGGATTTTAAGTCTTATGCTTCTTTAAAAAAAAAAAAAAAGAACTAAAATTAAGTTTAAACTTTTTTTAATTTTCTTTGCCTATTTTTCTCACTAGTAGATTGTATGTAACTCTTTTGTTATAATTAAATAATTATAAGATTATAATAAAATTAAAAATTGTGAGTTTTATGCACTTGCACAAGGTTGTTCATCTATTCCCAAAAAACCACACATCCACACCTAATGTTGATTGATGCTATAGTACCACATATCAATTATGATTATTTTTATTCTCATTAATTCACTGGTTAAATTTGTGCTCAGCTGTTGAGATATCAAAAACCTAGCTCGGCAGCGACTCTTTGATTTCTGCGTCCGACACATTCATTCAAACATGATTAAAGGTTTAAATAAAACATATGATCGTATAAATATATAAATATATATATATAAACCTTTAAAACAAATATACATACTAATGTTTAACATAAGCTCATATTGATGGTCATTCTAAGTCCGAATAACATAAAATCTCAAAGTCCAGGATAACAAAAAGAGAATCTTCTCTACCTGTACTATGAAAAAGTTTTCCAATAAATGAATTTTCTTTTAAAGAAAAAAAAGGTAGGAAGAACAAATTTAAAACATCACAATGGTTGTGAAGGAGATTGACATCGTCCTTTTCCCGCAAAACTCTCGGTTTGCGGAGTTTGGCAAATTTCTTAAAATGAAGAGAATCTTAAGATATAAAGCCCAAAATAGGCTTGAAAAAAATGGCAATCAACCATTACAAAAGGCAAGGCCAGCCCCCCATATTTGGCTAAGTGCTGCTAAATGCCATCATCATCTACATGGACAAAATCAGGGAAATCCAAACAAAAGGGAGGGAAAAATCACAACCTTCTCCCCAACTATACTGTGTATACATATTCTTCGCTAATATCCAAAATCTTGTTTATGTACTGACAAATTACACAGGCAACTTGCCACATTAGTCAACATAGAACCAACCAACCAACCAACCTCGATTTAAAAAAAGACGGAAAGTAGTAGCAAAAGCTCAGTGGAGTCTCGTAATCGACATTTGCAGATGCACACTTGCTTAGGTAAAAAAAGTCCCCTTCCAATCGACACTAGCGAAAGAATTACATATCGAGCAAATCAACAAGCAAATCTCAGCGGATGCCATCTCACTGCAAACTTGTTACATCACATTGTGTCATTTCATTTAATCCATGTAGATTGCCAGTCTTTTTGTGCAAATGTCATATCAAAGGGAGGTAACCTAAAATGCTGCCCTAATTGTAGATTTTAACAGGCTTCTCAAAGGTGTGCCGATTCTGCAAAGAAGCCCAAAGTTATCAAAGTAGAGTCGACTATCTTGGCATCTCAAAGACTAGTCATTTTCAATGGACTCGGAAAAAGCAGAAAGATTAATCATAGCCTTAGAGAAAAAGCAAACACAACCAAAGAATATCGTCATCCCCTAGGATAGGTCTCATTAACTGAATTTGTAATGAATCTCTCGAATATTTTTAATAAAGGGCACTTACCTGATTAGCGGCATAAGCTCTTTTAGGAGCATTGTCAGAGTGCTCCAGCCCAAGATACTGCTCCCAAGCACCATAAACATCTCGTCTCTGAGTATACATGAAGCTAAAATTAGGGTAAAATCCTAATCAAACTTGAAGAGAAATTTCAAATATCTATACATTAACCAATGCCTGCACCTGAAAACGACTAGATACAATATCAGAATCTTGAAGGTACTCTGGCCGGCCAAGTGAGAGGAACGCAAACTTCCACTGAAAAGAGAATAGGTTTCATATAAATTAAACAGAGAAAGAAAAGAGATAGAAAACAAAAACAAAAGTGGAAAGGAAAAAACGGCTACTAAATATTATATATATATATATATATACATATATATATATATATATATTAACAGAGGATATGTAACTACTAAAGTTCCTATCATGCATCAATCCATATTGATTTACCCAGCGAAAAAGAGAAGAAAAAAGGGGTTCAATATGGGAAGGATTAGTGTAAATCAGCGAGCACAAGCTCAGATAGGATTCAGAAAGTAAAACAAACCTTAGCAAACTCCTCATCTGGAACTTGCAGTTTCTTCTGTATTCGGACTTTTATTTCAGCCAAAGTCTCACCTTCATGGATCACCAAGAAGAAGGGTTCTCCAAAATTCAGAATTTGCTGTCAAAACAAGAGGCAATTAAAGTGGGAAGGAAACATAATATTGATAAGGAAGCAATCTTAGGCAGAGCAAAATAAGAGAATGTTAAATTATATCAGAATTGTTACCATCTGGTTCTGAGCTGTCTCTTTAGTAAAGTGGTAAACATGAATTAGGCGATCATTTGGACCAAGATTTTTCTCCTCTTCTGGAATCTGTAAGATTAAAGAACAAAGATCATAACCAGCACTCCATATATTAAAGAAAACATTATTTAAGAAATGATATTCATAAAACCAAAACCAAAAAAATACAAGAAAAAGAAACTGAATCCTTAAATCAGAGTGATAGCAGCATTGGTACAGCAACAAAAACTTTTCTCACATTTCTCTGGATGTGTGTGAATGCATTCATGAGTGAAACAAGGAGAAAGAGGAGAAGGGGTAGGGATAGAAGGAGAAACCAACCTCTTCTGCCCGTAATGTCCAGTATTGGTCATTTATATTCTCAATCTTCTCATGAGGTGGAAAAATCTGCAGACGCATGATGGAAACATAGAAAATTATGTAACCAAAGGGAAGGAAAATGAATAATAGGTGATAAAAGAACCCCCACATTAACAAACCAGGAAGAATGAAAAATAAGAAACACATAAAGGGATACAATTCAAGAAACTAAACCAAGAAACTGTCTTTTCAACAAGCAATATCAAGTTCTAAACTGATAAGAAAACTGATGGCACCAGAGGATTATGAAAGAACTATGATATTCGACAGTATATCATCTATGCATCCAGATCAAATCAAATAAACATGTAAAAAGTTCCTGTTGCTCATTTCCCGTTTTCAGTGTAAACACAGACAAGAGCAAAAGTAATCATGAAAAGATGTTCACACCTTGTAGATCTTGTGATAGAAAACTTCGAGCAGCCGCAGTTCTGCATCAGGACGAGACAACTCCACCTGTTTCATAATGATGATTCACAAATTTTACAATATTACGAAATGATCCACCAAAATACAAATGCACTCAACCTGACCATTTGACCCATGGAATGAAAGAAAACATACCTTTGTCTTAAGATCATTAATCACGTCACCCACAGTGCTCTGTTTTGGAAGCCTAATAGTATGGATAACAACCTGGCATCAGAAAGAACCAAATTTTATTGTATTAAAACAAAATTTAACATCATTCATTGAAACTCTAAAATATGATCAACATACTCACTTCATCCTTAGTAGCATGATGAAATGCTACCTTCAAGGTTTTCAAACCTTGTAACTCTGGCAGAGGGATGTCTAATACTTCGTAGTACAAAATATCAGAAGTCTGTCAGCAAACAAAATTGGTTAGCTTTTAGCCCTTTCATCATTTTGGCCCCTCAATATACATTGTTAAGGTGATTTGATTATTACCTGATTGTAGTGGACCAGCATGTCAGACAAATGATCCACCCCACGATACTTAATAGGCTGAGGTTTGGGTTGCTGAGAGTAACAGTTGTGAGATGTAAGCCTTATTTTTGACGGATCATCCAAACCAAGTTGATGAGCTACTCTTTCAACAACATCATCATAAGTATAAAGCCTTGACCTACACATTCAAAACAGAAAAGGAGTATGAAGTGTTGCTCATGACATTCATATAAAAAATAGCAGAAAATGCCAGTTAATAAAGATGCGTCAATAACAAAAGTAAAGGAAGGCAACTTCAAATGAAATTTTGAACTTACATCTCTAGACAAAAATCATCTTCCTTTGGTTTTTCCAAAGACCGAAAGTGTACAACCTACCATAAAGAAATGCAAATATTACTTAGCCTATGAAGCAACAAAGCTTATTACAGCAGATATAACTGAAGGCTTCTATATTCCAAAACCAACATAGTACAATTCATTGAAGACCAGTATACCTCAGGCAAGAATCTAAGACCATTTACTGCTAACTGAATGGGCTTTAGACAAGATCTAAAGACAGCATTATTCTAATTAAAACAGCAGTGCAAAAGGAACTTGACCAATTCACCACCCTTAAGGACAGCTGATAATAAATCAGATGACAGGAATACCACATTTCTTCAACTATCCTCTTGGTTACATAATTCTTATGGTTATAAAAAATGCTACATAGAGAAATTGCACATAATTCTAGTCTAAAAGTCATATCACAGAGGTTTAAGAATGTACTAAATTCAATCAAGATGACTCCAATTTATGTACTTAAATTTCAATTAAGCTCCTTTTTATAAATAAATCAACAAAAAGAATTTATCAACCAACAAAGTGAGAAGATCTGGTTTAAATATTCATGATTTCTACGTTCAATTTTAAAGAAAATAGAAAACGTTGTTTCAGTGCTTTCAAGTAAAATTAAAAAAAAAAAAAAAAACTTATAACGATGAAAACATGGAATGCTGTATCTATCCAGACAACCAGTTCACGGTAGACGCTCAAGTGCTGTGAAAAGTAGATCAGAAATACTTACGGAAGAAAGAGCAGCTAGTTTAATAACAAAGTAATTCAGAAATATGTCCTCACAGATAGGCTAACAGCTTAACATGCAAAGACATGGATAGCATTTAAAAGTGAGCTAAAATAGTTTGCAGTTAAGGGCATTATGGAGCTTTTGCTGCATCATTCATAGACGCATGATATAACCATATACCTTATTTATGCTTAAAAAAAGAATATCTGTATTTGAAAAATATTATCATGATTTTTTCAATTTCGGGTACTAAAAAGGTTAATAAAGACATACAAATGAAAAAGGGTACATTCATCATTCAACCGAACTAGAGAAATTTCTATAAGGGTCCCCCCCCCCCCTTTCTATTTAGTTTTTCAGTACTAGTCCTGTGAACTTTTATGTTTAACACAAGCAAATAGAAATTAATTATGTTTATATATAATTTTCTTTAATTTTATTTAAATAGATAATACAGAACCAAACTTGTTTTTACTATTTTCATTCATCAAATGCATTTTCAATGAGTAGAAAGATTGAATTGTTTCAAATTAGGAAAATTAACATAAAAATAGATGGTGTCTTCTGGAACCAAACGCTATCATTGATACTTTAATCTATTAGCAATGCTTACCCTACATTAACATATTTAACCCCAATCCTAAAATGGTAGATCAAAAACTGCTCATGGAATTTATAAAATGTACCCAAAAAAACTACAAATAATCTTCAGCTAATGAAACTAATCACTGAAGAAGAACAATAAGTGCTCAATAAATTGCACTCTAGCTCCCGAATATCATGAGTGACATTTAGGGGTACGAGCATTTGCAGAAACTTCGAAGCCAGACATCAGATTCGACCAAAAGAAGCATATGAGTAATCTACCGACCACAAATCATCCATTGCAAGCAGACTGTTGAAAAGCAATAAAAAAAAAGCAACCATATGACAGGCAGGTCAACCTTCACACTTCTCATCCATCAAGACTTGGGATGAAAATGAAAAGAAAAAATAAAACAATAGAATAAACTCGCTGACAAGAAAATTGTATACATAAAGGATAAAGAGAATGTACTTGGCGATTATGCACATATTCCAAAAAAGAAGGAACATCTGGATAGCGGAATTGTTCAATACTTTCAACAGGGAGAGACTTTTGAAAGCAAACTATGTCGCCATCCTCAAGCTGCAGGAAAAAATAATAGATGAACAAAACACTTAAAAAAGATCAAACCAAATAATAATTACTCCAAAACGAAGGACGATGCATACCTGGCTAGTTCGGAATGTGATTTTCTTGTCAATTGGTTCACACATTACACTGGGCTCAAACTTAATTTCCTGTATATTAAAGCAGACTCAAAGTATTAAACCTCATAAGAACGTCAAAAGTTATGCAACGGTATGGACAAATTAGCCAGAAGGCAAATGATAACCATTTTACAGTTAAATACAGGGTACTATTAAACAAGTTATCTATCAACGGTTCAAGTGAAAATAGCTTAGGAGATGACTGATTAATTCCAACTAAAACCACTGTAAAGGAAAAAAAAGGCCATATCTAGACCAATTAATAGCTTCAACTACCAGCATAACTAGCACAAATATCTGATATGACAAACGGAAAAAAGGGTAAAAACGTTTGGTGAAGACAACCATCTCTCCTCAAATACATGCAAGAGAGAGAAAGAGAGAGAGAGAGAGATGACTGGATAGACTTAAAAGAGAACTGAAAATTGCACCATTGTGAGAAGATGTTACTGGAAGCAAACCTCATAAAGATTGATCTCTTCATCAGGAGCATACCCTGCCATTTTGTTTAATTTTGATAAAATTTCCATTGGCTTGCCTGCACTTTTCACAAACAGCCTTCCCACATAGCTGACGCAACACAAGGATAATCCCATATAAGATTTCACATAATTTAGCAGAAGACAAGGAAATGCACAATATGAGACAACTTACCGAAGCTCTTCTTTCTCAGGATCATAGTGCTTGAAGAAAAGTAAAATATCTTCCTTTGTCTTATCTGGTGGAGCAATTGGGCGTAAATCCTGAACAGTAGCGTTTAAGATCATGATGAAAATACAAGAAGACCAAAAAATTATCAAGGGGAAGGGCGAAACTGGAGAAAAGCTCATATTGCTTTTACAAGATTCATAACTAGGACTTGCCTAAAGAATTAATGGAGCCAGTTAAAAATCTCGCTAACTTGTATTTTAAGGGCAGATAAGTAATTCTACAGTGGACAATTGTGAAGCTTAAAAACTTAGGGTCTGATGCCTAACTTCTATATCTTTCTAACTCTGACAACAGACAACTTTTTGCAACCACAAATAAGACCTATACTTTTGGATCTCTTAATTTTATTTTTGGGGTTAAGGATGAAGATCCTGAATGAGATGAATGACATCACTAGACAGAAAATTTAAGAAATGGAGAACCAGATTACCAGTCCAAGCTCAACTTCCAGCAACAACTTTAATTCTGCATTCTGAACCTTATTTGATACCTCCCGCAATGTTCCAACCTGAAGTGAGGAAAGTAACAATTAGGCACAGAGTTAGATCTTTGTTCCCCCCAAAAAAGGGTAAATTCAGCATATATTCCGGCGTTTTGTAATTTTTTTCATGGGAAGCTTACTCATGTATAAATAGATATTCATTCAATAGGGGGGGGAGAGAGAGAGAGAGAGAGAGAGAGAGAGAGAGAGAGAGAGAGAGAGAGAGAGAGAGAGATGAAACAATATGAATGAAAAGGCTAGCAGGATGAATGAAGACAACCAGTTAAAACCAAACAATGCTTAACAAGAACTGAAGCTAAAACTAGAACAAATACTCCTGAAACAAGACTTTTGAACCAAAGCATATAAGAATTGATGCTGAGGAATATTACAGATTGTGTCTCCTCCAAAGGTGTCAATGGTCTGTTTGGACGGTATGTATGATTTTGACGCTTGGCCCACAACCAGAAACGTTGAAATTGCACTGGTATGCCAAATTCTTTAGCAATATCTTCCTGCATGCACCAGCATGGTAAATCATGAACAAAATCATGTAAACAGAGGATAAAACTATTACCATAAGCGCCAATTAACACACATACCTTAAACGCATTGAAAGTTTTCTGCTTCTGAACACGAAAACTCCTGACTTTATCATGATCCACAAGATCAAAATATATGTCCTTCCCAATCTGCTCTGCAAGATCAACATCTCGTGCAACCTAGACAATCATATAGCTGTAAGAAAGTACTCTCAATAATGCCAAATCCAGTCACTAAATTAATGACTCAAACAGAAACCTTTATAATAGTGTAAAGGTGTGCCTCTGCCTTCTCTTTTTTCTTATGGTCCTTCTCTTCTTGTTCTTTCTTCAACCTCACCTGTGAACATTATAAAAGACATTACATATTAGATTGTGATAAAGAAAGGGGTTGGAAATAATTAACAGAAGATACAAGTATAACTCTTAAGACAAAATCACAGAGTAGACTACTGAACCTCAGCTTCAAATCAGCTTGGTAAGAGGCTCATTTGTGATTGCTCTTGATAAAGCAACCCAAGAGATAATCATATTGAAGCTCACTGATTTCTTCAAGCCAAGCTTGAGAAGAATACCACTCTATTCACTATGATTGTCTACTCCTAGTTGACAAACCACTTGAAATCAGATTACTAATTGTCCTTTAGGATCACTGGGCCACAAATGACCCAAGCTCAAACCTAGTTTGGTATTTGTTAATTTTTCAAGCGTAACTCCCTGCCTACCAAATCTCTTGACTCAGCTCATTTCCAGCTCTAATATATTAACGATAGAATCTTACCCTAAGATGTTCAGCAATATCCTTCTCATCCACATTACATATTATCTTGTCTTTGTCACTTTCACGTATGTACACCAGCATGTATGCATTCGAATATTTGGTAAATTTAAAAGGAGTATTATTGAATCCTGGATTTGTCTGTGGTAACTGTCACATCACAAGAAAGGAAAATTTGTCAAAATCATAACCCTGAAGATAGGTATAGTTAAAAGCAGAAAAGCTGAATACAAAAAGTCTAAAAAACAGTGCTTAAAAAATAGTACCTCTTCTTCACCACCGTACTGCTCCTCTAATGCCCTTTTCATATCTTCTTTGGTTACTCTTTCATCATCAAATTTATACCTGAAAAGCACACAATGTCAAAATGACGGGTGTATTGCTTCCACCACTCTAGGTTCCTAAGCATAGATAGCATATGCAAGCTGTAAACAAAGAACCTTAAATACAATTAGCATTGGCTAATTTAATAGTCATGCAGCAGCCTAAGTATTCAACAGTCGAATCTTTTTTTGACAATAATTGATTAAAAACCTATTTCATGTATTTTTTGCTTAGGGGAAATTTTATACGACGATATGATCCCATACCATTGATCAGAGAGAGTCGGCCTGATAAATGCATAATAATGTCCACCATGTACTCCACCACTGTGAACAAGGACACTGTAACCAAACTCACAGATGTAAGCACCAGATTTTATTATAAGCATTAAAGAAAAAATAAAGTAGAATGTGCTGTCCATAAAAACTGTGCACAAGCACAACTTCAATTGGTGTGCATTTGCTTGTCCTCACCATCCTAGTGTAGGCAATTGCAAAAAGAGCAAAGTGCAACTGTTGAGGACAGTTGAGGGGAATGTAACATAGAATCAGCATTCTCTTGCCTCTAATCAGGCACGTAACATGCCTCTATTCAAAATATAACAATTTTCGGACACAATAGCTTGATTCGATTATACCATCCTCTTTTAAATAGGTTCTTCACAAAGAAGACAGTTTTAGTCCAAGATCTCCTACATAGTTCAAAAGTCATTAGAAGAGTAATTTACCAACCTTAAGAGTTTTGGCGTACAGGGGAATATCAGTAATTATCTCTTATGCCACACTGGGCATAAAGTAATTGTCAATTGGGTCCCATTTTGCATTTAGTTATTGGGGCTTTAAGGCAGTCTTTAGTTAACATTAGTTGGGTATTATCACTTAGCCTAAACGCTTACAGAACTCTAATCCAAGTGGACACATTAGAATTTTCCCATCTATATCTCTTCGCATTGAACAAACTTGGCAAAGTTGGATTTCATCAAGGATGTGAATTATTTAGTGCTTCGAGAATGATGTGATTTAATGATAGTACTTCATTTTCTTTTCTCTCGCTACAGTTTAGAGAATTCAAACTACTGTTCATTGCTTCCAAACGGCAGCCATAATTTGCTCTTTTCCGATTCAACTGCTAAAAGAAAATACTACGTAGACCTTAATGACTTTTCACCTCTGAGTCCTCTTTGAGATCAAATCTCTACTAAATCACACCCTTATAGATTTCCAACCATCGCCCTAGTTCCCACCATAGCCATAATGCTGGAAAATATCTATTTCCACCAAAATGAAAGCCGAAAAGAAATACGAGCATACAATTTTTCTGACAATGAAGCCTGAAACAGATTCCGAGCAATCAAAAATTCTAATCATAAAACCATTTATGAGTTACTACTTTAAAAGTTTCAGGGTGTTGTCATATTACAAATGATGCAAATTCAGGAAGTATATATCAAAGATATCAAAGAAGTTATAAAAACATCTAGAAAGCATGTCCACCATGAAAATTATAAAAAACAAAATTGTGAAAGAACCAATTAAAAAAAAAAGATAAAAGAAAATCGCAAGGTGTATCTAAATTTGATTATCCCTCAACTATCCGCCGAGAGCAACTTACTCTAGCAACAGATTATCAGTACATGGAAATTAAAGAACACAGCTGAGACAGAATAAATGCTTAATGGTATAGATACCTGTGAAGAGTGTAAAGATTGCGGACACTCCTATCAGCTTCTGGTGATAAGTATTTTCCATCATCTCGGTCAAGGTCTAGTTGCAAAGGGAACTCATAGCGGTCATTAATCTACATAATAAGTGGAAAATATTAGTTTTACAATTTGAATCCAGGATAAAGACAATACACTTAACAAATATCAGTACAAATCAATAAAAATATGCAAAAGAATCATGTCATGAAAATCTGCAAACAAAATACTGATATTTGTCAAATGACAGAAGTTGCAATAATGTCTCATTAAGGGAAGTCATCATATGCTGAAGAAATCAAACAGTCATGATAGCGCCTCTTTTAAGTTTTTGTTAATAGATAGCATCCACAGTATATATATGTATACATATGTGTATATATATATATCTAATATCACAAAGCAAACTAATCATTGCATTCTGTTTGCTAAACAAAATGAAGAGGGCCAAGAAAGCCTAAGAAGTTAGTTCTGACACAGAACATCATCAACACCATCCAACAAATAAAACAGCTTCTAACATAAAGATGAAGAAAAATAGTCATTGTATTGTGCCAGATGAGTGGGTTTGAACCCCCTTTCCAAACCAAACAGAAAAAAAAAAAAATCTCAAATCATTTTTATATTTGAAATTTTATAGACAAAACTAGCACAGAACATGAGAACCAATTGTGTGCTCATGATATCTGTTATTTTTCAAAACAATCATTCGAGTGCAGTAAAAGTTAAACAAAAACGTAGAACTAATGGTTTCTACACTTTGGTAAAAAGAAAAATTATTGAAATGTATTAAGAACTAACAGTGAAGGCCCCTGGACTGCACATGCACCATTGATTAAAAAGAACCACACAGAACAAAGATGTTATAACTGCTGACCTTGACCATAGTGTCCCGCATAAAATCATATTCAAATCGTTTAAGCTGAAGTTGAAGAACTGGAGGGAAGTCAATGAACAAAACACCCTTCTTTGCATCCTGGAATAACATCATCCAAAATTCAAAGTGCAGTTATTTAACTGGGAAAAGATGTAACATAGGATCAGATAAAATGCACTGAACGCATAATAAAACAACTGTAAGAAAAATGAATGCTTGTGTCAAGAGAAAACTTCAAAGCTATTCAGATCCGGAAATTGCAAAACACAACATTTTGTTACAACCACGGTAAAAATAGCCACACATTTTGTTCGCCCTGGCCAAAATAGCAGCTCTTATACTAATGAACAATGATCTAAGCAAAGGTAAAATTGCTAGTAATCAAATGATTTGTAATGTATGCACAGATAATCCTATTGGAACGGTCTCAGAAGCATGAAAACTGATTTATAAAATTCTAGATCTAATTTATTCATGCTCATTGCAAATATCATTTAAAATCTTGCTTTTCGCAAAAATCATTTAAAAATCTTGCATTTTGCAAAATACGATAGAAGTTTACCTGCAATCCATATTGTTCAGCATGATATTTATTATCACCTTCAAGACGTTCAACTTCTACGTACTTGTCAAAAGAAGCATATACATCATGACAGCCTTTAACATCGAGCTGAAGATCTGGTACAGGCAAAAAGTAAATTAGCATAACATGGAAAATAAGACTCATAAAATCCCAACCAGCTGTTTCAGAAAAAGCTACCATAAAATGACTCCTTCCTAGTTGATTTGTAGTCCACATCAATGCACTCGATGTAGTTCATATGGTGCCCTTCAAACAACTGCTGTATGGTGCCCTCCACAACAGTTCCCTGGCGACATAACATAAGTAATCAAAATTGACTTCTGTTTCACATTAGAAAAAACTCATGATTAAAGATAATTGAAGCTTTTCACCTTCATTTTATCTTCAAGTTTTTCACACAGAACCCTATTAAGTTCTTGAACATCATGCTGCATGAAAGAATCATGTGTGTCCCATCCAAAAGATTTGGTCAGCTCTTTTGTTGCAACACTGCTGTCACTGTACTGGAGTTTGTAAAATAAACTCTGCAGAGCAAGAGGGATGCTTCCAGATGGCATATCATTCTCTGTTGTAGGCATATGATACACTGCCTGAAATATAACATCCGAAGTATTAACAATGCTAAAGCAACAAAACATCAGTTCACCAAAAGTATGGAGCATCACTACTTACCTTCCTAAAGTAAGGAATGTGATACAGAGTTTGGAGAAGAGAGTTCATGTAACATGTTGCTCCTTGATTTTTAAGTCCAACATAACCGGTTTCCTTCTTTGAGTCATATGACCAGTAATCAACAATTCTGCGGACAACAACCTCTGCTTCAACAATCAAAGTGTCATTCACAAGATACCCCCTGCAAGGATCATATAACTCAACAAGGGGCATAAAGGATGTAAAACCCCAATCACTTTCTCGTGCATTAAACTGGTGCTGCGTGTCTGCAAAATCCAAGATAGGTAAGTTCAAATTTAATAAGCTTAAAATTCTCTCCGATTTTATTAAAAAATTCACATCAAGTTACCAAAAGAATAATGTTGAAAACTAAGTAAGGCTAGTGCACAATCTATAGATCCAGAATTTATTAAAAAAAAAAAAGAATTAGACAATTGTCAGATGCTTTAAATGCAAGGAAAGCATTGTGGTTACAAGAAGAAAGGGGATTATATCAAAGATCAAGAATCAAATACATTACGCTGAGATTATTTTATAAAATTCAAAAATCTTAATATTGGGTCATGTCTCTTAATCGTCAGAAATGACAATGATATCAAGATCTCCATACTGAAACGTAGGGCATCATAAATGTATTATGTTTCTCTTTCTTCTGATGAGTAATCAGATATGACCTGCCTTTCATTGCATTAAATCCATAGTAGACTGCTCATCAAAAGGTAAAAAAAGCCCAACTTTTTAAAATGATGAAACAAAATCAGAAATGAGGATGTTCTTGTATTGATCACAAGAAAACGAAACTGATGCAATAAATCCAGCAACAAACTATTTTGATATTATAATACACAAAAAAGAACTAAAAATGATTAAACTGTTAAATATTGCATAGATAATCTACTTAAAGGGTAATACCTTTTCTGATAGAATATTTATTATGAATTTGATTCACTACAGCCAAGCTGAACTGCGCATATCTACTCCACCCATAGGGTAAGCTTGCCGAGTCAGCAACATCCAAATACATGGACAAATGATCCACATTGTTTCCTTTTGGAAATAGCAGTATTCGCCTAAGCAATTCCAATCACAATTATCAAATTAACAATTGACATCGCCAAAAAATAAAAAGAAAGAAAGAATAAATAGTAGCACTACCTGAAAGAATAAATAGTAGCACTACCAACAAGAAGGGAATAAGAAATATACCATTTATAGCCACCGACAATGAAGACTTCAGAATAATGCTTTTTAGTGTTTAACCTAGAGAAGTTTTCAATCCTCCAAGTGAATCTGGATGACGGAGGATCCTCAACGGGTTGATTTTCCACAGTATTCGCAGTCTCGGGTTGCGCTACAACTAACAATCAAGATATAAATCACAAGGACCAAAATCAAATTAAACCCTCTGTTTTCAATGTTACCCCAAAAAAAATAAGTAGAAATTTTTGCGAAACTTGCATTGATATAAGCGAATCAAGAAATAAATTTCTCAAAAGAAAATAAAAAAGACCTTCCATCGGTTGGTGATTGTCGGTCAAATCAGACTGTGGGACGAGCATTTCCTCATCTTCTTGTTGCTAAAACAATCAAGGAAAAAATTCCAGAAAAAAAATTAAATCAGAAGAATCAGATCCATCAAGAAACCCAAATTGAAAAAAAAAAAAGAAAACCTAAAAAATCCCCAAAAAAACCAATTAATCAAAAGAAAACAAATTAAAAAAAAAAAGTAAAAACGAGAGAGAGAGAGTACATCGATGGGGGCAGGGGTCATGACAGTCATAGCTATGAAATTGAGAGGTAAACTTTGAAGCTTAAGAAAAGAAAAGGAAAAAAAAAAAAAAGAAAGGGGAAACCCGAAGAAAAAAATTTGGGGTTTGATTTTATTTGGTGATCTTATTACAGTGAAGAGAAGCGACGAGAAAGAAAGGTCTTTCGATGGTCTTTATTTTTGGGAAATGGGTATTTTTGGAATTTCACTATTTTTTGCACTTTCGAGTTTCAATGGTAAAATACATATACTATACGGACTTTTCGAATACGATGTATAATAATAATAACAACAATAACAATAATAGTATGATAGCATTTGTAGATAATGTATAAATTTTTTTTTTTTTAAAAAGGTTAAGTTTCCATTTTAATCCCTTACTATTATCTAATCTTTAATTTAGTCCTTTTTATTGCTTTCCCATTTAGTCAAATATTTATAAAGTCGAAATAAAATTGTTAATTCTGCCAAATAAAAACAATTGTAGGAACTATAACCTTGGAATAATGAAATTCCGTTAATTTCACTTAAATATGATCCTCGCCGGATGATTTCAAGAATAAAAAAAGACATTTTTATCAACTAAATTAACAATTAAAAGAAAAGTTTTCTACTTGGGATTAACTTGGTAAATTACAACATAGATGATGACGATGATGATGATGTGATGAAGACAATAATAAAAACAATTTTCTCTCTATAAGTAGATTTATCTCAGGGATAATGTACGAGTCTAACTCAAATCGAAACAAACTTCAATTTTTTTTTTTAATTTCAGTTGATTTAATTTGATTTATATTATTATTTCCTTAATAAAAATTATATTTATTTAAATATATATAATATATTATTGTTATTATAATATAATTTTTAATTTTTGAACATTGAAACAAGTTGATTCAAATTAAACTTTATAAGGGAAGGAAAAACTTCAAACCATAATCCGACCTATAAACAAATGCTTTTAGTTGCAAGCATGTAACATTCCTTTATTTCTTCAATATAAAATTTAGAAAATGTCGCATAATTTCCTTCCTAATTTTCCCTTGCTTCAACTGACAAGAAGTCTAAAGAAAACTTTTAAATGAGGTTTGTTACTTTGATTAAACAACTCCGTTAACACTTTTTCCCGGGTGAGAAATATGACCTTAAGTGTTAAAATTAATCTAAAATCTAAAGATAATTCTAGAATAATTCAAAAAGAAAAATAGATAAAAAAAATAGTCAATCAAAATAGATATCATAACTATTTATAAATAATTATTTTGAACAAATAGTGTGGGTGTATATATATATATATATATATATATATATATATATTATAATTCCAAAAGACTTCAGCAACAAAAACGCTTTAATTGTTTGAAGGAACCTACTTTGGTCTAAAAGGTTTAATAGCTCAATCAAGCTCCTTTTCAAAGCTTAAAGGATCATTCATATCTAGTTATTTGACAGCAAGATGAAAATACTAAACCCTAATTAGATATTGCAATACAAATTCTTTTAGGCAAAACAAATACCTGAAAACCGAAAGGTCCGAAGCCGACCTTTCTAACCAATCAGGCTAGATAAGGGTATCCTTTCAGTAGGGATGCACAAGGCTCCTCTCCACTAATAGTTTCCCAAAATGTTTGCATCTGCAACTGTGAAGTTTGTTTTGACACCAATGGGACAAAATAAAACCCCATCCATAACAAAATTGATCTATGATCTACTTGGAAGCCCGGTTGGAAACACACACCCCCCCCCCCAACTGCACCGGGGGTGCCATTAGGCATGTATTGCAATGACAGTAATGTTTCTCTACACGTATCCGTTCGGTCTCACTACACTCTGCGTGGATCTCTTCTGCATGCCTGCTTCATAATGTTGAATAGCAGCATCTAGAGCCTGCACAAGTCACATACAACAGGAGCAAAGTTCAGGAAATAGTTAAACCTAATCAAAACAGATCCGACCGATAATGCCATAATAGGCATTACCCGCTGGCTTCAAACTGGATGTATTGGAGCTAATTTCATGCCGTAGGACATGAGTCGTGACTGCACCTGCATATGCAGCTAATACCATCTGCTCATTACGCTAATGGAAGATCTTTCTCTTCATTTAATCTAAGGTTAAATAAACCAATGGTGCCTGTACTATATTACTTTTCCCAATTAAGTGCACATAATTAAGAAAAATGTCCAAATAGGTACCTACAGTAAAGGTGTCCATGGGCAAGGGCAGGCCGAGGCCTGAAAAAATTTTGGATTCTTTGCCCAAACCCATTTTCGGGCCGAATCACCCATATTACCCATATTTACTGTTCATAACAAAATAAAAAAATTTTAAAAATTATTTTTAAATTAATATTTATATATTTATAATTAAATTTAAATATTTTTTAAAATTATTAATTATTAATTCAAACCAAGCCAAGCCAGCCCAAACCAACAAAAGGCCTGTCCAAAGCCGGACCCATGAGGTTCAAGTGAGTAGCCCGACCCATGGACAAGTCTAACCTGTACTATCATTCCTGCCTGACGCATGGACAGCTCCAATCAACACTATCATTTCATCGAAGTACTTCACATTAGCATCATTAAATAAATGCTGATGCTGCAAGTAAAATCCAATCAGATTGTAACATATGTCAGAAAGCCACATCATCAAATTTAAAAAATGCAAAAACATATTAAAATTAAAATAAAATTAAAAATAAGAATATTTTTTCTTTTATAATGACGTGGTATTTTTGCCATGTGTCACAATCTCACCGATGCTAATGCCACATCAGCATTTTTTTAAACGAAGCTACAAGTACCTATTTAGACATTTTTTAAACGGATATACGAATTGTCAGGTTTTGCACTTGAAGTAACAAATAAGAGAAGTTCTCACCTGATGCATTGGACGAACAAGAAGGGAAACCTGATGCCGAAGGTCTGACGGGACAGATCCCTTAATCTCCTGGAATTTTATGGGGAAGCTTACAAGTGATATTGCTAAACTGGTAAAGCTAATTTTATCCCAAAGAAAAAAAACTAGCAAAGCCAAAGCATCTTCTACCAATCATCTAAACTAATGATGCTTAGGCATCACGCAAGCCAAGACAGCAAGAAATCAGAGGATGAGATGGGCACTGATGGTTAATTAGACAACATAGCTGCAGAAAGGGTAGAATCAAACAGAACCAAGCCTACTAAATGCTAGTTAAAAAAATAATAGCACCAATTCAGAACTACAATGACGATACTTTTATTAGCTATAGACATAAGCAACCATGAAGATGGGCACTAAAACAGAGATAAGAAAGTTAAGTGAACAAGAAAAACTTTTTTCCAACAAATTTACCTCTAGCTTTGGATAGATATTTGACATGGCATCCTTCAGTCTATTTACCTGCATACAGTTACTGAATGAACAGCAATTCGAAATGGTAAATTCTGAAAAATTCTAGAATCAAGAAAGTCAATCATATTAATGCTTTCAGTTTTGGCCATCATTTGCTTTCAGGACAATGGTCCTAACAACTGAATACATGGTTTTTCCTTGGAAAATACTCCTTAAAAACACCCTTGCTTCTAGTTTGAATAAAAAAGTTTCTTTCTAACACAATTTTTCTTTCGTTGTGACTTTGGGTGGGTGTGTTTTTATACTTGTACGCAGGATGGAAGGAGGAAGGTGAGGACTAACAAAACCATTTTTAAAAATTATTTAAAACTTGAATCTCCGTCCTTTGACAGGAAACATCACTAACATTCAATTAATCACATATTCTACCAGCTCCTGGTTTCTTATAACTTAAACATGCAAGAACAAGTGAAGCATTTACCTTTGTACAGAGGTAAGTGGTGGTGATAGGATATGATGCCCAAAAATGTCTGAGTAGTTCAAGGATTGACGTCCAATGCTGGAAACATTGAGAATTTTTCTATGAGCAAAAGATTGCAAACCAAAATCTGGAAATAAAATTATCAAATTAAGTACAAATAAAAATAAAATTTATATAAAATTGCACAGCTTAAGGGTTAAGGCAAGTGGATAATGCTCCGGAATTATCAACAAAGCAATCATGCCTGATATCCATGGTATAATACCAATCACAATAACAAAGAAATCTCACATGCAATAGTTCCTCTTTAGTTTTCTTCGGCAATCTGTCCAGAACACTCTCATGAGGATTTTTCCCCATATGATATTTGGTAGTAGAGATACTACTGGTCAAAGCATCAAAAACCTGCATCATAAAGTTTCACTGTTAGTTATTATCTCCACCATTCCATTATGTACCAGAATATTAACAAGAACCATGAAGAAATTGCTGTTACTTGATGAGCAACTTCGGGCTTGAAAATTGGTTCTTTCAACCCCATAGCTTTGATCAAGGAGATGGACTCTCTCAAAGAACCATACACCTCCTGTGTGCTCAAACTGCATTTCATTTGTTCAGTTCCGCCAAGGGCATCTCCAGAAATTCTAAGTGCATTAGCTTGCTGAGAGTCAAAATAGTCTCGAGGATCCTGGTTTTTGGGCACAAACACATAAAACATCTACCGAAAAGTGATCTATTAAAACCACATGATCACAGGAAACTCACCTTAATGCAAAGTGGTGCTAGTGGAAGATTATTTGATTCCTGAAGATCTTCTATTTCAGTCATCCTTGATACCCTGTCTAACCTCTCTTGGCTTGAACCCCCATCAGATTCTCTGTTGGTTGATGATACTAATAAAACACTAGAATGTAAGTACCCATTCTACAGCATAAAAACACAGTTGTTAAATGAACTAGGACAAAACCATGCTAACCCTGTTTTGACTGAGCAAGCGCTTCTGCAACAGCCCTTGTGTCTTCCAGCTCCACATCTACATTCAAATTCAGAGAATAGATGCAAGTTAATGAGACATATCTGTTTTCAAAATGGAAAATTATACATCGAGTATGCCAAAAGAACAAGCCATTACTAAACAAATACATATATATATATATATATATATA
>JBBYHM010000025.1:8457558-8475009 GCA_038381775.1 Adansonia rubrostipa
ATATTATGAGTTAATTATTATTAATTTAATCAATAATAATATAAAAAATAAAAATCATAAAAAAATTAATTATGTTTTTTAATATTTTATTTTTATTTTTTAAAAATAATTATTAAAAAATTTATCAATTTTTTTGAAAAACAAACTATTTACTTAAAAACTTATCTCACTCTCAAATAAACTGCCCATAATTATTCATTTAAATTTAACTTCTCATCCCTCAAAAAAATACCAATCTTTTTTTAAAAAATAAAATTTATTTTTAAAATATTATTTTTTGTCACCGACGTTTTGGGTGCACCAAACTCTGATCTTTTAATTGCAAACTGGATACGTGGATAAGCCGTAAGTCAAAGACTCGAGAATCGAGAACCCTGTTCTTCGCTTTTACGTGTACATCTTTTCCACCTTACGGACCAAACATGATAAGATTCATTTATTTCTACGATTGACAGAGTTGATATCTCGTATATTTTTTTAGTTATATTTAAAATATTATATATTTATATAAATTTTAATATATTTAATTATTTTTTTAATAATTTTTATATTATATAATTATATTATATCGTAAAATATTAAATTTAATTTGATGTATTAAAAAATAATTCATTTGTTTTGTTAATTTATTTTTTTCTATAAAATTTGAAGTTACATACTTGATCTTTAGAAACAATCAAAATCAATGAATTTATTGACCAGTAGTTCTTGGGTAGTGTGGTTGAAACGTTCGGAAGAGTAATAATAAGATAAATCGATCAGTTATATACAAAACACAATTAAATGGATATTAGAGCTAAAATTTTTAAAACTGTTACAGACTGTGAAATATTAAAAGAATATATAGAAGATTTTATACCTTATTTTATATCTCTTATTTCTTAAATCATGTGTTTATTGTCAATTAATAATAATTAAATTTATTCTTTTGTTGAGTTAGGGTCATATATATTGTTATATATTTAGCTGTTGGACTTATTCCGAGGCTAACAAAATCAGAAATCGAATCATTTTAAACAAAATTTGAAATATTTTTAAAATAATATTAATGTTAAATAAATATTAAATATAATAAACAATTATTAAAAATATGAATTAGGTTTACCAGTATGATTTTTAGTATAACTTGAGAGGTTATTAATTCAAATATATTTTAAAAAAATGATATTAAAAGTTTTTTCCCCCATTTTTATCAATTTCTACTTGTTGAACCCAATTCAAGTGATCCCAATTCTTTATATAACGTCAAACGGAATAGACTTTCAACTTTTAATTGAATTAATTTAACCGGCTAATCCATTATGCTTTTTTCAACCATAAGTTATTCATGAACCTTAGTTCCAACAACGGGCATAACATATAATACAATTTTAATTATTATTTATAAATATAATTTTTAATAATTAATAAATAAATTTTATGCAAATAAATAATATTGGTAAATGTATTAAAATAATGAAAAAAAAGTAGTTGGATGGAGCTTGAAACGACAGGGGTACGTAATTGTTGTCGAAATGGACAGAACTTTGACCCTACACTCCCCCTCTTGTAATAGGTAATCTGATCACGTTTTTAAGCTTTTATTTATGGAGGGGAAAAAAAGATTGGGATAATAGAGAAAACTGTCCAGGATGCTGCAGAAAAAGAAAATGCATAAAGCAGAGACTTGAAAACTCGATGGCACATTGATAAAATGCCAGATAAGGATAAACCTGGGTTTCGGCTAAAAGATATAAGCAAGTTCTTAACGATTTGGCCAAGCCAAAATCATTGTAATTTCTACGTGTAATATGTAATCTCATCAAGGGTATCACAAGTTCAAATTTATACCAGATTTGGCTAAATGAATGTACCTTTGTTTTCTTAAAATCACTCATAATCCATCATTCTTGCTCGGCCTTTATGTTAAAAGCAAACAGAGATATTCATAAGAAAAGGAAAATCATGGATCAAATTTCTTGACATGTCGGTCGATTTTCCCGAATAAATAGGAAAATTAAAATAGTACTACTAACGTCTAATAAGGTGCTCCAACAGTTGAGTCAAGCATTCTCCTTTTAATTTGGGAATTCCAGGCTCACAGCCACCCATTTGTCGTCACTGATTGGCAGTACAGTGATGCCTTGTGGAAATGCAATGTCAGGAAAGCATGGATAAACTCTGAACCTGTTGTTAAGTAAATAACTTCTTAATCCTGGATCCTTCTCCATAGTTGAGTCTGAAATTGAGAGAGACGAGATGTCAAGATGCGTTGACGTAGATGACATTGACCCTTCTTTTCTACTTGCTTTCACTTCTTGAACTTCATCTACCAGGCAATACAAGCCACGATAAGTATGAATTCAAGCGAATGAAGTAATAGGAAAAATGCACAAATTCTAACTAACTTGAGTAGGGATAGAAAACATTAATGGAATATAATATTGGTGAAAGGTTCCATATATACTTTCTTCAGCATGTTCTTCAATTTCCACGGCAGTAAAGTCTGAGCTAGCCGGAGATTTGAGAGGTTCATCTTGTAAGCCTGAAACGAGAACAAATAATTTTTTTAAGACTGAAAGAAAATAGCAACTAATACCTTAGTCTCTACCTTCACAATAAAGCCTTGTCAGGGGCCTAACATATTTAAGGTTAGGTAACCATAACAGTTTTGATCTCAAAAGAACACCAATGATTAACGACATTAATAACGTTTTGGAGAAGATAACGAGCCTTCTTTGGGTGAGACAGTCACAAATTTAGAGCATGAAGAAAAGTTGTCAGAACTGGTTGTGGAATTTGCCAACAATTTTGCTCCTGCTTTAATTTCTTGCACTTCAGCTACCAGGCAAAAGATTGGATAGATATGAGCTCGAGGTAGCTATTACAGTGGGAAAAAATGTTCTAAAATGAATAATAAAAGGATTACTGGAAGATGCCATATTTACTTTCTTCACGACGTTCTTCATTTTTCATAGCTGTAACCAAGACCGAGGTAGAACAAAACTCAGGCCTTCTAACCTGAAAACCTGAAACAGTAGAAGCAGTTTCTTAGGGACAATGAGGAATTAATTTTCCTACTTTTACCTCGGCCGCTTTACCTCTAACCTTGTATCACATTAGTTAAACTCAAGTTCAACCTCCAGCTAGCTTGTAAGCTAGCAATGTGGAACTTTTGACATCCCTTTAGATAGATACATGACGAAAGGGAAGTAGAACAAGCAACCCAATAGAATGGACGAGGAAACTAATTTTGACATGTTAAAACTCTAGTCCTCCCTTAAAAGTTAACTTGTAAAGTGCGGAAAATCTAATAAAATATACAAGCCAAACTCAGTATAAGAATTGTACAATATGGAACTTTTCACAACAGTAAACCCTTGTCAGGGACCAAACAAACATATTAAGGTTAGGTACCATACTAAAAATTTTGGTCACAAAAGAAACATTAAAAGTTATTAACAGACATTGATAATATTTTAGTATTCTGGTACCATCATACTAGTAAGAATTAAATAAAAAAGGTCGGGGAAAAAATGCTGATTTACGCTCAGTTAGATTGATGTAAGCAACTTTAGCAGCGTTGATCTCAGCTTCCTTCTTGGATTTCCCTCCTTTCCCATAAAAAACATCCCCATCCACTTCCACACTAGAGAAAAATGTTGGCTTATGAGGCACACCACATTTCATTGTCATATACTCTAGTAAACTCAATCCTTCTCTCTGAGTTAACTCTTGCAACAAATTCTTGTAAAATCCCAAATTAACCTATAAAAAAAATTAAACAAAAAATTACCCATTTTATTAATCTAGACAGTAAGATAATGGGAGAAACATAACTCTACCTCTTCAGCAGGATTTTGGTTCGCAGCAGCTGCAAGGAGATAGGAAGAAGAACCGAAGTAAAGGAAAGCGGACTTGGCGGCGTCGTTTTGGGCTTCTTTACAAGATTTGTGGGAGACAGAAGAATGAAACGACGTGCCGTTTAGGAACACAGAGGCTTTGAAACAAGGATCATGATCAGGGCCATCTTTCATGGAAGCGTACCTTGGCAATGGCCATTGCCTTTGCTGGCAAAGCTCCTGCAATTTCGACTTGTACATTTTTTTTCTAAAGTTTTTGCAAGAGAGAAGGAAAGGAAATGAAAAGATTGTGAAGAATGAGAAGAGTTATTAAGAGAGGAAGGGAAACGGTGGCAGTGGAAACGCCAATGGACATTCTTCCCGCGTGACGGTCGATCTGTTTCATGGTTTTTCTTTTCACTCTATTTTCCTGCTTCCACGCTGTACTTAGTAAAACTGTCAATAATGTAAAAGGAGTAGGCGTGGAAGCTTTGAGCTTTATTCTGGATTTACAAGCTTTCAGTGGACGGTCAGGATCGAGGGACCTACTGCACGGACCCGATTGCAAAGCGTTGTTGTAACTCAATCAAAGCCATTAAAATTTATTATACACAAATGTAATTACACAAAAGTAATATTTTAAGAGCTTAATTAAAAAATATATTTTTCAATTTTTTAAATTTGGTTCAATTAAAAAATAAAAATTTATTTAGAAAATCTGAAATATATATATATATATATATATAAGATTGATTGTTTTTCTTTTAAAAGAAAATAAAATACATGTAAAATATGGATTGTCATCCAAGTTTAATTTATTTATGTTATAAAGTTTGAGTTGAAATGTTGCAAAAGAATAATTTGTTTTATATAGGTAATAAGTAGATATGTGCAAGAGTCAGACTACCCATTCAAACTCGAATATCTGTTAGATATTTGGGAGGATTTAAACAAAAATATTATGAACAAAACATGGGTTTAGGCAAAAAAATTAAGCATGATTAAGAAATGGGTCGGGCCTTGACTCTAACTTTCAAGACCTAAGCTCGGCTCGGCATATTTTACTATTACATAGTGTATATTTATTTTATATTTTATATATTATGTAATTTTTATCATATAAAAATATGTATAATATTGTAGTGTAAACATTAAAATTTAGGTTAAATTATTATATTTTAAACTTAATAAAAAATATTAAATTTTTAAAAAATATATTTTAAAAAATAAATTATAAAAATATAATATTGGTGAATCTAAAGGGGCTTGAATTATCTATTTACAAACATGAGCGAGTTTGGATAAAATTCGAAGTCTATATTTTGGGTTGAGTTGGGCTTAAACAAACATGTTTTATGTTAATACGTTACTTAAACCCAGTCCGACCGAGCTCAACAACACCTCTAAGCAGAAGGGCATAATTGGGTCATAAATATTAATTCAATTCATTTTTTATATGTTGGTGATGAATTTTTTTTCTTTTAATTTTGTAAATATGTTAAGAAGTTGTTACCTATTTTTTTTAATTATAATAAAAAAGTTCATTTTGCATGTCAATTACTAAAAACTAACAAATCAAAAAGAACATGGATAATTAAAAATTATCCTTGACCAAATTTAGTAAATAAAAGTTTATTCATGTTACACAAAGAGGATGAACCTATTTGTTGGTGTTTAAGAATGAACTTAAGGCACATATCAAAAAGAGCAAGGAAACACGTTAAGAGAGATTGGAAGTTGCTCCGACGTTCTCTCTCTGACACTCAGTGTCAGTAAGTGGAAGAGGTGAGCAAAAGATGAAGGTTAAAGGAAACGAAAGTGAGCAAAGTTTGAACCCTTTATTAAGAAATAAGGTACATTACATAAGAAGATATATATATATATATATATATAGAGAGAGAGAGAGAGAGAGAGAGAGAGAGAGAGAGAAAATAAATGTGACGGAATCAAGTTGGCTAGCCTGATGCAGTAAGTTACTTGCTGTGTATGGATAACATGCGTTCACGATTAGTTGTTCGAGGTGATTCAATCAGCACGGTCACTCTTAATCTTATTAGTGCATCTAAAGCTAGATGCCGCATATCTCTAGTCACGTATAGATGACATATGACCTCAGTTGTTTGAGGTGAAGTAGCTAACGGAGATCACACCCAATGCAAATTAGACGTGATTATTTTACTAGCATGCATCTAAGGTGATGCTGAACTATTGGCTTGTCTTGCTTGCCTGGAGTAAAAAAAATTAAAATATCCTTCAATACAAAATATCTCTGTATTATAATTTCTATGCTACTAGCTCGTATGAAATTGAAAATTATAGACATATTTATAAAACATAATAAGAATATATTTATTAATTCTTTTAATTTTATTGTCAATTATAAAAATCTTATCCACAAACCATCTCTACCTATAGATATCATTTTCAAAGTCGCATTACATTCATTTACCAAATAATAATATCTTTACTTCTTTCAACTCGAATGAGACAAAATGTAACAATGGAAAAAAACGTAGAATTAAGGGGAAAAAAAAGTGTTTTGTTTAGTGACGTTCATGCCCCAGCCCATTGGGCTGTAACTTTGAAATTTTTTATTCAAAGTTTGGATTAGACTGATATGAGTTTACAAAATTATTTAAAATAATTAAAAATTATTTTTTAATATTTATAACTAAATTTAAATAAAAATTAGTTTTTTATTATTTAAACATTAATCTAAGTTGATATGTATAGAGTTAGTAATATTTGATATGATTATACGAATATAATAAATATAATGTTAAAAAAATAATATTATAGGATAAATATATTTTCAAAATATAGATAATATGAATCATAAAAATATTAAAATTGATATAAATATAAAAAATTTAAAATAATTATGATATAATAAAATATAAAAATAAGATATAAATATAAAAAATATTAAATTTGTGTACCAAAATTCAAAAGAAAAAATTACCATGGCCTGGCCCGACAGGTCCAGACTTTTCTTACATGCGGATGTGAGAGAAACAGATGCTTTAATGTTGGGCCAAGTTTTGGGCCACTTTTATACAGCTTTGCCATGCCATCCCCCTTCCATATTTTACACGTTCAATCATTTTACAGCGCGACTTTTTCTCTCCTCAAAAAACCATCTTTCGCGAGAAAAAGAAGAAGAAGAAGAAGAAGAAGACAATGGCCGATCAGCTTACCGATGATCAGATCTCTGAGTTCAAGGAGGCCTTTAGCCTATTTGACAAGGATGGCGATGGTCCCTTCTCTCATCTCCTCTCTTTTATTTTCTTCTTCTTGTTTTTCATTTTCAATAATTTTCTTCGTCCGATTCGGCTGTGGTTCGCTGATCTAGGCTTCCTTTTTTATGCTTAATTTTTTATTTAAAACAAATTAATATCTAAACTTTTTCTTTTTTGTGATTTAAATGATGTGACGGATCTGTTGTTTCGATTTATGGATAAATGATCCTGCTTGATCTTTTTTTTTTTTTTCATTTCTTTGATTTTGACTGTTGTGGACTTGATTCTTATCGCTTTAAATTTCTTTTTTTTTCTTTTTTTCTTTCATTATTTTTCCCCTTTCTCGGTCGTCTCATTAATTTCAGTTTTTTATTGTTAAGGTTAGATCTTTTTTAGATGCAAACATGACCTGCCTAGACCGTCATCTTATCTGGTGATTTGTTGCATAATTTACGTTTGAGATTTGGATTGTGATTTGGTGATTCGATTTGATTTGCGATTTAATCATGATTAGAGGTTGCATTTTCTTTGTGTAAATTTTAATCTGATTAGCGAAGTTTCCATGGTTTTTGGGTGCGATTCACTTTGATTGAACCTGCAATATGATCCTATATTGAAATATAGGATCATTATTAGTACTTTATTGGACTTGCATATTGGTGGTAAAGTCATTGACTCACGGTTCCATCCTGAAATTTAGCTTTTATGTTTATGCATGACAGTTATGAATCTAGGATCAAAATGTGCACGGCTTTGCTAGGTCATGAAAATTCAAGACTAGCTGTGAATGATTCTATTTGGTTAATTTTTCTATCCGTAATCCTAAACAATGAAATAATCATGTTTGGTGCTTACTAATTGAAGGGAAGGTTACGGGATTAGCTGATATTGGAATACATATATATATATATATTTATAATTGCATTATGTGTTTTGATATTGATTAGCTGATCCATGAATTATCAAATTCATTTTGTGGCTGATGATGCTTGATCGTTTAACTTGAAATAGTGTTGTGCCCTTTTGTTTTCTTTAGGTATCATTGCATTATTTGAATGCTTGTTTTTTTGGCCAAATGTGCTTGATTGTGTTGATTGTTTTATACCCGACATTGCAGTATAATTTTGTTGCATTTATTGTTCATTCTTGTTGAAGGTTGTATTACTACCAAGGAGCTGGGTACCGTGATGCGATCACTTGGGCAGAATCCTACTGAGGCAGAACTCCAAGATATGATTAACGAAGTTGATGCTGATGGAAATGGAACTATTGATTTTCCTGAATTCCTTAACCTGATGGCAAGGAAGATGAAAGATACTGACTCTGAGGAGGAACTTAAAGAAGCTTTCAGGGTGTTTGACAAGGACCAGAATGGTTTCATTTCTGCTGCTGAGTTGCGCCATGTCATGACAAATCTTGGTGAGAAGCTTACAGATGAGGAGGTTGATGAGATGATCCGTGAAGCTGATGTTGATGGTGATGGCCAGATCAACTATGAGGAATTCGTCAAAGTCATGATGGCCAAGTAAGGACCTCTTCAACGATCACCAAGATCCAAAAATCGGAAAAAAAACGGAACAGGGCAGATAAGTTTTCTAAGATTTCTACTTCTCAATAGAACATTTATATTTTTAAGTTACCAGCTTTTGTTGGATTGTTGTCTCTGTTTATTTTGCGGACCGGACCTTAGCGTCGTACTTGTTTGCTCTGTTTTTTGTTCAGTAGTCTGGGTTGTTAGTGTCTTTTATCTTTTTATGTCTGTTGTTTTCTTTCAATTCTTGGTCCCATGAACCTAGAACAAGCTTGAAGATTCAATGTTTTTCCTTATGGGTGACTAATTTTTATAATATTTCAAAATTTCACTATATCTTTATTTTCAATGGATCTCCGATTGATTTTCGACAAGGGGACAAAGCCATGTTGTCATATCGTTATTGGATTTTTAGTTGGTTTTTCGTATTTATCCCCAATCTTAGTTTGGTTTGAACTTTGATCCTCTCTTGCCCTTGCTTTTGGAGGAAATTTGAGGAGGAATTTGTCATTCACCTCTAGTACTGTAAGGATCCCGTTAACCGACATGGTTGATACCAAGCCAAAAGGTTGTGTTGCGACGCGGGACTATAGTAGTTACTGCTAGCTTATTTTGTTAGAAGAAAAAGGTTGAAATTAGTTATACTAATTACCAAAAAAATTGGATTAACTCTTATTTTTCAGTCAATCTTTTAGCGCGTGGAAGGTGGACTTGGTTTGTTCTATTGGGTTTTTTTTAAAAAAAATTTTTATTTAAAAATACTCATTTTTGACATTACATACTGATTATATAAAGAAATTTTTAAAAATTGAGCATATTTATATAAAAATAACATAAGAGACTACTCAAACAGGCTGCTGATCTGTTTATCGGAAAGGAAAAAAGAAGGGGGAGTTTCTTACCTGGAAAACAAATTTCATAAAGATATCCATTTTTTGACGGGGTTTTGTTTAGAATATTATTATTAGCCATTATTGTTTATATGATCGGAAATTATGAAGGTAGTAGTAGTAGGAGTAGTGTGTAATGTCCCTGCGAAAAGCCCATCTGATATATATATATTTTTCCATCTGGAAAAAAAAAAATCCTCAATTGTTGTCAGCAGAATTAAAAAAAAAAAAAAAAAAAAGAAGAAAAAGAACAAGAAGGAAAGAATGAAAAATCCACGTTGACAAAGTCTTTGGGTGCATTTCGAATGGGGGTCTGTCTGGCGTTATGTTTGTTGTTTTGTCGCCTGCATTCCAAAGTAAATAGGGTGGTCACCGATCAGGATCAGCTCACAAATTATGTTGGCTGTAGGGTGCGATTTCGAATCCCATGTTCTGTGTTTTCTTTCTCTCTTTCTTTCTTTCTTTCTTTCTGGGCCAACCACCCACTGCCCACCACTTTCGTTTAGTACCATAATACCATTTTCATTTTACCCTCTTAATCTTTCTTCATAGCGGCTTTAATATCATTCTCCCTAGCTAGTATTTAATTCACCAAGATTTTTCATCTAACTTTCTTTCTCTGTAATAGATAACTAGATAATATTCAACCCAATGATGCAATCTAGCCTTTGTGCTTTTTCTTTTCTTTCATTTCCCAAAAAAAAAAAGAAAAACAAAACCAAAAACCAAAACAAAGGTTTGATATTGTTTTTGACCATGTAAATTCAAAGAAAAAAAATTTCAATAGCAGAAAGAAAAAGAAGGCAAAACGATGGACAGAAACGTCGTAAGAGAGAGAGAGAAGATCGGTGATTGTTTTTTCGTCTCACGAGTTCTACCATTTCCAAGTCCAAGGGGCGGCTGCTGCTGCTGCTGCTACTGCTTATTCTGCTTTTAAAAACCATTGATAAGAACATGTCATATATAATATACTAATAATATAGGTTAAAGTTTGCTTATTTAAGTATTATCAAAGTCTATGGTCAACAAACAATAAAAAGAGACGTTTCCAACTCTCTTTGAATTTATTAATATGCATGTTGAACCCTTGTGGGGGGACAGCTAGCCAATACCCAAAGTATTGTCCATTGCTTTTCCATTCACGAAAATGGAATGTAAAGTTTTTACTTGTCATCATCAAGTATTTATACTATTGTTAAAGTTTGTATTCAAGTTCATGTCACACATTAAATTGATATCAACTCAATTACAATAATTTATTAACAAATTAAAATTGAAACACTAACAAAAAATAAAATAGTTATGTTTTTGAAAATTGTCTTATTATTTTAAAAGTTATAACTTTTAAAATGGAATTATTTAAATCATTTTTCTACTCAAATTAAAAAAAAAAATCACTCACGTTATGAGTGTAGCAAATATTAATAAAAATAAAAGTATTTATAACTTTGGCTTAGCTTAACTCATAAGAGTGAGATGACACTTTGACGAAGATTTTATATTCGAATCACAATATTCCCTCCTATAAATAAACAAAAAAAATAAATAAGAGTATTTGGAAGCATTTTCTCTTTGGTTAAAGTTTTTAACCAATGCTTTGCTGAACGGGGCTAATGTTTCCTTTTTAACTTCTTGTTCGTTATGCTGTTTAGCATGAATTCCATAAATTTTGAGTTTTTTTTATATATTAATAAAAAAAATTTTTAATTTCATAAGCGAAATTAAAAAATTATAACATATTTTAATTTTTTTATTCTTTTAATATACCATAAAGACTATACGCATCATCTTGCAATCTCGTTTATGAAAATTACAAAAAAAAAAAAAACCTAGTAAATGAGATAATTTCTCAAAATTTTTCAGAGTGAAAGTATTAAATGAACATTATCAAGGAATTTTCATGACCTTTGCCTAGTTCCCACTTGGCTACCTCAAGAATAAACTTCTCCAAAGAGCAATAAATACACACTGACTTTCAGGGAATGGAGAGCGAGCTTCATGGAGATCAAACTATAAAATATATATATATATATATATATATATTAAGATAAAAGACTTAACAGTTCAATCTAGATCTGAATACATATCAATTAACTCCTAAGCAAAGACAAAAAAAATGTAAGTAATTTTAACAAAAAAGCCGAAATATTATTCAAGCTCTGGCAGATTCTTTTCCCACCTGAAAAGCTTGCGAGATAATCTTATGGCGTCCTGTCAAATTTAGTTACCACTTGCCAACAGGCCACGGATGAGCTTGGCAGCGGCTACCATGTTGCTAAGAGCAGGCTGGACTTCGGAGTATTTGCGAGTCTTGAGACCGCAATCAGGATTGACCCACAGAATGTTGCCATCAAGGACGGCAAGCATCTTGTTGATACGGTCGGCAACTTCTTCAGTGGATGGGATCCTAGGAGAATGAATGTCGTACACGCCAGGACCGATGCCGGCGCCGTATTTGACTCCCTCACGGAAGACGGATAGGAGCTTTTCATCTGATCTTGAGTTCTCGATGGTGATGACATCAGCATCCATGTTTATAATCGAGTGGATGATGTCATTGAAGTTTGAGTAGCACATGTGGGTGTGAATCTGTCCAATATGTTTGCAGTACCATGTTCAGAAAACAAATCCAAGCTTTTTGTCTATGCAATGCACATCAAATTTTATACAGCAATTAGGATATGGATATAAGAATATGACCCTCCAAGAACCCTTCAAATAAATGGAGAAGTATGAAAAAAAAAATTGAAGATATCCGTATTAGCTCCAAATACATGGAAAAGCATGAAAAAAATTGAACATACTCGTATTAGACACGTATCTGCATCTGACACACACTCGAGTCTGAGTAATATACCTTACCCTTGTAAGTTACGAATCAGGAATGTTTAAAAGACGGATGACATGTAAAATGCTTAAGGTTTAAAAAAAGAGTTCTTAGATGGCCCAGTTACTAAATATGAGGTTAGGCATTAGAAACCTGAGTAGTGTCTTTGACGCCGCAGTTAGTAATCCTGAAGGAGTGAACAGCCCATTCAAGATAGAAAGACTGCTCAGATTTCCTAAGAGGCAAACCCTCTCTTAAAGCAGCCTCGTCAATCTGGATAACAGTAATGCCAGCCTTCTCAAGATCCTCAACCTCATCTTTGATGGCTAAGGCAATTTGGTAGCATGTTTCATGCCTAAAAACAGGCAACAATACTGAATTAAAGAATAAAAAATATTTTATTTCATATTTGCAAACAATGTTGCATTTACTCACCTTGGCTGGTCGTTTCTCACAAAGGACCAGTTCAGAATTGTAACAGGGCCAGTAAGCATTCCTTTCATAGGTCGTTTGGTCATACTCTGAGCCATTGTAGACCAAAAGACAGTCATGGCCTTGAGGCGGCTCACATCACCATAAATAATAGGAGGCTTGACACAACGGGATCCATATGACTGAACCCACCCATTCACGGTAAAGGCAAAACCGGATAATTGCTCACCAAAGTACTCAACCATGTCATTTCTCTGCAATGACAACGTACATTTGCAAGAGACAATGACAAGTTAGAACTGTATTCCCTTTAGAAGTTAAAGCCTAGGCATACCAAACCATTGTAATCATTTTAAAAACTCACCTCGGGCTCTCCGTGCACCAAAACATCAATGTCAAGCTCTTCCTGGAGCTCGACAACTTTGTTAATTTCCTCCTTGATGGAATTGACATAATCAATTTCAGAAATCCTAAAAATATAGGGCGAAACTGGCTAAATATGCAACAAAAACAAAGACTTGAAAGGCAATATAAAAATAAAAGCACATAATCTCACTTTTTAGCCTTGTATTCACGACGCAATCTTCTAAGTTCCATGGTTTGGGGGAAAGATCCAATAGTGGTGGTAGGAAGAATTGGTAGGTTCAACTTCTTCTGCTGAGCATCCAATCTAGCAGTTACATTTGTGGTACGATGGTGATCAGAATCCTTCAAGGCAGCAGCCTATACAGAAAGGACCAAAATGTAAGTAAAAAGAAGGTTGGAAGGCCGGATTAGAGCATTTCAGGAATGAATGATGACTTTTCTCTGGAAAACTACATACAGCCTTCTGCACAGCCTCATTTGTCACTCTAGGAGAGGATTTTCTTGAAGCATGAGCTGTAGCATTGGAAGCAAAAAATGCCTGCAAAAAGATGACCAAAAAACAAGATGCTAGAGCATATCAACTTACTGCACTGCATCACTATAAATATACAGATCATAAACAACTAATTTCAAAGAAATACCTCATCCTTTTGCCCAACCAATGCCTTGGCCAAGGCATTTACTTCAACTACTTTTTGCGCTGCAAATGCAAGCCAGGACTTGAGCTCTTTGTCCAACTTAGTTTCATTCACAAGGTCCACCGCGGTATGGAGAAGAGAGCATGATGTAGAGACTACAACTTTGTCTGCAGGAGAACAAAGAAAAAATTGTTCTTAACTTTCAGCAAATTGCATACTAAAAATGTAGAAAAGAACGTACTAATTCCTAAATACCTTTGCCAACAATATCCTCAAGAGCCTTTAGTGTACCAAGTGAAGAAGCAAGATCATTAGCCCAAATGTTTCTTCCATCAACCAATCCAGCAAACAGGTATTTATCCGAAGGAAATCCACTCTTTATCAAGTCAAGTGTTTTTGTTCCACGAACTAAATCAAATCCAAAGCCAGATACACCCTTTAAGGAAGTAAGTGTTTTGTATGTCTCAACAGGAACATCAGCAAAGTAAGTTTCAATAAGAACATTCAAGCCAGCAAAAGATGATTCTAGCTCCGAGTAGGCATCAGTAAATGCTTGCAGTTGATGTGAGTCAAGATCCAACACAAGGGTGGGCTCATCAAACTGAATCCATGTTGCACCAGCTGCCTTTAGTTCAGCAACAACTTCCCTGTCAAGTAACAATTATTAGGAAGCGCTTAAGACAACTTGCATGCATTGGTTTCAGCATAGTTTAGCCTAGTAATTTACAGATTCACAAAGGTCAAGCAAACATCTTAGTGCCTTACTTATAAATTGGCAGGATCTTGCCAATTAGGGAAAGAAGAGAGAAGGATTTGTCAACACCCTTTGCTGGTTTTGATAACAATAAGTAAGACACAGGGCCTATAAGGACAGGGATAGTGTCAAGTCCAAGCTGCATGACAAAAGGGAAAGAAAAATTAGCAATTCAACAAACACAATTAGGTGGAGAATTTAGTTTTTCCAACACCATCTATAAAGCAAGAAAAAAGAACCTAAAAGCATCTTATCAAAATAAATGAACAATTTCCCCGAGTAAAATACTCCGAGTCTTAAAGAGGACATAATCATTTGTTAATATGGATGCCATTCGACGGGGCTAAAATAATATTCCTCTTAAATCACAACTTTCATCTGCAAAGCTGATACTATAAAATTAAACCCATGTAGCCTGGATCAACAGGTGTCAATTTCATTCTGATATAAGGAAACCATTTAAAAATTAAATGAATAATCTGAGGCTTCATGCATGTAAAAGATCCATATGAACAAATGGATTTATGCAAAAGTATGTTTTAGCTAATTCTACATCTTTTTCCCGGCTTAATGTTTGGGACTTGTTTATACATTCTTACACCAAAGAGCCTCCAAGCTACAAAAATTTAGAGAGAGAAGGGGGGGAAGAACCTTACAGATAAAGGACGTCCCCGGGGCACTATATTTATAAGAAAACAATTCTCACAAAAATTAAACAGCCCCTAGCATTTTCTTTAAAAAAAAAATGTGGCATTCCTTCAATTGTTAATGGTGAAACAAGCAGAAAAAGATACAAATTTGATAGCCTAGGGATAATGAACTGAATTAAAAAAAAAAATGAAAATCAGAACTCCCCTGTTAACTAAAAAAAATATTACCAAAGCAAAAGCTAGCAAAAAAGGATAGGATAGCATAAGAATATGGCAAACTCACAGCTTTGGCCTCCTTGTATTCCTCAACAACCTTGTGAGACGCATAGGAGAACTTGACATTTGGCCCTAATTCTGGTACAATATAGTGACTTCAAAAATGAAAAACATCATTAATACCAGGAGAAATAAAACAAATTTTGCAAAACCTACTCTCAACGAAGTATTCTCCCACTTACTAATTGGTGTCAAACCACTTCGTCATTTCCATAGCAGGCACAGAGGCATTACCCCTAGCCATCGAGAAATAAACATCGAAACCAATCTCACCACCATTCCAATCGTATCTAGGAGGGACTGCACCTAGCATCGCCGTGTTGTCCAATACTTGATCATAGTATGAAAATGTGTTGCTAGGAATATACTTGATTCCGACCGCAGCCATTTGCTTCCAGATGGATGACCTAAGATCCGCCGCCACCTGCCGCAATTCCTCGGCACCGCTTTTGCCATCCCAGAAAGATTCCAATGCGAACTTTAACTCCCTCTTGGGTCCCATACGAGGGTAACCAACAATGTGGGATGCCATTGCTCTGTTTCAGAAAATAGAGTTATTATTAAGATTTCAAATTCACGTTAACCCAACAGACTAGATCTTTACAAGTAAAATCAAACAAAGAATGCCCTTTTGTCATCAAAAGGAACCATTTAAAACTACATTTAAATTTTTCTTGAAGCATAACATAACCAGTTAAAATTAAGATTCTTTTTTTTTTTTTTCCTTTCAATCAAAGGTTCGATTGTGGGATAGGGAGTTCGAATCCAATTATTTCAATTGGGAGATACAAACATCTATTATTGCGCCCAAATACTCAGGTCCTCGTTAAAGTTAGAGCTTTATTAGTCAAGAGAAATATGACTGCAACTAGCAGATTTTAACATCTAAGGGAATATGAAAATTCAATTCAATTCAAAATCAAATAAAGTAAAATAAATATAATAATAATTATTATTCTATGAGACAGAAAATGGTGAAATAAACAGAACGAAATAGGGAAAAAAAAAACTCACTTGATAGTCTGTTTGGTTAATCAGAAACGGCATGAAGGAAAAGGAAATGAAAAGAAAATCAGCAGTGAGTGTGTCAAATTATAAACAATTTTTTTAAGATCCTAAAAATAAGGAATTTCTAAACTTTTTTTTTTTAATTTCGCTCAACAGAATCACACAAAAGCTAAACTTTCTTTGATTCTAAACAGAATAAAAAGAAAAATAAAGGAGAAAAGAGGAAAGAGGAAAGGGAAGTTACCTAACAGAGAAAGAAGGGAAGCGTAGAAAGGAAGGAGGAGTGGTTATGCGGAGAAGTTTTGGGGGAAGAAAAAGAGAAGAGAAGGACGAGCGAGAGTGACGAAGAGAGAGTTGGCTCATTTATACCGTTTGCCTTTCCCTTTCGATTCTCCCTCCGCTTCTTTTGTACTCTCTTCTCCCACTCCTTTAGGGATGGGATCGTACTAAAAAAAAAGGAATATTCGATATTATTTCATTTAATTTTTTATACGTCCATAAGAATTCGAATAATATATAAATTTAAATATTAAATATTTTATTTTTAATAAGTATGAATATCGTGTTTTAGATATTTATTATTTAAATTTATTTAAATTTTAATTTAAATAATAATAGTATCATGTCTCCGTTTCGTAAAAAAACTATATTTATTTTATAAATTGAATTATTATTAATCAAAAATTAATTATAAATTAAATTTTATTAATAAATATATATTTAAAATCGAATATAAATTTTAATTGATTTGAAACTATCGAGTAAATCTATTACTCTAAATACATCATTTAAAAATAAAATAATTAATGATCTTTTTAAATTTTTAAATTTATTAAATAATATTTATTTATTTAAATATGATATGAATTTTAAATCAACCCATAAGTCAAAGTGTAGATTAATCATTTTAAATATATTATTTAAAATTAAAATTAACATAACTATTAAAATAAATATTTTTAAACTTTTTTCGTTAGTCGGCTCGAGTATCAATCCTAAACTTATCTTTAAGTTAACAT